>JANVCT010000074.1:13211947-13234286 GCA_026770115.1 Aviceda subcristata | reverse complement strand
ATACTGAACTCAAAACACAGCACAGTACCAGCTACTAGGAAGACAATTAACTCTATCCCAGCTGAAACCAGGACAGTCCCACGTCACACTACCCTCTACCCTCACCCTCCTGGATGGACACACCTTCCAAAAAAATCCTCTAGTTGAATCAAGAGCCTCCCATAGGTTTGTGGCCTCTGAATTTGCCCAGAGCACCCAGACCCTTACCCAACCCACTCCAAACACTGTCACTGTTACAGACGGGAGAAGAACACACAGTGGGGCCATAATCCAAGAGACCTTAGAGTAACCATGACACTTGGGCTCCCAGAGAGTCTATCCTTTGGCCCTAATTATGGAAGCACAAACCTGTCTTTAATGGCACTTGGATCCTTGTGCTTCCCTGTGGGAAGGGAAGACCCAGATCCCAAGGCAGGAGCAGGCTCCAGGAGCCATCAGGTTTTGCTTCCCCTGCCACAGGGCTCTGCATGGATAGTTCCAGAGATTCCCATGTTACTGCTTGTGGAGGCAGGACGATGCCAGCACCCTTGAGTCCTTTTCCCCCTTCTGAAAGTATAGTTCACTGAGTTAAGAAGTTTAGCTGGCCATGTCCGAAGTCAGCTCCTTCACTGAAAAGGGTTATTGTGAAAAAATCTAGAAGTGAGGGCCTGCTCCTCCTTCCCCTGGAGAACTGCTTTTAAGCTGTGTCTTTACCACTGGCTACATGGCAGCTGTGCAGCAGCTATGTCTGTGCCCAGTCTCGTTCCTTTAGTTCTGCCCCGATGGAACCTGCTGACTTGGCCTCCAGGCTTGACCTTGGACCTTCCCTATCTCTGCAAACATGCTGGGTCTGTGGCCCAAGCAAGCAATGCACTATCACTGTCTCCAGACTGGAGTCTTATCCTGACTTCCTACTGAGCATCCTGCACAAAGAGGTCCCTGCTGCCCAGGAACCCTGCCGAGGTCACAGGATTTGCAAAGGGAAACAGGGTGTATGAGAAGGGAGTGGAGGGCTTGGGGGGTACCTGAGGGCATACGGAGTGGGCTGGCATGAAAAGGAAAGCAAACGTAGGACACTGGGATGCACTGCAAAGAAAATGGGGGACTCTAGGTGGCACCAGAAGGCCAACGGAGGAGTCTGAGGTGTACAGGAGGGAAATCGGAGGCGGCCGAAGGTGCATTTCCCACAAGGTAAATGGAGTGATTCTTAAGGGACAAGAGGACGAAACGGAAGCCTCTCCATTGCACCAGAGGGCAAATAAAAGACCTGGGGAGCATCAGAGGGCACATCAAAACCATTCATTCAATTCTGTGTGCATTCAGATCCCCTCCATTCACCTCAATGAACTCTCTATTCCTCCACATGTCACTGTGGTCCCTTCCATTCTTCTGTATGCAAGCTCATGCTCCCTCTGTTCCCCTTTGTGGACCCTCAATTACCCCCCATTCCCTTTTGAGTGCTTGTAGATCCTCTCTGGTCCCCTACCTGTGCCTTGGAACCCCACAGTTCCCATCCATGTATGCTCACATCTCCACCCCCCAGTCCCCACCATCCTTTCTGTGCACCTTACATCCAAACCATGCCTCTCTACATGTTTTCAAATTCCCTCTGTTCCCTTCTGGGTGCTTGTAGATCCGCTTGGACTCATTCTGTTCACTTCCAAGCACTCTCAGATGCTCTCCATTCCTATCCAGCTGCTTTCATATACTCTCCATTCCCCTCGCTGTGCTCTCTTGGAACCCCCCTGTTGTCCTCCTTGGATAAACAGATCTTCTCCAGTCCCTCCCTTGTATGCTCAAGCATCCTCCATTTCCCTCTATGCACCCAGACCTCCTCTGTTCTCATTCTTGAATACTCAGATCTCCTCTGTTCCTTTCAGTGTCTGCTCAGTGCTGACTTCTCCCCTCTGTGTACACTCACATCCCTCTTTTCCATGGCAAGCGCCCTCAGATTCCCACTGTTGCCCTCCATCGACACTCAGATCCCACCCGTGCCTTCTGTGGGTGCTCAGTTCCTATGGGTTCCACTGTCAGATCCTTTCCAGACTCCCTGTGCACTCTCAGTTCCCCTCTATTTTCCCTCCATGCACCCTCAAATTGCCTCCACTTCCTCTTTATGCACACATGGTCAAGATTTCTGCTTTCCCCTCTGCATGCTCAGACCCCTCCAGTCCCCACTGTACATGCTCAGATCCCCATTGCTGCCCTCCATTCATCCAGTTTTGCTTGATTCCTGGGCAGACACTTGCTTTCCTCTGTAGCCATCCATCCTGCACGACCAGTCTCCCAAAACCAATGCCCCAGAGACCACAGCTGTCTCAGCTGGCCTACAGAAACCTTTTAGCCAGTGTCTTTCAGCAGGCCAAATCAGATGCATCCTTCCAGATCAGGACTGTGGCCCAGTGGGGAGTAGAGACTTCTCCTGCTTCCCCCATATGGAGATCACCTCTGTCACAACCCTCTGTCTGCTGTCATGCAGTCCAGAAAACACCAGCTGCTCCAAATACTATCCCACAACAGGCAGTCTTTCTGGGAGTCTTGGGGCTGCTCTGACTTCCCCACCAAGAGCTAGGCTGGGTTTCTCAAAAGCACATTAAACAAGAACCAACTGACCTGGCAGCACCCTGCTGTAATGGTGGGAGGTGGGAACATGCCCAGTGTTTGCTCTCCCCGCTGGTTGGTTACTGGCATTCAAGTGTTTATTTATTGAACTGCACTCTTCAAAGCTCCCAAATATGCTGTTCCCAGGGGAAATTCCAGCCAAGGAGCTAAGCACTCACAGAAAAGACCATTCCAAGGACTCTTGCTGGCACAGGGTTTATTTTCTTTGCAGCTCAGGAAGATATGCACCTAGAACCACAGGCATCTTCATCTTGACTTGTGTTTTCTAAGGGCACAAAGGAAACCCAGCCTGATTTCCTCCTCCAGGAGAAAGGAAGCCGGGAGAGGGGGTAGGACCCACTCAGACCGCCCACTGCAGAGGGCCCTACAAATGCCTCTGTCAGACCTGCCACTCCACAGTTTTGCACTCCAAAGAGCACTCCGGCGTGGACGCCATGGGTGAGTATGGGGCTGGGAAGCAGAGGGTTCCTTGCTAGCAATGGGAGGAGCACAGATAGGGCAGCCCAGCAATAGGGAGAGGCTCCATGTGCTGGTCCTTGCACACTGATGGGGAGCAGTGGCATCAGTGACCTCTGAGGGCGTGCTCACCTGCCACCCCTTTGAATACCAGCAGCTTGTGCCCTGCCTTCTGGCTCACCCCAACCAGTCCCTTGTTTCAGGGGCCAGGAATGAAACTTGTCTCAGTTGGGTGTGGGGTACTTTGCTCCACCCAAAACTATCATCTCATGCATGACTTTTTGGGAGCTGGTCAAGGGGAAAAGGCAAGATTGTCTACCTCTTGGGCAAAAAAGCTGAGGCCTTTTGGCAAGCTTTCCAGCTTGCACAGATCAGTCTGATGCTGCCCAGCATGCTTGGTGCACTCCTGCATCTCATATGGTCGTGTTACACTGTGCAGTGCTAGAGCCACGGGAGTTCCTGCCTCTCTGGAAGGAGGGTCACATTTCATCTTTTCTCCATCTTTTCCCTTTCTAGCAGCCCAGTGCCTTCTACTCCTTGCTTGTGTGCTGGTCTTGGCTGCCCCAGGCCACTCCATACATATACAAACCCTAAACATCTTCAAGAAATCTCCCTCCAACACTTCGGCGAGTGCTCTGAAGAAAACCAGTATGTAGCATCCTGTGGGCATTGCAGTACTCTCACCAACACCTTTCAGTTCCTTGGTCTGGGACAGCCCTGGCTGGTGAACCACCCTAGCCCATGATCTGGGCCAGTGGAGCCTGGATAAAATGACACTTGGGAGAGGGTGTGCTATGATGCCTCAGATCCAAAAAACACCTCCATAGTGTATACAGGCAGGTGGGCTGGGGAGACACGGCATCAACCCCAGGCTTTGCTCAGTTGAGGAGAGGAGCTCTGTCCATCTGGCAGGATGGAGTGGGAAGTCCTGCAGCAGGTGAGCTGAGGGCGTGGGGAGACCACACCTGCCAGCACAGGGGGGCTCCAATGTTGTCTGCTTATGCACAGCCAGCTCTGGGTGAGGAAGGACCCTACACAATCCCTAGCCCTGGCCTGCTCCAGGACGGAGGATGGTGAATGTGAGGAGGTGTACGCAATGCAGGCTGCAGTGCTGTGCATGTGCATGTATGTGTGTGTGTGTGCACTATGCAGACTGGTAAGGTTGTCTGTGTGCTTGAAGGGATCATTTTTCTCCTGTTCCCTCAGTCACAGGCAGGGGCAAGGTCCTCTCACCTTCCTCCCCAGCATGACTCTGCTTTCGTGACACAAGCCCTTTTTCAGGAGACCCAAAGGAGCCCACTAGTGTCCATATCAGCCTTCTGGCCTGATACCAGCACAGCCCAGAGGGTCTGGGGCCTTTCACTGGGGCTACCTCCTGTTAGGTGTCCCATATGGAAGAGGAACAGAGGGCTAAGGCTAACCCACTCTCACCTCCAGCCAAGCACATTGACCTCTCTTGGCTGGGACAGCTGATTATCCCTCAGGTACCCTGGCCAGATGTCCCTCTATCCTGCCACAGGGTGAAACATGACATTGTCCTGTTGCACAAGCTTTTGTTAAATCACCCTCTCTCCTGCCCCAGGTTGGCCCAAGGACTGCAGTGAGGTGTCCACTGGCAGCCCCAGCGGCATCTACATCATCCAGCCCACAGGACTGCACCCCATTGTGGTGTACTGTGAAATGAATGTGACGGACGGGGGCTGGACGGTCATCCAGAGGAACCGGCAGAGCACAGAGATCACCTGGGCTGAGTCCTGGAGCACCTACAAGTATGGCTTTGGGAACGTGCGCAGCGAGTACTGGCTGGGCACTGAGTACATCCATCAGATCTCCAAGCAGAAGGTCTACCAGGTCAGGTTTGTCATCTGGGATGCCATGAACAACATCAGGTTCGCAGACTACAACCTCTTCAGTGTGGAAGATGAGTCCCACGGCTACCGGCTGAGGCTGGGAATGCACGGGGGGACAGCGGAGGATGCCATGGACTCAGACAATCCCAGGAATGTGCACAACAACATGAAGTTCTCAACAAAAGATCGGGATCAGGACACTTACAGAGGAAACTGCGCCTCCCGCTCTGGTGGCGGGTGGTGGTACTCGGCGTGTTATTCTGTACAGCTGAATGTCAAGGGGGGCATAACCTGGGGCAGCCTGTGCAATGGGAACTGCAAAGCTTCTGTCATCCTCATCAAACCAGCTCTGTACCACTAGCACTCTTTCCCCCTCCTGTCTGCACCGGTGCCTTGCTGGGGTCTGTTTTGCTGGCTGGGGGCTGGGGGTGAACAGGGTTGTTACTGTATATCACGAGCTGTTTTCTTTTCCTCTTCTCTTGAAAAGTAGCAAAGCTCCCTGCTTTGTCTCTGGTCTTTCACCTCTTCTGGGTTTTTAGGGATCATCATTAGAACAAGTCTTTATAAATGCTGCGGTTTCCAAGCATGTTCCTTCTGGGGAGAAAACTGTGCTGAGAAATCCAAAGCCCTCCTGATACAGCAAGCTCTTATTCTCTTTTTTCTTCGCAGGTATAGATGACTTCAGCAGAAAAGTATCAGTCATCACTAGCTAACCTGATCTAAGTTGCTCTGAGCCCAGGCAGGCCATATATGCACCATTTCGCTGCTGTAGTCTGTGTTCATCCTGCAGAATAAAATTGCTTTCAGAACCTGCAGACATGCGCAAATGTCCCTCATTTGTTTGGGAACTTCTCGCAACTGCTGCCAATTTCTTGCTAGGAGCAGACCTGAGGCTCCTGGTGCAGTAAGAAAAGAATTTCAAAGGGAATTTTTTTCATAAGGCTCAAATGAGGTATTAAAGACAAGACTTTCACTTACAGAAGAGAGTTGGGTTTTAAAGTGGGGATCTTTCAAAAAGGGAATGCAGTACCACGTGGCCAAGTGTAAACACTGAGGGTAGGAGGGAAGCATTAGCTCAGCTCAGCCCTACCAGCCATGACCTGGAGCTAACTAGAGACAGCAGGCCAGGCCAGCATCATCCTGCCTTGTTTACCTTGTGAATGCTGGCCCAGGCCTTGGAAGGGAACCGGAAGAGTGGACAGGGAAGAAATGGACAACAGCACTGCAAGGCCACACAGCGCTGCATGGTTGGGATATCTGGGGCAGATCTAAGAGCTGAGGCAGCCTGACATGGCAGGGATCCCAGAATTTGAACAGGCCTGGATCAGCTTGGGTCCATACAGGCTTGCTCCAGTGTGGTGATATCTCTGTGCACTGGATAGCTCAACAGTGGACATTGTACCTGTGATATGGTCTCCCAGGGCTGGGCAGAGGAGAGTGATGTCTTGCTGGCTGCACTCTTGCTAATACAACCTAGGATGCAGCTCACCTTCAACACTGCAAGGGTGCATTGCTGACTCCTGGGCAAATTGCTGTTTACCAGGAAGCCCAAGCCCTTTTCTGCCAAGCCTCCCCCCTCCAGTTAGGTTGTACACCCAGGCTGGAGTGCAAATGACTTTTTAAACCAGCAGACATATCTCTCAGTCCAGAAATGGTACTCTCAAGTCAGCTCAAACTGGGAAGCCTTTCTCAACCAGCAGCACCCTCATACATTCAACTCCACGTGTATCAGGGCTGCAGGCCCACAGATGCCTCCAGGGCAGCCAAGGCTGCCTGTGCAACCTCTTCAGGAACACAGCACTGCCATAGCTCTGCAGGGTGCCCTGGGACCTCTGTCACAGGTCTTGGCCTGAAAGTCCCAAGTTGTTCAAGATTCACAGCCACAAGCCTTCCTTGAGCTCAGCTTTTCTTCCAAAGACAGAGGAGAGGAACTGTGGCTTCTTTCAAGCCCTAAATTCAAACTTCTCTGGATTGCAAAGGAGATCCATAGCCACATTCCTGCTCCGCAGCAGAGCACAAAAGGACTGAGTGACCTGCATCTCTCATGCCCTCAAGGAGCCCATCACCCTCCC
Source organism: Aviceda subcristata (assembly GCA_026770115.1). NCBI lineage: Eukaryota > Metazoa > Chordata > Aves > Accipitriformes > Accipitridae > Aviceda > Aviceda subcristata. Next base: position 13,227,307 of record JANVCT010000074.1, on the reverse strand, counting down.
CAGACTCCGATCCATGTTGGTTTCTTCCCTTTCCCAGCACAGAGCAACTACCCAGCCATGGACAGGGGCAAACTGTAAGCAAGGGTTTTGCAAAATACTGGGCTTTGCTGGCCCTGTTGGCTAATCGTAGCCTTACAGCCACAGTTCAGTGCACAGTGGCTGGAACAAGCCATTGGAAGCAATATTGCATTCAGAGACCTGAGAACCAAACCACAGGCAGAATTAGGTACAACAGCTGTTCTAAGCTATGGACAACCATACCAAAGGGAGAAAAGCTCATGTTACCGGCTGATGCTGGGGTCAGTCAGCAGCAGGGAGAATTGATGCCAGGCCTTTCACTATGGAACATTGAAGTATTTCAGAAAAAAAAAAGAAAAATCAGCACAAAAATCCTGCATGCCATACCAGCTCTGCACCAGCTCAGCCTGTGAGCAGAATCAGCTCTACAGCTGACCTGGCCCAGCCCTGCCTGGGCAAATCATCTTGAAACCAGCAGCCACCATGTCAGCCCTGGGGGAGGCGAGTTCTGCACACCTTGGGCAGGTGTGTCTCCTTGCCCAGGAGAGGACCTGCATAATACACCCACTTTCCCCCAGGTCCACCACACCAGAGACTGGGCAGGTTGATCCCCCAACACTTATGTGCAATGTCGCAGCAGTAGATAGACACAAAGCAGCAAAGTCTGGCTCCAGGGTTTATTGCAGCTGAATTCTCCCACCATGGGTTGCAGAGTTGTGGGGCATATGGGGCCCGGGGAGGGAGCAGGGTCTGAGCAAAGCAGGGGTACACCAATTGCACAGGGAAGGGAACTTGCACTGTCTCACCCTCCCCAGGACAGGAGTGGGCACACCCACCCCAAACCAGTGCCTGCATCCCAGTGCCAGCCAGCACCGTGGCACTGGGCAAAGCTGCCTGTGTGTCCGGAGCTCCAGGCAATTGCTCTTGAGTCCCAGAGCTGCTGTTTTTCAGCTGGTGATGGTGCAGGTGCTGCAGGCAGCGCAGGATGTGCACTAGGACTGGCATAGGGCTGTTGGCAGGCACAGGAATGGGGCGCTGAGCTGGAGATGGTGGCACTCCCCCAAACTCCTGGGAGGCTGGGCGCTGCAGCTCGGTCAGCACACATCTGTGGGTTTGACCAGGATGAGGGAGGATGCACAGTCACCATTATCGCAGAATCCTGGCCAAAGGATGTGTTTTTTAGCATTAAGCAGGATGTTCTGGCATCTGTCGTACCACCAGCCCCCATAGCTGTTGGCGCAGTTCCCACTGTACTGGTCCTGGTCCCTGTCGGTCGTGCTGAACTTCATGTTGTCATGTATGCCCCCCTTCTTGGGGTGATAGCTGGTCAGATAGTCATCCCCATCACCAGAAAACCGACCCAGCCTCAGTGGGTACCCACTAGCCTCGCTCTCCACCCTGAAGATGTCATACTCGGCGTAATGGGTGACGTTGGCTTTATTCCGTACGATGAAGCGGACCTTGTAGGTGCCCTGCTGTGTCAGCAGGTGCAGGTACTCGGTGCCCAGCCAGTGATCGCCTTGCACGTTCCCGAAGCCATACTTGTAGGTGGTCCAGGATTGCTTCCATGTGAGCTCAGTGTCATGAGAGTTTCTCTGGACAACAGTCCAGCCCTTGCCTTCAGTGTCCATGTCGCACCACACCACACGTGGGGGAGACCCTGCCGGCTGGATGACGTACACCCCGCTAGGGCTGGTCTTGCGGAGATGGCTGCAGTCTGCAGGGAACACTGCAACAGCAGCAGTGGCAAACACAGGTTGGGGTAGGAGAGAGAAAGATCATATGACTGTCAGGGCAACAAGGAATTCCTGTAGGGGAGTGAGGACTCAGGACAAAAAGGGCTGTTTTTATCTGTGGTCTACTCCACAGTGTAGAGTGGCTTTTCCACTGGCTTATCCACAGGGCAACTGAAGGTCTCTAAGACAGTGGCCCTGGTAAAAGCCCTAGGATCTATTTCTCGTGACTTGCTATTTCATCTGGAGCCTTCTAATGCATCTGGCCAAGAAAAGAGGGGAAAAAAATCTTCCAGATGCCAGTGATGTCCTCCAAGTATATCTGGCCCTCACACAAGCCCCTTGATATATTGAGGTACAGCTCTTGCATGGATCAGAAGTGTCCAAAATGCTCCACTGGATGAGGATGTGTAATGAAAATTTATGTTTTCCCTGGGGGTTATGGCATTGCAAAAGAAGGCTAAGTTCTACCTTGACCTTGCAAGGACCTCTTCTCCCAGCTGGTTGCAGTTTATCTGTTAGCAGGACTGATCTGTCATGACTTACTTGCCAAACTAATTTGCTGTCTAATTTGTTTTACTTGTTTTGTGTCTGATGAGGGACAATTTGCTGTGGGAATTCCAATTCAGCCCATGAAATTCTTTTTTTTTTTGGGCACACAGGTCTTGCAGGGAGTGTAACCCTCCCTTGCAGGAACAACACAAGCTAAAAAAAAAAAAAAAATTGCTGGGAGGATGTCTCCTAGAACTGAAATGTAAAAAGACAGAAGCATCACAGAGCAATCCTGCCAAGTTATGATGTTTGGGCAGAAACCCCTTGATTTCAGAATGGAGCCACCAAGGGGTTGAGGATGGCTTGATAGGTGTCAGGCTGCTTACCTTACAAGCCATGGCCCAGGGTTCTGTGTGTATGAGAAGTTCTTGTGTTGTGCATCAGCCTGGGTGCATGCTGGCCTTCCTAGCACTTAGCAGACCTGAGAGTCAGTGCTGAGCTAGGGAGACACTTTCCTGCTCTGCACCTCAGTGCCCAGCCAGTGCCCCCCACCCACTCCATACTCACCACTCCGGGAGCTGGCAGTGGGTACTGCTGGGCCAGCGCTTGCACAGAGGAGAAGCATTGCCACCACTGTGGGTAGGAGGACAAGGTCCCCACGAAGCAAACTTGTCCCAGCCTGGAGCCCTGGGGAGGAAAGGGCCCAGCACCATTAGGATCCCTGGGCAGCCCCCTCTGCTCCTGCCAACAGCCCCCAGAGAGCTCAGACCAAGGAAGGCAGAGCCACAGGGTGCAGGTAGGAGAATGGGGCTCCCAGGATGGTGGAAGCTGTGGCTTTGGTGCAGGCTCTGCCCGTGCAAGGCTGAAGTAAGGTGAGAAATGGCTTTGTCACCCTTCTGATCAGCCCCTTCCCTGCACCAGGCAGCAACCTGGAGATCTGTCCTCAGAACCTACAACCCACGAGTGGCTAAGAGAGGACAATGACACAGCTAGATCTGGGGAGAGTAGTTTGCCAGAGGGGAGGTATCACAGTTCTTTTCGGAGTAGTCATGCTTAAGCCTTTTATATAAGCCACTCCAGCCCAATGACAGCTAGTGGGATACAGATCTAAAGGATGGGTCCTATTGCACAGATACCACCTCCCAAGCAGACGGGAGGAAATCTCCTGGGCCCACACAGTGACACAAGGCCAAACCCTCTGTGCTGGCCACCAGCACACCCCTACACCTTGCACTAGCTCAGTTACTGGGGAAGATGCGTGGGGAAGGACCCCTTTGCAACCACATGTGCCACATGCATTGGTCAGGAAGGGAAAGGACTAAGTTGAAATCTAGGTCTCCACAGTAACCTCCCTTGACAGGACATGGGAATACAGGGCATAGGTAGCCTGGGCAAAGCATAGGCTGGCACCAAGCATGTGTGTCATTTGGTGCCTTGGTCTTGCGTCCCCTCTGCTACCAGGGTGCAGCATTTATCACCCAGGCAAAGACCACGGCTGCTGTCTGGCTAGTCATCTTGTGCCTTTGTATACTCACCCCAGTAAGGTCTTGTTTGAGCCCAGCACCCCACATGAATGAAGTGTGCAGCTGGGAAGATAACTCACCCATCACAACAGCACAGCTGAGCAGAGAGCAGGAACCCTGTGGTGCACTCTCCCACACCAAGCTTTCCACGGTGACTTTATAGGCACTGCACACACCCACTTCTGTTCACACTTGTTATTTGTAGAGGCACAAGGAGGCACTTGCAGATTGTGACTTGAGCAGTTTTCAGATCCCATGACAGCACAACTAAACCCCCTGAGAGGAGGGAGGCATGCCTTTCCAGCTACAGAAGTACAAAATAATCCCCTCCATGATGAGGGATTTCAATTATTGACACTCCCAGCTACACAAACACTACATGTGAATTGCCCACTTGGAGCAGATTCTGGACAGCCATGATCAAACTGGAGAGACCCAGCTTTTCAAGGACACAGACAAACACCCAAAAACTAGAAAAGGAGGAGAGATTAGGTCTCCTATGTGCCCAGTCCGAATGGTGACCTTGGAAAGATGAGGACAGGTCCTCAAGAGACGTGCCTGCTTGCTAACTCTCCACTGGCAGGTTTCAGGATCAATGAGTTAAGTCATTAGGCTGGAACCAGTGTCCAGCAGCCAGAAGTCACTGTATACACAATGTCCCCTGGCACCCCAATCTGCATGTTCTGAGTAGAGGGCAAGGGCTCCAGGTGACAAACAGGTCCACTGTTTGTTACCCACTGCGGGTCCCTTTGCCACTCTCCTTCCCAATCTCTGTCTTTGGCCTGGTGAGACCCTGCAGATCCACCCCCAGCCCCAGAAATGTCGACCAAGGGTTGCTCTCTCTATGGGAGCAAAATGCTCTCAGGACAGATTGTTTAGGAGGGCTGTTCTTCATGCCAGAAGGTGCAGACAACTCCATCAATTTGTCAAGCCAATTTTAAGAGAATAAAGATGTGGCCTTTCTACTTTCTTCTCCTATGTTGGTTTCAGTAGCCTACTGACCAGATGTCTTCTTCATGGCACAGGTTTAAACCTGATGTTCACAGCAAGCCAGTGTCAAACTGAGGCTCCCATCAAACTTTCCATACTGCAAGAGCCCACATAAAGCAGTGCAACTCGCAGGCCTGGATGGACAACAGCATCCAGACCTCTCTGGGGTAAGGGATCCCTGGATCACCTTTTGTTTGAACCCTTAGATCTCACCCCTGCTTGCTTGGTTGGGAGCTCTTGTCTGCAGCCTCATTTAGTTTGGGAGAATCATAAAAGCAGCACTCCCAAGCCTATGGAGGGAGAAAGGCCCAAGCTGCCCTGGGAAGAGCAACCCCAGGCAGAAGGGCCACGTCCTCTTACTGTGGGGACAGAGGAAGTGAGTGACTTATGGGCTCCCATGGGGTGCCCCCAGAGCTAATGCCAGCACTGAGCAATACAATGCCTTGGGGTGGGGTGGGGTGCCTGTGCCAGGGCTGGCAGGCAGGCTTCTGCTGGTGAGCCAGCACTGGGATCACTGGTGGCAACAGGGCTTCCAGGTGCAGCAGGAACTTGGGCCCCACAGATCATGCAGAGGAAGTCCTCCCTTGCCCCTATGTACAGCAGGCTCCACTGGGCTGCTCCAAATAGATACGAAGCTGGAGTTTCAGAGAAATCCCCTCTATGGCCTCCCCCTTCCTGCTTTGCACATCCTAACCCAAACACCGGCCACAGCCTCCTGGAAAAGCTGGCTAGGGACTGGAAGCTGCTGGTGATGCTCTGCTGAGGGTTGCTGTCTGCCTTTGCTTGCATCTGCTGTTGAGCAGAAGCAACAGCACAGCAGGGTATGCACAGGAGCCTCCGTGACCAGGCAGCCACGCTGCAAGCAAACAGCCTGTGACAAAAGCCCAGCCTGCTCCTCTGCAGGCTCTGGCTATATTGTGCTGTCCAGCACAAGGTGGATGCTGGGGTACAGGAGTCCTTGTAACTCAGAATACTGTGTGTATCAATCCCTAGGAAAAGGATGGTATGGCATTTTCTGTAAGAAATCCATGGTGTAAGCACTCCGAGTAGCAGAGAGGGGCTTGAACTGAGACCATTTTACATCAGTGTCACGTCACGATTCCCAAAAATCCCTTGTGACCGCCATAAGGGCCATGGTGCCAGGAGAGACTACAGTGTACATTGTGCAAGAGGCAGCGTGGTGGTGTCAGGCCAAGAACGTCAGGAGGCACCTGGAGTGGCACTTTCTGAAGTTCGGTGCACAATTTGCCAGGAACACTAGAGTACCTCTTCCCTGAAGGGTCTAATGGGGTCCCCAGTGGCTGCTGGGCTCGATGCCTGCTCTGGAGAGAGTGTTTTACGCCTGATGTTTGATTTCCATCCAGGAGAGGGAATGTCATCTGGATATTTACGTATGAGTTGAAATGTGCAGAGGTGCCCAAAGGATGCCGTTCCCTGGGGAAACTGCCAAGGCAGGGGGGCAGCCAGGCACTGTAAATGGCAGTTGTTTTAAGGCATTTGCTTATTGGCACCAAATTATTTGCTTTGCCTTTGAAGAAAGCTCTTCAGAGCTTTGCCTCTGAGGAAAGCTCACCTTCATGAGACACAGCCTTCATTGTCTGAGGACAAACAACTTAATGATGAAGAGCAAATAAGCCATAAACCACTAGTCCTGTTGCCAACCAGAGGACAAGTGCTGTGGTTTAGGTCTCATGCCTCCACCCCCTCACCTGCTGAGCCCTATAACTTTCAGGCTGGACACCCCTCTGGCCAGGCCAAAACTGCTCAGCTTCCCGCTCCACAGGGTCCCCACAGAGACGGCATGGGTGAGTGTGGGATGGGATGGGAGGGGACAGCAGCGCTGCATGTGGCTGCGGATCACAGGGCATCGCAGCACTTTGTCTTCTGCAGGGCTCCCTTCTCCCCAGCCATCCCAGTGCTAAGTCCATTATGTTGTCTGGTCTTGCTGTGCCCCAGCTGGGAACTGGAGCAGGAGTCTGCATGTTCTGCTATTTTCAGGCTGTATCAGCATAGCTCTGGAGTGCCAGATAGCTCATTTTACAAGCCTTGTATTTACCAAACATGTTTTGTAATTTTCAGTTCTCCAAGGAAAGTATTAAATACCCTAGAACAGAAAACAGATTTTTTTAGACATTCTTGTTTAAGGAGAGATATTGAACAGGTATCAAGATCTGGAGGTTAGATGCTCGAAAGCATCCACTGCTGTCCCCAGAAGAACAGCCAGGACTCATCCTCTCCCCTGCATCTTGCTACCCAGACCTTTCATGACCATTCATGGGGCAATGGGCCAGCAGTGGAGGAAGCATTGCTTCTCTGGTGGCCTAAAGAAGAGATGTCTTTAAACATGCCTCTAAACACAAGTGTATCAAGATACTAAATGTTATGTAGGAATTGAGAAGCAAATCAGTTGAACTGAAGTGTGTTTAAGAGACCTTTGCTGTAAAACTGTAATCAGCAGAAATGATTGGGATGGCTCTGAGGATTCCCAGAAAGGAGTGCTTGTCTCTAGGGTGGCTGCAATTGCACACTGCTGTTCCAGGCCAGCATCATTGGTCATTTTCCTTCTCAGTCATCTCAGGGAACAGTGCCAAACCCAGGTATCTCAGGGCAGTGCAACAGGTTTGGCTCTGCTCCTTTTTGAACAGTGATGGGATCAGACTGCTAATCTGCCAGGGTGAGCTACATCTATCATATCAAGAACAGATTTCCCCATGGGCAGGTGTCTCCACAATGCCCCACTCCTTAGGAATTGTGATAAACTTTCTATAATTTTATTTAGATTCAATATTGCAAAAAGTGTGCTGTTTTCCCTAGCTGCTCTGTACAAGAACAAACCAGAGCAGCTGCCTACATATGGAAATCTTGAAATAGTCATATAACCATATAAAGGGCATAATTTGCACCATCCAGGCAGTCATTCCTGGAAGTTTGTGCTGCCTCTCAGTCATGCTGATATCTTGCAGAGCAGAGAAGGAGACATGGCCCTGCCTGGGGCTTGTTCCCACCCAGACATCTGGGTTCTTACTGCCCACAAACCCAGACTGGAGGCAGGAGTAGTCCCAGTTTACATCATGTGAGCGTGTCATGGGAGCGTGATGGGAGCTGGGAGGAATGGGGATTCCTCCCTCCATGCTCACCCTGCTTGTTATCTCCAGCCCTGAGACTTGGTTTTTACAGGGATTTCTGATTACAGTCACTTTCCGTTTGTACAAGGTTTTCGCACCTCTCCTGTGTCAAAAACCACCAGCAGCAGGTGCCACTGCTAATGACTCCTGCCAATGAGTATATGGCAGCTCACCTAAATGAGTGAACTGAGGCTTACAGCTCCAAGAGGGAGCTGTACACATAAAGAATTTTGTTTTCCTATTTTACTCTGCAAGTAAAGGAGTCAAATGGTATTCATGACTTTCTAATGGAAGAGTTATAATCTCTTTCTTCTTTTTCCAATCTCTTCCCATTTCAGGTAGCCAGCGCCTTTGTATCCTGCTTTTCACCTGTCTGCTGGCCCTGGCAACATCTCTTCCTGTGTTGGAGATACAAAACTTGCATCTCCTCAATGGCACGACAGATGAAATTATTAATGTTTCCCCAGAGTCCTCCCAGCTAGGTAAGTATACCACTACAATAGGGAGAGGCAAACAAAGTCATGTTCAGTCAGATCCTACTCAGATGTCCTCACCAGCCTAACCACACTCCTGTAACACAGAGGAAGGACTAAATACTTCTCTATGTGTGGGCAATGCCAATGCAATGTAGGCCGTCTTACTGGAACAAGAATCATCTCCTCTCAGAGTCCTCCTCTGCTTGCTGCCTGTCTCCTCTGTCTGGCATGAAGCTCTTCTGTCCATAATTGAGTTCAACAGTCCAAAGCACAGAGTTCATAGGATCCCAGGAGAAGGGACAGGTTTGGTCTTATTGGCAGCAAGACCAAACCAAGGGTGTTGTGGGCCACGGGCTCTTCCTTGGAGAAACAGTGTTAAAGATATTAAGGCAAACAATTTCTCTCAAAACAAAGTTTTAAGGGCATGGAGAACAGTAGCCACCTCTGGAAATCAAAAGGTCAGTGGAGAACTGAATTCAAGAGAGAGGTGAATACGAAGAGGAACTAAACGAAGTTAATACAAAGAGTCTAAGCAGTGGTACCGACACAAAGCAATCAGTCAGATGACGGCACAGAGTAATATAGAAATACCAGGGTATATTGGAGCAATAAGAAAGCCTCCAAGAAATGCTCCTGGAATAAAACTACGGGCTGTGGGTAGGACATGATGCGACAGAAAGAGCTGCTTCCCTTCCAAGGGAGGAGGAAGAGTTCTTGGCAGAAGAGCTCAAGGTCCAAGTGTTTGATGCTGGTTTCACATCAGCCTTCATTGCAAAGGTCAGCTGTCAGGAAACTGCCAATACAGGGAGCACCCGTGACAGAGACAAGAACTTGAGCTTCATCAAGAACTGCAGGTCTGAGTTGAGAAAGGGGCTCTGGGCTTCACACTCATCTCTCACCCAGACCACCTACCCATTGGTAGGGTGCTCTGAAAACATGAGCAGCATGAATGCAAGATGGGTAAGCAGGGAGGTATGCCAGAGAAGACAGGCTAAATTTCAGAAGTTTTGACTTGTGGAGGAATGCTTCCAAATGGATGGGAAGTGAAGGCAGAAAGAAGCAGGGGCAGACTGTGGCTTACAAAAGGAGCATGAGTGAACAGCTTCACATGGCTGTAGTGGAAGTAAATACCATGGTAGGAAAGTCCTCTAGACCACATTACATGAGTGTTTCCCGCTCCACACAGGCTCAGGCCAACCACCACATTCACTGGTGGGCTTCAAGACACATTTGGAGAGAGTCAGAAGGAAAGGGGTCAAAAAACTGGCAGGCAGACTGCTTCAGGGAAGGCTGAAGAACTGAATGGTTTAGTCCCCAAATCAGAAGACTGTGGAGGAGGAAGTGATAGCAATATTACAGTCTGTCTGCAAGAAAAAGCACACTCTGCGTGTAGTAAGAGAAGGAATGGGCTTACACACTGCGCAAGAGGCTTGTTAAACGCTTCATAAGGGATGGGCTAGGAAAGCACCACCTGAGAGCGAAAGCGGGGAGCAGATATTTGAGGATGTCAGAGAGCAGCTGCTGCAGGGTTAGGCATCTGTTTCAGAGAGGGGACAGGAATGGCTTTTGTGATTCCATAAGCCTGTGATCAATTCTCTGTTTTATAGCCATCAGTGGATATGCAGAAGATGTCCTTGCAAAAGAACTGCATTAATTCACTCTTCCAGCAATGACCTTAAAATTCCCTTCTGACCCAACTGAGCTGAGCCCCTCTCTCAACTCCTGATACCTGCGCCAGTTTTCCTGTGTCTGTTCTCATGTTTCTTCCCCCTCTTCTTCCTGAGTCCCTTCTTAACTGCTTCTACTGCACTTTAACAACAATCCTTCCAGTGTCGCCACCACCATTCGGGGTCTTTCCCCTACACAGTGTGTCCAAATCCTTCTCACCAGTGAAGCATCTGCCCCATTTTAACAACACATAAATTACCCCAAACTACCAACTGGCTGATATCTGAAATGATAAAGTCCCTCTGGAATTAGGAGCAACAACAGAAAAACAGGAACATCATCTGGAGAAGATCATGCTCTCACAGCAGGCATTTGACATGTCTACTCTCAACACTCACTCCTGTCTCCTCTGTTTTTGTTAATTCAGGTAATGATGGCAAGCATGTTCGACAGGTCAGAGACATTGCCCACCACCCACCAGCAGGCCATGGTAAGTCTCTTCTCAAGGAGTACATCTGCTCATAAGGTTTTACCACTGCTGGGCTCATGAAGAGCTCTCAGCCACCATAGCCCATGTCCCCTGGCTCCTCCCAGGAAAAATAGGCTGCAGAGGTGTCACAGCTCATAACCACGAGGGGACTCTTACCGGCCATATCCTGGACTCAGTAGTTGATGAGGATCTTTAGCATGGGGAATTTTCTACCTAGAGATCCAAACTGGAAAGTGATGCTTCATTATTTGCCTTTGGAAGTTGTGATTGGTTATTTTCCTATTTTCACTATACAGTTGATGAGAAGACTGGGTAAGACAGGGACTGACTGCATCACTGAACTGACTCAGTCAACAGTAGACCATAGGACCACAAGATTGGTCCTATCTGCGTAGGAATAACCAGTAGCAGAGGTAGTGGGAGTGGAGCAAGTCCCTTCCCAGAAGTGTGTAGGTGCATTCAGCTGTTTGTTGTATAAGGTGCTGACACTCTGGAGCATGGAAAGGCCATAATCAAATCAAATAAGTCAGGAAGTCTCTAAAGAGCCGCTCAGGTAAGTCCAGAGAAAAGCAATGGATTTGTCCTATTGAGATCACAAGGGCTGATTTAATTGTTAGCAATATGGATGTCTTGATCACACTCTCTCCAAGGTTTCTGAGATTACTATAAAGCTCTAAAGCCTCTATGCTGTAACAGCAAATGGCTTTATGACCCAGATTTGCATCTGTTTGTGTGGTGATACATAACCTGCACGCTACAGGCAAATCAGTGCAGCACTGCAAGACTGAATCCAACCTGGGCTAGGGTGCATTGTGTGCCAGGTGAAGGAAGGTCTCAGCAGGCCAAGACATTTTGGTAGCATGTCCCCATCAGTTTGAATCCTGTCTTGGGAAGATATGAAGTCCAACTCTTACATTAATCATTTCAAGATTTTGATTTACTCCTACGAGCACATGGCAGGAAGACAGCCCAAGAATGTGTGTACAAAAGGATACAGGCACAAAAGACACACCAGGTGCTTTCAGTGTCTCATTGTGTGGGATTTAATAACCAACTCTGTTTCCTGTCCCAGGTTGGCCCAAGGACTGCAGCGAGATCCCTGCTGGCAGCCGCAGTGGTGTCTACATCATCCAGCCAAAAGGGCTCCACCACCTTGTGGTGTACTGTGAAATGAATGTGACAAACGGGGGCTGGACGGTCATCCAGAGGAACCAGAAAGACACACCAGTCACCTGGGCTGAGTCCTGGAGCACCTACAAATATGGCTTTGGGAATGTGCGCAGCGAGTACTGGCTGGGCACTGAGTACATCCATCAGATCGCCATGCAAAAGGTCTATCAGGTCAGGTTTGTCATCCAGGACTCCACAGACAACATCAATTTTGCAGACTACAACCTCTTCAGTGTGGAAGATGAGTCCCATGGCTACCGGCTGAGGTTGGGCTCCTACACAGGGTCGGCAGGGGATGCCATGACCTCAGACAATCCCAATACCATGCATGACAACATGAAGTTCTCCACAAAGGATCGGGATCAGGACACTTACAGTAAGAACTGTGCCTACAGCTATGAGGGAGGATGGTGGTACTCAGCTTGTTATTCTGTACGGCTGAATTTCAAGGGTGGCATGACATGGGGCAGCCTGTGCAAAGGGAACTGCAAATCCTCCCTTATCCTCATCAAACCAGCTTCATATTGTTAGTGCTTCTTCCCCTCCTGTCCACACTGGACACTGCGAAGGCTCTGCATGGCCAAAGAGCTTGAGCCTTTCTGGAGCAGAGAGAGGAGCCCAAGGGTAGTAGGGTTTTAGTGAAATGCCACTTTCCAGTTCTCTTCTCTGAATGCAGGCTCCCCCTCTGCTCAGCTCTTCCCCTGTGCTTGCCAATGATTCATTGTTATTATATTCATAATCAAGAACAAAAAAATCACTTGTGAAATTTGTGGATTCCACAAGTACCTTCTCTGAGGGAGGAAGACACTCAGACCTGGAGTGACTTTTAATCAGAGTTTCTTATCTGCCTCCAGAACTCACAGCAAGCAAAAAAGCTACATGCCACAAATTTCTATATACTCTGTGCCTCTCTGCAGTGTCTGGTAAAGCATCCCAATAAATTTGCTTCCTTGAGCTCATTCCTCATTAATGAATGTCTGTTCTGAAACTCTGGTGTGCTTGCACTGAGACACCAGAAATCCCATGTCAGGTGCTAGGACTGGAGTCTTGGGGCTTGTGGAGGGAAAAAGTCTTGAGTGGCCCTCACAGGAATGGATGTAAGGAAATTAAATCTAGTTACACTGAGATAAAGGACCTGTGATCTGCACAGGACGGTTCAGAAGGGACCTGTCATATGGGAGAACTCTTCGCACATCATCACCATGTTCATAGTCTAGCGTCAAAAGCTGTGGCAATGTCCTGGTGCCAAGGTCCCACTCCTGCTGGGAGGCTGCGTCTGTCAGGATTTCGCTACCTGTCTGTCTGCACAGTCATGCGTTGATCCTGCAGAAACATGATTTCAAAGTTGTCAGTAGATCTGTCTGCTGTGACCGAGAAGCAGTGAATTTAAATTGAAGCAAAAGAGAAGTAGGTTAGGTGTTCGGAAGCACTTGAATTAGAGACACTAATGAGGGAAGAGCTCATTACAGGAATGAACTTACCATAGTCAAGTTTCTGAGATCAATTTAGATCAACCTTTGCTGGGAAAAGTACAGACAGAGCTGATGATGTGAGGCTGCAGGACAGGGTCCCTGCAGCTCCTCCATCCCACAACACTGGTACTGCCAGGACAGACTGTCTGAGAAGTACTTTCACCTTCACAAACCATTTCTGGCTTTTTCTTGGGGCAGCACAGCAACAGCAGTGAGTTCCATTTCTAGGACTGATGACTAAGGGAAAACCCAGCCCTCATTTGCCAGCTGCAGGGCCCAGTGCCCACTGGGAGCCATCCAGGAAGGTTTAAGAAATTAGAAAATACTGAAAGAAATCAGCAGTGGAGCAAGGAGAGCCAGAAAGTATCTTATACTGCTCCAGACAACTGCCCTCAGCACTTCAGAGCATGGGGGGCACCTGTACCTAGGGATGTCTGAGGAAAAAGATTGCTCAGGGCTACTTCTACTGAAAGCAGCTCTCAGGTGAAGCAGGCTGCACTTGCTCTCCTGAGAGCCTCCAGCACCAAGCTCTGAGCCCCCCCAAACCAGAGCAAAGAGGGATGGTGGGACCTCAGAGTACATACAGCCCATGCCTGCCTTGCAGTGGGCAGCACAGCACAGAGAGGGGAGGCACAGGGCAGCTCCGTGATGGACTCGGCATTGGCTGGAAGAGAGGCTCTCCTGCACCAGGGGCACAAGATGGTAGTGGCAGGTGGAGGATGGCTGTCAGGTGCCTCCCCACCCCCCAGCACCCCCCGAGTGGATTTGGCTTCCAAAGTCAGCAGGCTCAATGACATCAGGTGGCACTGGGCAGACTGTGAAATGACACTGCTGCTGCTGCTGGGCCTCTGGGGTTTCCAAGCAACAGGCAAAATTGGAGTTGCATTTGCACTGCTGGACTAAGGAGCAAATGATCCTCATCCCGGTAGTGCTGTCTTCTGCTAGGGCTCTCCAAAGGCCGTGAAGAGACACAGGCCAGCAGATGCAGGAGAGCATCCTAAAATATCCCCACTGTACAACAGAGCTGGCACCCACCAGCCCAGAAGGATGGGCTCAGCAAGTGGCTGTCTCTGCATTGCCATCTTGTCCCTCCACCACAGCACATCCCAGTGTACAGACAGGTTCCCATCTCTCCTACAACAGCACCAGCTCCACACAGCCCCTTTTGTTCCAAGCTACCCATCCAAATGCTTCCTAAATCCTGCTGGGCTCTTGGCCACCCAACAGCACTGACCACCAGCCCCCAGCAGCTCCCTGGCAGCTTCCCTTCACTCAGCTCCAGCAGCCGGTGTTGGTTTGAGGTGACACCTGAAGTCAAGCAGTGGACATTAAATGCTGTCTGCCACCAGATATTTTCTCCATGGAAATGTCCTGGCCAGGACAGAGCAGTCCCCACTACAGCGGCAGTGCACAACTCTCCTTGCAGCTGTGGTTTTTCAATAAGGTAAAACTTCCCCGGGAAGCAATCCCCACCTCCCCTGAGGTCCTGGTTTGCTACTTTTCCTCAGCTTCTCCACCACATCTTTTACTTAAAGAGTAAGAAGCGGGCAAAGATACAAGGAGAGTTTCCAGCACAGAGATGTCCTGAAGTGGAGCTGATAGTCCTCAGGCAGGTTTCTGCTCCCTGAATTATTCTTTTAGGTGTCTGAATCCCTGCAAACATTTGGTGACCTCAACACCCTGCAGCGAGCAGTTCCCCATCACAAGTGGAGCAAGCGCTCCCCCCTCTCCCTTCCCCAAAAGACAAAGGCGACCTGCAAAGAGCCGGCAGTGACAGCGTGCATCATTGCTCTCTCTCTCTCGTCTCCTGAACAGATGGGTACAGCGGTGCCAGGATGCCCACGGGATGCACAAGTGCAGTGCCGTGAAATGCAGGGTGAGGCCAAGGCAGTAACAAGCAGGATGCACTCAGCGTGGTGCAGCGCGGGGCACACCCAGTGCAGTGCAGGATGCACTCAGTGTGGCGCAGTGCAGGATACATGCATGGGGGCGCAGGATGCACTCAGTGGGGTGCAGTGCAGGATGCACACAGCGCGGAGAAGTGCAGGATGTGCACGGCAGGGTGCAGGATACGTGCAGCGGGGTGCATCGCCCGTTCCGACCCTCAGCCGGGGGCGGGGCGGCGCAGAACCGGAGCGCCTTGTGCTCAGCCGCGGCTCCTTTAAGGCCGCCGGGGACGGGGAGCGCGGGACGGCGCGCGGCG
>JANVCT010000074.1:13186749-13199624 GCA_026770115.1 Aviceda subcristata | reverse complement strand
CGGACAGTGGGGGAGCCCGCCGGGGGTGGGGGGGATCCTGCCGTGAGGCCGGGGGGGGACGACCCCGCCGAGGGGCAGCGGCGGCGGAGTCCCATCGTGAGGCGGGGCGGAGGGGGGGTAACCCCGCCATGCGGCGGCGGGGGTGAAATCCTACCGTGAGGCAGTGGGAGAGGCATCGCGCCGCGGGGTTGCAGCCTGCCCTGGCCGTGCCTTGCAGCTCCCGGGTGGTGGAGATCCAGTCGCAGATGTCAGAGCGGGCTGTGGAGCTGCTGGGACTGCCTGAGGACCGGCCGTGCCTCCTCCTGGACGTGGGGTGAGCGGGGGCCTTGACCTGTGTCGTGGCAGATGGGGCGTCTGGGGCTTTGGCTGGACGGGCACCCAGGGGCGAGGGGCATCCAGGCCCCGCAGCACCAGCGTCTCTCTCTTGTGGGCTGAAGAAGAAGGACAGCCTGCTGTAGCATTGCGGCTGGCCAGCATCACCCTTGGACCAGGCCCATAATCCCTCCGCTTTCCCCCTTGCTCCCTTCAGCTGTGGCTCTGGGCTGAGTGGGGATTACATCTCCAATGAGGGTCACTACTGGATTGGCATGGACATCAGCTCTGCCATGCTGGGTAAGCAGGCCCTCCTCCCCTGCCACCCTTGCCTCACCTCCGAGGTGGTCCCCAAAGGTGTGAGCTGGTTGCCTGAGCCATTCTCTGTTCTGTGCAGATGTGGCCATGGAGAGGGAGGTGGAAGGAGACCTTCTTCTTGCAGATGTGGGTCATGGCATTCCTTTCAGGCCTGGTATGTTTGATGGCTGTATCAGGTGAGTTTGTGTTTATAAGTGAGCTCTCTTGATACTCCACATAACTGCATCATCTGTGCAGTACACATGGTCCGTGTATGCTGCATAATAGATGAGTGTCACTCTCTTTGCTCCATGCAACATGAGTCTACCTCTCTGTGACAAGCTGCTGAGATTCTGGATGGTAGAAACAGTTTCTGACAGCTGTTGCCCAAGTGATGTTTGTCTTTTTTTTTGTGCTGGTGAGCTAGGAAGTTTATTGAAGTAAATAAAATCAAATTTGGGATATTGTCAGGAGGGTTGAGACCTGCTCCAGTGAGGAAGACAGAAAGTATGTCTGTTATTATTGCTCAGCTGCAAGGTCAGTCCCTGGATCAAAGGTTTGTTGGTTGGTTTTGGGATGAAGGGCTAGGTGAAGGAGACAGAAACACTTTTCTGCTTAGAGAATAACTCAGAACTCTGGGTATGCCCTTCTGCTGTGAAGGAGCAGGGACTATCTTTTGCTCATCCAAATGCTCGCTTTGGGATTGCTCATTTTGCAAAACCTGCATGGCTACGCAAGGGCCACAGCTAAGCACTTGAATTACTTGAGCACCTGGCCTAATGAGGATGCCTGGTGATTCTTTTGTGCTTGAATAACTACTCCACCTTATTGGGTTTTGGCATAGTGAGTCTCCAGAGGGGTCTGTGTAACTGCAAAACAGAAAGCAAAGCTGCATGGAGAAAATGAAATTGTTTCCCTGAAGCCTGGAACATGCTTAGTGCTGGAAGTAAGCTCAAAGGGAGGTGACAGGCTCTGCAAAAGAATCAATGGCTCAGTGTCCTGGGGGGTCTGTTTTCTTTCAGTATTTCTGCAGTGCAGTGGCTTTGTAATGCTGATAAGAAATCACACAGCCCTCCAAAACGCCTTTATCGATTTTTCTCAACTCTTTATACTGCCTTGGTAAGTGTCATGTTTTCCCAGTCAGGCCTCTGCCTACTTTTACATCCTTGCTGGTGCATTTTAGCAAGATATTTTAAGTCAGGTATTTTAAGTAAATGCTGCTCTGAAATGGAGGACTGGCAGGAGCACCCATTTCCTATCTCCTTGCCTGCCTGCATGGTGTCTCACGCTTTTCTGATCCCTGCTGTTGCTCCTGTGCCTTGCTGTGCTGTGGAGGAGCTAGCTCTGTAGTCTGAGCAGCTCTTCTGGGAGAGTTCTTTAGGAGGCTTTGGGGAGGTGGGTGCTAGTGTCTGTGCTAGGAATTGGCTGACTAGAGGGGTTGCCTGCACTGAAACAGGTTTGTGAATGACTTTATTTCCTGTAGGCCCGAGGATCCCGAGCTGTCCTGCAGCTGTACCCCGAGAACTCAGAACAGGTACAGTACATCGGTCAGTGGGGAAGTGGTACAGGCAGAGAAGTCATGTGCTGTTTGGGGCTCTAAATGCGTCGTGTTTCTCCATACCTGGTGTGTGTCTCTGTCCTTCCCACTATCTGTAAAGCTCTTCAAGAGCCCCCAAAAAACGCTGAAAGGAGAATGCCCTATGCAGTTTCTGTTGCTTCACATGTTGTCTTGGGCTGAGCCTTAAAATCAAAGAAATTGGCAGGACGTGATCCGCATCTGCTGTCCTGGATTTTCCCATGTGGCTGGGTTTGAAGATAGTCATCAGCACTGTAGTGTAACTCCCCAGGGCTGGAAAATCCAGCCCAGTATCCCTCTCCTGGAGAGTCTGCTGTGCCAATTAGCCCAGGCTAGACTAGGGAGTGAGTTTAGCAGGAGCAGGAATGACCCTTCTTTGGCATGCGCAGTTAGCTGTGGTTGAGCCCAGAGGTCTCTTGGGCATTGCCAGTGGGTGACTGCTAAATAACTTTTGCACATGCTTCTTTTTCCAGCTGGAGCTCATCACAGCCCAAGCCATGAGAGCCGGCTTTATGGGGGGAATGGTGGTAGATTACCCCAACAGCACCAAAGCCAAGAAGTGAGTCCTGTGTCTCTGTGTGTGTTTGGGGTGAGGCCTGGGTTTAGAAGTGATTTTTTTTTTTTTCCCCACGCTGTTCTCTCCCATGATACAGTCCTAGACAGAGGTTATAGCTTAGATCTGACTCTGTTATAAACAATCTTAGTCTTGCTTGGGGACTGGGAATCACGTGCTGAATCCCAGCTTCATGCTCCTTATTCTTATTCTTTCAGGTTCTTCCTTTGTCTCTTTGTTGGGGCATCTGGCACATTACCAAAGGTGAGGAGCAATGTGAGGCAGCAGAGTTGCCCTCGTGGCTGCTGGGTGATATGGAAGAGCTGTGGGTGAGAGTGGGAGCCAGGCAGCTCTGCGCATGGAGATGTGACTTCATTTATACATTTGCTGTCAGGGTCACCAACTCCTGCTCTCCTTGAGATCTGGTTTCTTTGCCACAATTTCTGGAAGACCAGTTTGTTCCTGTTCCAGTCCTTCCTCTTGCAGAGGCCTGGGTTCCCCTTAATTTAGATTAAGTATGAGTATTAGCTTAGCTCTGTCTGCTCCAGAGGAGAGTGAGACTTCATAATTTTGCTTTTCAGGGCCTTGGTACTGAGTGTGCTGATGGAGAAGAGATACGCCAGGCAAAGTTCACCAATGAGAGGTACCGTGTAGGGGCTGAAGCTGCAAGTTCTCCCCAGGCAAGGAGCGTGGGGGATATAAGGGCTGGGTTTTGCTGACAGAGGACCACAGTGCTGCCATGTGAGAAGTGACGGAAGGGACTGGGAGGACCCTTGGCAGCCCAGATGGGCACTGCTTTATCTTATTGAAGGGCCCCAAACACAAGGAATGAAACGGGTTAGTTTGGAGGGCTTCGCTGTGGCATCGTGGGTCTGTTGATGCTTACCCTAGAGCTGCAGCTGAGCATTCAGTTTGAAGTGCGCTTTCTGTCTGGCACTTGGCTCTCCCATTCAACGCTGTAGCATAAGCCAGTGGTGATGGGAGGGGGAATGTTTACAGTGCTGGTGCACCAAGCATAGCTTTTTTTTGTTGGGGAGGCAGGCTGCTGGGCCTGAAGCCTGTTGTTCCCTTTATTCTGATGTCCAATTCTTTGCTTAGTTCCGTTTAGCTGTGCCCTGGGGGGGTTTCTCCTGCTGGCCAGGTCTCCTCCCATGATAGCGGTGCAGGGAGGAGCCCCTCTTGCAGCCAGTGGGAGAGACAGAGAACAAAAATCAGAGGAAAGTCGTCGTGGCTGCCAGGAGCTTGTGGCTGCCATGTTTTCCTGCCTCTTACACTGATGTCTCTGCTCATGTAGTCCAGAGGGTACCTGATCTTGGAGGGCAATAGCAGAACTAGAAACTTGTTGGGAAGCCAGAGGCTTTGTCTGCTTTGTTTGTAGTAGAACTGACAAGGGGAAGGTGGTTGTGCTTGAGCCTGTATTCCCCCAAGATCCCACAGCCCAGTGTGCTGGTGGTGTGTCAGATATGGCACAGGGGAGTGCTGGCCTGCTGCAGCCTGTGGAGGGTAGGTATCCCTTGGCTTAGAGCTGGGTCTGGAAGCAGCCTTCTTCCCCAATGCCTTCGGAGTTAGACTGTTTGGCTACCTGCCCCAGTGCTGGTTGCGCCTCTTTAATCCGGGGTGGTGGGAGGGGTATTTGCTGGTTTTATGAGGCAGAGGGCATGCCCAGTTCTGGGTGGCAATCCTCCAGGGCAGAAGACTGTACCCCTGCACCTCAGTTCCTCTCCAGCCGCTGTCTGCTTTGTCTGTAGGACACGGTTCAGAAATGCTAAAGGCAAGTCTGTGAAGAAAAGCCGGGACTGGATCCTTGAGAAGAAGGAGCGTAGACGACGACAGGGCAAGTAAGTTCAGCTGGGTCCTGCCTCAGCTGAGGCTGACTGTGCTGGTCTGGCTTCCTGTCAAACTCCTGCCATGAACTCACTTCCCTTCCCCTCTCAGAATGACCTGTGGATTGTGCTTACCTGCTTTTCTCCATAGGGAGGTGCGAGCAGACACGAAATACACAGGTCGAAAGCGCCGCCCTCGCTTCTGAAATGCTTTGGACGCTGCTGGTGTGGAAGATGGTGTGCTGGTCCCTTCAGCGAGCCTCCCATGGATGGCATAGATGGGCACCCCAGGCCTGGGACTTGCTGGCTCTTGAAACTGTAAACTTGGTCATTGTGGCTCTTGAAACTGTAAACTGGCTTAGGTGCTGCCCAACAGGCAACTGCAAAGCTTCCAGCCCTGTTTTCCTGGTGAAGGTAGAGTGGCAGACAGTGCTCTGGCCACTTGGTGTCTGCAGTGCCATTGCCTATCTTCCTGAGAGTGCAGTGAGCCATCTGGAGCTCCAGGTGAGCCAGAACATTAAATTCAGCCTCCTCACTAAACAGTCAACGAGTCAGAAGTGTTGCTGGTTTCCTGTGCAGGGGAGTACTGAGGTGGGAATATAGCGCATAGTTCCCTGCCAGCTTCCCCTCTGCCCACCAGCCAGGCTCGGGCAGTGTAAGGGTGTGTGTCCCATGAGGGCAAATCGTCCTCCTGGCAGAAGTGTTATTCCTGTGTCGATTGCTCCTGTGAGTGCTTCGCATCAGGCCCTCCCTGTACGCTTTAGTGCTCCCAGGGTGCTGGGTTTGTCCACACTCCAGCCCATGCTCCCCATCCCCTCCTCCCTTCCCCTGAAACAAAGAGGTGCCAGCCAGAGCTTTACAGTTACAAATGTTTATTCTACATAAAAATTCCACAAAACGGGAAGCTGTTTTGCACCCAAAGCTTTGGGAGAAGAAAGGGAGGCTAGCAGGGAGGGAAGGCTGAAGGAGAAAAGAGGCAACATACAGTGTCATCCAGCCCAGTGAGACAGAGCAAGCCAGGGTCAAGATCCACATAGAAAACAAGGACACTTAGCTCACAGTACAGCAACAGTACAACTCCACGGGGGGCTCGGAAAGCCTTCAAGTACATTAATTACAAAAAAACCAATCCCCAGTTCAAGTGCAAGCTGTGTGTGCCCCACACTGCTCGTGGAATACTGCATCGCCACACTCCCGGTGCTGGGAGGGCAGGTGGCACTTGGAACAGAGGTGGCGTAACCCAAAGGACAAGTGGTCTGAGGTTGGGGGCTGGAAAGAAAAAATGAAATGTCTTCCCAAAGCACAACCACACTGTTGGTGTTTTGGTCTGTACATGCAACGACAGGTAGGTAAAAAGGAACTGAACGGGGCTTCCCGTAGTGCAGGGGTAATTATTGCACCAAAACACCCTCCCCTCACAGCGAGGACAGTGTGAGCCTGCCTGTGGGGCAGCAATGGCAGCCTGCTCCTCTGCCTCCCTCTCGTAAGAGCCTGGTACCACCACTGCCTGCAGGATCCCAGCAAAGTGCCAGTGGCAGAATCGCCTACTGTGGCCCTGTCCAGCTCCTGCTGCTGGGGGGCTGCTGGCAGTGCTGGTACCAACAAGGAAGGAGCAAGTGCCAGAATCCCCCCAGTGCTGTTCTTGGCCTCGTGTCTTGACGGGGGTGGGCCACAGCCCTGATGTCATGTGAGCTTGTGCCACTAAAGCTGCTGCTTGGAAGAAAAAAAAAAGTCGCCTTGTGCTAGCAGTGGGCATCGCTGCAGGGTGAGAGCCTGAGAGGAGCTTTTTGCCTGCCTGCCCTGCCAGCAGTGTTATTGCTTCCCGGAGGAGGGGGCCCCGCACTCAAGCTGGCTCAGCAGAGCAGAGCAGAGCACAGACCGGTGGCAGGGAGCTGCACAGGGGCAGGAGCAGCAGGCACTCGTGCATCACCTCCAGCTCCCTTTCCTGTAGCCAGCCGCATCCCTGCCGCAAGGACCCTGCCCATGCTTGCCTCCTGCCCTGGAGGGTGTTCCAGAGCTGGCCTGCCCCTGCTTGCAGGGGTCCCAGTGCCCCAAGCCCTTTGCCCACACAGGCTGCAGTGTTGTAGCTCACATCAGTTGTTGCAGGACAGTGAAAAAAGGGAGCTCTGGTCTTGGATGTTCTCATGGCCACACCTGTGGGGGGCTTGGGCTGGACAGGGCAGGGGACCAGGCTGGACATGCTTCCCAAGGGTGGCTAAATGCTAGCAGGGGTTGTATTTTGAGACCTTGGGTAACAGTGGCAGGGAAAGAGCTGTGTCTGGGTTGCTGCTGGGCAGGGCTGCACCTGGGGAAGGCAGCACTGTGTCTTGGCTACAGCCTGCTGCCTTTCACCCCATACCTGTGGGCACCACACACAGGGCCAGCACCTGTGCTAGAGCACCCAGCCAGGGTGGAGGAGCACAGGGTTGGAGCAGCCCTGCCCTCGCCCTGATTGGAGCAGGGAGGTGACACGCTGCCTGCAGCTGGAGTACTCGCTGCCATCAAGTGCCCTTTTTCTGCTACCAGCATCTGGGCTCATGTCCAGCCCCTATCCCAGTGTGTGGCTGTGAGCTTGGCCCCAGGTGCCTAACCCTGCTCTGGGCTCCTCTGTGGTGCTTTGGCATGTGCATGGGCCAGCTGGAGCCCTGGAGTCTCCAGAGGAATGTGAGGGCAGAGCCCTGCCCCCAGCCTGAGGAAAATGGACAGTGGCAACACAGGGCCCCTCTGAGCTGCCAGCAGGCTCAGGCCACCCCGCAGTGGCTGCATCCAGATAGTGAGCACAGTGGAGGGCACAGGGCACCCAGGTGCTCCTACAGCACCCCACCGAGTGTGGGTGCCTCACTGGATGGCCCAGGGGGTCAGCAGGCAGAAGGGCACTGTGCCAGGAGGAGGTGATGGGTGGGTAGATGCCAAGAGGTGTTGAAGAGATGGAAGTGGCAGTCAGGTACTGCCCTGCTCAGGAGCTAGTAGGATAGAGAAGGAGGAAGGCTGTTGCTCCTAGCTTGCAGGGGGATGGATGCAACAAGGGCCACTCCTGGGACCATGACAGGAGAAAGTCCAACTGCCTCCAACCCCCAGCCATGGGTGCCTATGTGGAAGAGTGAGGCTGGAAGCAGCCCTGCTCCCAGGCAAGCACTGCCAGGGGCTGTGGGCATCAGAGCCAGCCCCAAACCCTGACAGCCAGAGCCCAGGCCTGTGGGCAGCAGGAGCTAGGGCCACCATGTGCCAGGTCTGAGAACAGAACAATGAGGCTTTGGTGCAGGGCAAGTGGCTAGTGAAACGTGCTGGCCTTAAAGTACCTGTGCCAGGGTGCAGCACAGGTCCCCACGTGGCCTTGCCCCCATCCCCAAGCAGCAGCTCCTCATCCCACACTGTTCCATCAGGCACCCACCGCCAGCAGCAGCACATCCAGCCCCTGGCACACACATCAGGGGAGGGCTCGCCTACGAAGGGGGCAGCCCTGCCATCGGCAGAGCAGTAGGGACGGAGCCCTGCAGCCAGGCACAGCCACGGGATGGGCAGGGATGGGGGAGGCAGGGCCTGGCAGAGCGCATCCCTGGGGATGGGCCCTGTGAGAGAAGCAGCCCAAGGAAAGGTGTTTGCAAGCACAGACGTGGCTGACAGACATAAGAGCTCTGGCTGGAGGTGATGGGGAAGCTGGGGGAGGCTGACTGGGCATTGTGCTCCTGAGGACCCCTAACACCCTTCATCAGTCCCTCCTCATCCTTGACTGTCACTAACACAGACTGCCCAGCACAGGAGGAGTAGCAGTGCCCAAGGGCACCTCTGTTCTGCCCTGGTCCCAGCCAGCCACCCAGGCTGGAGAAGTGATGAGAGCTTGGGTTCCCCCTCAGGGTCCCCCTTGCACCCATCACCGTCCCCTGCACCCTGCCTGTGCCCCGGGGCTGGCGCTCCCTCCACACAGACGCACCGCACACACAGCATCACAAACAACCATGCATTAGAAACTGAAATGCTGCTGGGAGGCTCCGGGGCTGCGTGGTTCGCTCTGGCGTGGCTGCGGCCCCATGGCACGCGTGGCTCCGTCCATTGCACACAAACAGTCCCGTGGGGTGAGTCTAGCCGAAAATGCCGCCGAAGGTGGAGGCAATGACGATACCCAGGATCACGCAGCAGATTATGATCATGATCTTCTTCTGCTCAGGTGTCCCAGTACCAGCAGGGAGAGAGGGGAGAGGGGACTGTGAGTGTTGGGGCAGGCTGGCCCTGATAGCTGGGGGCTGCGATCTGCCCTGTTCCTGTTTGCCCATGGTGAGCTCTGAGCAGCACCTTGGGAGCCAGAGGGGCTCCAGCAGCCCTGGGGCAGGAATGGGCACCCCAGCTCCCCCTTCGGCCTTGGGCTGGCAGAGCTGAGCTGGTGGCTCCAGGGTCCCCAAGCTGCTGAGCTAATATGGGACCAGGTGTGGGGACTGGGACAGGCAGCTGGTACTGCACTCAGGGTCAGAGCTGAACCATGGCTTTTCTCTACGTTTTTTTTTTGGCAAGGGACATGACTTTCACAGAAGGCCTGGCCCATGGGATGGACCCTGTCCTTTTTCTCTCCCCCCCCCGCAAGCAGCACCTCTGCCCCACAGCTCATCATCAGCACTGACGCAGCCTGTACTGGGGAGCTCTGCCTCAAATGGTGCCACCAGCGGAACCTGTGCTGCACCCAGTGGTGTGGGGTAAAGCAGTGCCCAGGCACCTGTAAGGCTGCTCCATGATACCTGCTCCTCTGTGCAGGCAGTGGGGCAGGCAGGGGTGCCAGGCAGGGGCCTGTCCGCGGGACAGAGGTGTCAGCAGTGTAGGCAGGGGAAGATGGGCCCCAGCCAGTGCCGTGACTCACCCGTCTGGCTTTGCTCTGGTACTTCACCGCTTTTTTGGTGTCAGACACAGCCCGCTCCACGTAGTCCACCGAGTGCTCCACATTGTACTCGATGCGGTCAATCATCTCACCCTGCAGAGCGGAGACAGAGCCCACGCACCCGTGCACACACAGACGTGAGCGCACACGCAGATGTGAGCTCCTTCCTGCTCTGCTGCTCCCCGGCACCACGTGGATGTCATCCTGCCCAGCAGCCCTGCACAGGAGAGAGAGGGACCATCAGTCACCTGCAGACAGTGGGTGCCCCAGGGTGCCCTGGGGTGGGAGCTCCAGACTGTGGGCTCTATCCCACAGGGCTGGGATCTCTGTGCACATCCCAGCAGGGAGGCAAGCAATGGGATTCCCCAGCCCAGTCCTGGCCTGGTGGCCACCTTGTCTAATATCTCAGGTGACATCAAGGCTGCAACAGGACCTAGACTGACACCATGCCATACGCTGCTGAAACTGAGGGAGCAAGGACTGCACCAGCAGAGCCACGTGGGATGCTCACAAAACCACGCACATGCAGGGGCGACCACTCTGATCCACACAAGTGCCCTGCCGATAGCAGAGGGCCATGGAATGAGACTGGCGAGGCTGGACTGCAGGGCCCTGCAGGGCCTCCTGCCCTGCTCTGCCCCCCCTGGCTGCAGGGATGGGCTGGAGATGTGGACTCCTGCAGACATGGGGACATGGACTGGGGTGAGCTCCCCCCAGCCTGTCTACCTCCTTTGTCCCCATCCTAACTGCACAGGGAAGCAGCCAGGTCCTGCAGCAGCTGCAGACAGTCTGACAGTTCATGTGACTGACAGGGTTGGCAGGGGTTGGTGGCTCAAAGCCCAGCACCCTCTTGCATGGCATGGAAGGAATTGGGGCTGCAGAGCTGGTGGCGTCATAGCCAGCAGCTCTGCAATACTCATTTCTTAGCCTAATGCTGGAGAGCAGGGGGAGGATGAGTCTTGCAAGCCCAGGAGTGCTCTGGTGTTACCCTCTCCCCGAGCACTGACCCCCCCGCCAGGCTCCCTGCTTCTTGCTCCCTGCCTTGCCTAAAGCTGCTGCTTCTCCTTCCCACCTGTGCCATGGGGCAGAGCAGGCAGTGGCCAGCACTGCTGCCAGCCCAGCACCCCTCTGCTCCTGGTGCCAGCAGCTTGGAGCCTCCCAACCCACAGGGCAACGCAGGGTGCTGGCATGGCCTAGCCCTTAGAGCAGGGCAGGGAACTGTGAATCCCCCATGTCTGTCCTCCGAGGCAGACAGGATGGGGCATCAACACTGCCGTGCCACAGCCACCCTTCCCCGCCTGCCACAGGCAGGCCCTAGAGCCACGTGAGAGCCGCAGACATGCAGGGCACAGCCATGCAGAGCAGAGCATGCAGCACCGGCGGGGGCTTGGCGGGCTTTACCTGCCACTGATGTCTCCTCGGGCCGTGGCAGCATGGCAGGCAAGAAGGGGGGTGAGCAGAGACACCAGAGCATGTGCCCAGCTGAAGGACCAGGTGCCACAGGCTGGTGGTACAGCCAGAGGCAGCCTGGTAGGACCACCGAGGCTGGTGGCACCCTGAGCTCAGCCGGCAGGGCTCAGTGCTCCAAGGGAGACGGGGAAATCTCTATCTGTGTGGCAGCCACCCGCTGCCCTCCTCCAGAGCCCATCACCAAACCTCCCGCCCCAGGCACACAGCAGCCCCCAACTCTGGGGTGCAGGGCAGGTGGCTCTGGCCCCAGGGAGCCCAGCTTAGCCCCAGTGGGAGCTGCGTTGGTCCCAAATGCAGTTTTTCCCCTCAGCACCCACCCAGGCAGGGCACTGCCGGCAGCCCCATCACCCTCCAACCTCCCCAGTTGAGCCAGCCACTGGGCCACAGCATCTCCCTACCTGGCTCTCCACCAGCATGGCCATGTCCATGAACATGTCATGCAGCTCTCGGATGCTGTTCTCCAATTTGATGATCTCGCTGTGCCGTGTTTCAATCTCATTCAGTGCTTGCTTGGTGATGTTTGAATCCATAATGATCTGCAAGAAGACAGGGCCACTGAGCACCATGCTCAGCCCCTCAGATGCTGGGATTAGGGGCACCAAAAGAGGGAAGGCAGGAGCCCCGGAGCCCCTCCATCCAGGCAGTTTGCAGCAAACCTGCACCCCACCCTCTGGCAAGGATGCCGCTCCTGCTCAGGCAGCCAGACCTGAGCACCCAGGTCCCACCTCCTGCATGGGCTGTGCTCACCCCTCCTGTACTGGAGCCGCTGTGGCAGCACATCCACCAGCCAACCCACCCAGGATGAGGGGGGCTGGCTCAGCTTTAGCCTGTACCAGTGCTTACCCCAGAGGAGAAGATGGCTGGGTTGCCGCTCTCCAGCATGTCCTCCAGTTCCTCACTGGTGGTGGTCCTGCCAGCTGCAAGTGACACAACATGGGTCAGCCATGAGCCCCCTGTTCCAGCCACAGGTCCTGCAGTCCTACCACAGGGCTCTGCTGGCTCCATGGCATCTCCCAAGAGTGGAGTGGAGCAAAGCCTCCAGCTTTGAGAGTGCACGGGGCAGTTCAAGGGGCTGCCATCCCACAGCCCGGCTCTGTGCCAGCCCTGCAACCGCTCTTTTTGAGGGGTCAAGCTGCCAGCTTGGCCCAGATCACACAGGAAAGCCCGCCTGTCCCTCCTGGTCAAGCTGCCCGTTCCTACAGGACAGGGAGTGGTGCCAAAGGACCAGCAGCCACCAGCACCCAGTTGGCGGGCTGTGAAGGAGAGCAGCAAGGCAAGAGCAGGGATGCTATTGGTGAACCCCATCCTGAGCCAGTTCAAGGCCATGAGGACACTGGGCTTAGCAGGGCTCACTGGCCTGGCAGGCACTGCTGCAGTTGCTGAGCTGACCAAGTTTTAGCCCTGCAGCTGCGTACAGAAACCAGGTTCCGTCCTTCTCTGTGACACAGCCCTCCTCCTTAGCCCCAGGGTGGTACCTTCAGCTTCACAGCTCCTTTGGGAGCAATTCACCCATTGTGCATGGTTGCCTTCCCTTCCCCATGGACATACTCCACACTGCTGCAGAGGAGAGAGAGGTAATCACTCTGTGGGTTACACTGATCCTCCACCATTAATTGCAGCGTGTTCTTCAGGCTAACAGCCAGGTAGGACCTGTGAAATTACAGTGCTAAACAGAGATCATTGTGAGAGACTGAATTGTTATCTTGAGCTGTTTGTCTCAAAGATTGTCAGGTGCGAGAGACTTCTCAAGCCATTCATCTTCAAGAATTGTGGGCTGCTTATCTCAAGCCCTTTGCCTCTGAGATGGCTTGTCTAAGCAGGACATTCCTCTGTCCATAACCACAATTCAGGAGAGGAAACAGGCTGAAGTCGACAAGGATGTAAGGATGTGGAGGCTACCACACATTCTCATGGAAACTGTAGTCTTTGAGATAAGATTTGGTCATGTAAAGGTCGTGTGATAGATGACACCTGCAGCAT
>JANVCT010000074.1:13160414-13182877 GCA_026770115.1 Aviceda subcristata | reverse complement strand
ACCTCCCTGCTCCTGCTGGCCACACTATTTCTGATACAGGCCAGGATGCCGTTGGCCTTCTTGGCCACCTGGGCACAAGATGGGGCTGGAGACAAAGCTACAATGTAGGGCCAGGGTCATTCCAGGAAACATGGCCAGAAAAGGACTGGGGACACCTGAACAGGTCACCCAGAGAAGCTGTGGCTGCCCCATCTCTGGAAGTGTTTGAGGTCAGGTTGGACGGGGCTTTGAGCAACCTGATCTAGCAGGAGATGTCCCTGCCGCCCCTGGCAGGGGGGTTGGACTGGATCATCTTTGAAGGTCCCTTCCAACCAAACCACTCTGCAAGTCCATGATCCTATGACATGACTACAACAAAGATCCAAAGTCCCAGGAGACAGGGCTGGAGACAAGCTATCTTGAACATAGATCTAAGCCCACATCAGGAACAAGGACAGAGTCAGGGCTGAAAACAGGTACCTCTGCAGCACGGCTCGGATATGGGCTGGGTGGCCCAGGCCTGATCTTACACAGCTCCTGGAGCCATGGGCAGAGGTAGAAGTCCCATGTGAGACTGATCTAGACAGCTAAGACCTGCTAGTGCCGCCAAAGTGCTGAGAAGCTGCTGCTTTGAAGGAAGAGAACAACCTAACCCCTCTCAGTAGCCCCTGTGAGCCCAGTGCAGCCTGCTCATAGCTGCAGGTGAGGGCTGAGCTCTGCTATCTGTGCGCTCGCAGGTCTAAGGAGCTGCATAATACCAATGTTCCCTTGGGTCAATCACACACCCTGCCTTCCCCAGCTCCAGGAAAGGTCCACAGCCCATTTCCAGCCACCATTACATGTTTTAGGGTGACAGAGCATCACTCCCACCAAGGGTGACCTGCAACGCCTACTTGCCAGCTCTTCCTGCCTGTTGGCTCCTCGCTCTCAGCTGAAATTGCCCTGGTTCCAGGATGGGAGAACAAGGGCTCAAACAGCACAAATTTACAAACCCTCTTGTTGAATGTGCTCAACTCTGAGCTGTCACTGGCACAGTGACAAGGAGGAGCATGCCAGGCACAGTGCATCAAGGGCTACTTGCTCTGCTGAATTCAAGCCCTAGAGACAGCCCCGAGGGCAAGCAGTGGGATCAGCTCCAGGAGATGCCACACCTCTTGCAGGCAGAGGCAGGATGGGATGCAGGATACACATTCTCATCCTGGCTCTCACCACCTCCTTGCTGCCCCATTCCCATACTGCAGAGCACGGGGCTGGTAAAAGCTGCGGCAAGGCGTAGGATAAAAGCAAAGACATCACATGGATTAACAACCAGCCAGCCAGTGCAGGCTTGGCCAAAGGCCATAGCTGGTCAGGAAGAGCTTGCTTTAATGCTGAACCAAAGCATGAGGCCTAGAGGATGCATCTTTCCCACACTGTCCAGCACAATGCTTGCCAAAGTCATATAACCAACCTGCAAGACCCCAGAAAACTTCCCAGGGAGTCCACCACTTTCTGGCCAAGCTTCCTGGTTTTGAAAGGCTGCCATCATCTCCTTGACAGCAATAAAATCAGATGAAAGTGCTGGATACTTGGTTGATCTGCTGCCCACATCACCACAGAGCTACTGCACAGCCACAAATGGGAATGAAAGGACTGAGTCAATGCAAGGTGCCCACAACGGGAGGAGAGCCTGAGGAAAAAGCCCTGCCCTGAAACTTGGCAAAACACTGGAAAATCATGAGAACTGGACCTCTGCCTCACCAGAGAGCTCGAGTACATGTGCTTCTTACTTGGCATCTCTAGAAATTAAAGTTTTCTAGAAGCAGCTCTGTCAATGAGCAAAGCAGCACAGAGCATCTCTGGGAGCTGCAGCACAGAGGGAGAAGCAAACTCAGCCCTGAGCTGGCAAGGAGAGAACGGTGAGAGATGATGCACAGGTCACGGTGTAGCAGGGCCATCAGAAGCTCTGGGACAGGCAGAGACATGAAGCCATCGAGAAGACTTTCCACCTTGAGGCCACTGCACAGTCCTTGGCCCTGCAATGCCCAGCTGGATGGAGTGACCATTCCCATTGACCAGATCCCAGGGGATGGGGCAGCAGCAGATCCATCAGGGCATGCAGGACCCTGGGGAAGCTCCCAGGGAAGCCTGTGGTGCCACAGCTCACACGCATCAAGCAGCTGATGTCGAATGCCAGTTTCCCCAATTCTGCATGCCAGATGCTCTATAAATAGGGAAGACTTCAGGCACCTCAGGGCTGCAGAAGTCAAACATGCCATGGCTGAATTAACAGTAACGGTTCAGCTGTGCTCCTTTGGCTCGCAGCAACCCTCCTTGTAGTGGCAGGGCTGCACAAGTGCCCACAGAGCAACAGCTAGGACTCAGGTTGGAAACACAGAGGACAAGGCACCTTCCCAAGGCTGGGATCCTCTGTCTGGATCTGCCTGTCAAGCTCTCATTAGATACAAATCCATACAACTCAAGGAAAGATGGATACCGCTGCCCCATCTGCCCGTGTGTGTAGAGGTAACAGGTATGAGTGACCCGACCCACTTGGCCCCCAGCTCAGACAGGTCTAGCACTGCCTGCAGTGGTGTTGGGATGAGCAGACTTCAACTATAAAAGCCTGGCCCGCATGTCACAAACTTCTACCTGCCTCCCCGTCTCTCAGGGTCCCTTCTGCTCAGCCCAGGGTGGGCTGCAGGGGCCAACTTCCAGTGCTGTGCAAGCATTTTCACCCAGTGAGACACTTTTAGCTCAGATAAATCATGTGGTCATTCCTGAGATGAAAGTGTCACAGGAATCCTAAATAAGCCCGTCTCAGCACCGGGGGCTCTGGGCCCACCCGGGGCTGCCTGGAGCTGCTGCCAGGGCTGGAGCAGCCCCCAGACTCTCCTGGCTCAAGAACAGCTTGGGATGCACCCACAACTTGCCTTTCTGCACATCAATTAACCTGATGTCGCACAGTGGGGCAGGGGCTGATTAATTCTCGCAGTTCCTTTGGAGATGGCAGATGCTTTACTTTTGGCTCCTCGGTCTCACACATGACAAAACTGTTCATAAAAACAAGCAGTGTCTTGGTGGGTGTGCAGCACCTCCATGGCTTCAAAGCTGCACACCCA
This sequence comes from Aviceda subcristata, assembly GCA_026770115.1. NCBI lineage: Eukaryota > Metazoa > Chordata > Aves > Accipitriformes > Accipitridae > Aviceda > Aviceda subcristata. The sequence continues at coordinate 13,179,797 of JANVCT010000074.1, read as the reverse complement.
CTACAGAGAGCTCCTCCAAGCTTCAAATCCAATTTATCTGGGAGCAAAACCTAATTAGATTGAAGATGTTATTTCTCATAATGGACAAAATGGAGAGGAAAAAAATGAAGGAGCGACACCTCCCACCACAGGCATGGGGAGGCTTGTGCCTGGGGAGCACAGCTCCTAGCAGCAGACGCAGGGACACTGCTGGTGGGAGCATGGTCCAGCCAGAGCACAGACGCCCAGCATCTGTCCTGCCATCACCAATCCCAGGACACGGCATCCTGCAATCCCTCCACAGCATCTGTGATCTCGGTGTGTTTGGGAGCAGAGTGAGTAAGTAAGGAGGTGGTGAGGGCAACAATTAAGGCTGGGGCAGAAGCAGTGGGAGAGGAGAGGACATGCACTTCATCACATCAGACAGGCTCCCGGGTTCAGCACGTGCTGGATGGGCAGTGATGATGGCGAGGGTCACTGAGGCACAATCTCTAGCACACACAGACGTGGTGGTGCCTGCACAAAGAGAAGGGGCAGATCCTGAGAGCGCTGTGGAGAGCCCCAGAGAGTGACTATGGTCTGGGGCAGTGACTCTACAACACCATTTCTTCTGCAACTGTCTTACTTCCAGAGCAAGAAGCAGATGCAGTTAGAAGGGAGAAGCTCGCCAGGTGCTGGGGAGCCTCCCCAGAGCAGCTGAGAAGTCCCTGATCTCATACTTTGAAAATCCGAGTGATTTACTGGCTTTGCTGTCAGAGCTCCTGGCACTTTCTATCTTTGGATTGATCAGCTGAAAACGAGAGCTGAGGATTTTGTAGAGCTTTGTGCAGTTGCCACATCTCAGTTGAGTTCCATTCAAAAGAGCCTGTTCAAGAGCCCCTGGAGCAACAGGGACTGAAGATGCTGGCTGGGACACCGCAGGACAAGCAGAGCCCTCTGCCCAGGAAGCACTCCTGATAAAACTTCCAAGAAGCTTGTTACTTTTGATGAGACCTTTTGCCAGAAGAGATTTTCAACTGTCCTGACAGAGGCAGCTTTTGCAAAGGACTGTGCACAGGATTGTGTACCTTCCCAGCACAGACCCCATCCTGCATCTGCATCTGCTCCACACCTCCAACCTTAAGGGAAAGCAGGTTCCTCACCATCACTAACTAGGACACCCCCTCTGCACCCACTCACTGCACCATGGTGACTCCTGAGCAGCCTTTTCCTTGTGCCCTGTCAATGCTCTGTCAGGCACTGACAGCCCGGCAGAATGGACAGAGTGAAGACAAGTATATTTTAACATATCTGCATAATTTAAGCAAAACAGCAGGGTCTTTCCAAAATCTGGTAGTAGAAAAACAAGAATAAGGTTTCTTTCAAGTCTGCAGACAATTAAGGATCTGGCTAGGTCCTTTCAAATCTTCTCCTGTCTTAGAAGGAAGGCATAGGGATACCTTAAATTCCAATTTACCTTGCAAGCCACTCCTATGGCTGGGTATCACTTACAGAACAACATCAGCTGACAAATGAGTCAGCTGGAGCAGTGACACACTCACCATCCTGCTTTACATTAAACATCAAGCTCTTGTTGAGCCTCCTGTCAGTCAATCACTCCATTCAGCCAGTGTGAAACATTTCTATCATTATTATACATCATAAAGATTAATCTTAACAGAGGAAAGGTTTGCACAGCTGAGTCTCCTTCTGGCCCTCCACAGAAACTACCATACCCCACTGGTACCCAGATTCCCAGGCATGTGCAGTTCATGAAGGATATCCCCATAGGTGACCTTCAAGGACACTATTCTGACTCAAAGATCTCCTACCTTACTATTTATGCTGAGTTGTGAAAGGGGATAAAAACACCCATTTGTTTGTGAGAAAAAAAGAACTTGGACTAGGCTTCAGACTTCCGTTTTGAGCACAAAATCCAACACCTCTCTGACAATGAGATTATTTGCAAAAATCTCTTTTAATCTCTGCATGCCCTGACTCTTCCCTTGTTTGCTTATTCCCCTAATTACACTGGTGGTATGGTTCTTCTTTGCTGGGAGATGACCACGTTTCTCTAAAACTAACCAAGTATCACCGATTGCCCAGAAGAACCACTAGGAGAGCAGGTTTTGTGGACAGGAAAGACTGGATGACTTCTAGAGCAATGGGCTCTGAATGATGCAGCGAGATCTTAGTGCCACGGTGGTGACAGCCTCAGAGGTGTTACCTGGGGCCCACCTTTGGCCAGAAGACACCACTACTGCTGCTAAAAACCATCATAGTCGTGGGTCCAGGGAGATGCTGGGGTAATTGTCCCCACTCCAGAAGCAAGGTCCCACTTTTCCTCCCCACACTGGAGGGCTCCCCTGAGCACCAGCCCCACGAGGACACAGGGCATGACAGCCTGCCCCAAACCAAGTGTCTGCCTGGGGCAGGCACCGAGGCTGGTGCTCCTCCTGCAACGAGGGAAACTGCTGGAGCAGCGAGTGCCCCCATCTCAAGAGCTCACTCCTCTGGTTTTACATTTAGTTCAGTTCACCCGCGATGAAAAGCACCCAGAGGAAAGGCAAGGCAACACATGGGAGTCAGGAATTCCCGCTAGCTTCTTTAAATTCAACATTAGGGGCAAACAAGGAAGAAATTTCTCTCCCTGTGCTCTCTGCACTCTCTACGCAGCATTTAAGAAAATCTGAGATGAGTTTTGGCGCTTTGCTGGATGCAGTTTGACACCAAAATGCAAGGTACCACCACGTGCCTATCTCCCAGCAGAAGCCGTGTGCCGGTTGCTCCCACAGGTGCGCGCACAGGGTTTTCACGGGGGAGCTCTGCACAGCTGCGGGAGCGGCTCTGACCCAGCGAGAGCCAGTGCAGGATGTGGCCCCACGGTACACACAGCCCAGCTGCCTTCCCCCTCTAGGTTTACTCACTGATCTCCAGCTGCCTCTGAATCCTGCCCTTGCAGCGCTCCCGGTAGTCTGTCTGCGTGGCGTTGTACTCGGACATCACCTCCACGAACTTGCGCGACAGCGTCGAGTGCTGTGGAGGGGAGAGGAAGAGAGAGTGGGTGTGAGGGTGCTGTGGGGAGGGAGAGACCTGTCACTCCCGAGCCAGGGGATAGTTTGAGTTGGAAGGGACCTTCAAAGATGACCCAGTCCAAGCCCCCTGCCAGGGGCAGCAGGGACATCTCCCACTAGATCAGGTTGCTCAAAGCCCCGTCCAACCTGACCTCAAACACTTCCAGGGATGGGGCAGCCACAGCTTCTCTGGGCGACCTCTGCCAGGGTCTCACCACCCTCATCATACAACATTTCTTCCCTATGTCCAAGCTAACCCCACCCTCGTTCAGTTTAAAACCATTGCCCCTTGTCCTGTCGGTGCAGGCCCTGGTCAAAAGTCTCTCTCCCTCTTTCCTATAAGCCCCCTTTAAGTACCGAGCGGCCGCAGTAAGGTCTCCCTGGAGCCATCTCTTCTCCAGGCTGCACAGCCCCAACTCTCTCAGCCTCTCTCCACAGCAGAGGTGTCCCAGGCCTCGGACCATTTTGGTGGCCTCCGCTGGACCCGCTCTAGCAGGTCCATGTGTGACTTGTGCTGGGGACCCCAGAGCTGGATGCAGTGCTCCAGGGGGGTCTGAGGAGAGCAGAGCAGAGGGTGAGCATCCCCTCCCTCGACCTGCTGGCCACGCTGCTGGTGATGGAGCCCAGGAGCTGCGTGGCTTTCTGGGCTGCAAGCCCACATTGCTGGTTCATGTCTGATTTTCCACCCATCAGTATCCGCCAGTCCTTCTCCACAGGGCTGAAAGCCTCCCTTTCCAGAGAAGGCAAATCTGGTGCACGTGTTTCAAGTGAAGCCAAATCTAATACTGTGCTAGGCAAGAAACACTGATGCACTTCAACCATGCAGCAGAAGCAACAGCACATGACTGATGGGCTATACATCTAACACATCCATCCTGGGCATTCAGGACCACTCTTGTATGCAACAGGCACCCACAAGCTGGGACCAGCTGATGGTCCTGGTGCAGGGGGAAGAAGGTTGTGTTATCCCAACCTCACCCCATGGACTGCTCATGCAGCCCAACCCCAGGAGCACAGAGCAACAGGAATAGGGAGAAATGGTGGAAGGTGAAAGGACAGGAGGCAAGGGAAAAGGGATAGGAGATTCAGAAAGGATCAAAAAGAAGATACAGAGAGACTACATGATGAAGAAACCGACGATGAGTGATCACCCTGGGACTTTCAGGGCCACCTGCATGGCCTGAGCTCACACTTAAGAGAGTTACAGCCCGCAGAGAACCGAACCGAAGGGCTGTACCCAGCCCCGCTGAGCTGCAGCAGCTCTCAAAGCCTCTATGCAGTGGGGGACCGGTGCAATGCAGCATCTCTGCAGGGTCAGACATACCTGGTGCACACTGGAGCAACCCTAGCCAACACACCCCTGCCTCCAGGAGACGGCACTGTAGACATCTTGAAGATACACTTGTGTTTGCTTCACAGCTATTCTGAGCAAAAAGCAGCTCGGTATTTATGACAGAGACTCAGAATCAGCTCATCTTATTCCTCCTCTGCTGGCAAACCTCACACAAAAGCCCCCCAGCAGCTTAAGCTTCAGCAGGCAGCCTCTGCTTGAGAGGTGCCTGGCCCAAAGCAAGGTTAAAAGAGCGCCTGAGCATCATGGCTTGAAATTCAGCAAAGACGTCACGTGCCATCCAAGCAACTCTCCTGCCTTTTCAAAATTGTTTTCCTAAAATCCAGTTTATTCTCACTCAGCTGAAAAGTATCAACATATGCTGATCTTCAGCCAAATATAGCCTGGGTGTTGAATGACACCCCTTTTTGCTGATCAGTATACCACACCATACCTCTTTTACTTAAAAAGTTATTTAACTTACTGTTTATTTTGTCAGATTGTTATTTTATGTTCCCACAGGCATCCCACATGTCTACAAAATGCATTTGATTCTTGAAGGAACATGGAGTTTCATGCAATATGGGCTGGAAAAAGCATTTTAAATGGCTTTCAGTCATTAAATAAAACTACCTGAATACTCAGAGTAAATAAAAAGCATATTAAAATGTACCTTGCATTTGAAAGAAACTCATTAAACAGAAAATATTAACTGAAGTTAGGAAATTGGGTTGTTTTACCTGGGGTCTGCAACTCTTCACTCCCCAAATGTGGGGAAAGCAGCCCAATTTGCTGAAACACCAAGCTGGATTTCCCAAGAGCTCATACAGTTCTGTGTACCCACTGGGGGCTTTGAAACCCCCACAAGCATCTACTGAAACCTGGGACCTTGGCCTTCAAAGTTTTTAATTAAGAGAAAGACATTTCTGAAGTGTTCATCCCATGGGGGAGCCTGTGGGGAATGTGAGCCTTCCTCCTGAGCCTCTCTGGGTTAGAGGGGAAGCAGAGATCCCACTCCTGAATTCCCACCAGATGGGTTTGTTTCAGTGTTTGAACTAGTCCAAGCAAGGTATTTCCACTGCACTGGCTAGATAAACTAAGCCTGAAAGCCACTAGAGCAAAAGCTATTCTGAATATCAAGGACCGAAAGTACTGGCATTTGGAAGACTGTAAATAGCATCTTTTGCTCTGTTATGAGCTCAAAATTTGATACATACAGAAACACAGAAAATAATGTCAAGACATCTGGGAACCTGCATCACTGGCAATGTTTCTGAGCTGGGAATGCCCTTAGGAGCTGCAACTCCAAAGCCCCTGTATCTTTCTGCTGCTGGTGAGCTGACTGAGGCAGGGTGCTTTAATCAAACTGCTGCTGTGAAATGGGGACAGAGTGGTTTTAATGTAAGGAATTTAGAACATGAAAGCAACTTTTCCTCATTGCAGAAGCAGACCAGGAGCAAGGCTGCCCTGGGACCACTTTGCTGGGGGCTTGTGGAGTTTGGGACAGCCACTGAGGGACAGACTGGTGCTCCCATGGAGGTGACCAGCAGGACCGTGGCTGCAGGACCAGTCCTGCCTGATGTGCTGGGGCACGTGCTCATATGAGCCTCCCTGCCTTGTTGGCTCCAACACAGCCTGGCCAGCTGGCTTGGGGTAAGACAAAGCCGTTCCTATGAAAGCTCCAAGTCTGATGAGGCTCTTCTGTCTGGAGATGACAACAGCAAAGACAAAATAAAAGTCCATAATCTTAATGCTCAGTTAATTCTAATTTACAACATGTTAACAAGGGCAGAATCAGCTCCTCATTCCTCCTTTCACTCAGTGATTTGCTCACAGCAAAGTCCATACAAACTAGTGAAGCCCTTGTTGCAGAAATACTACAGAAGGACCATGCATAAAGTACCAGGCATAGCTAAATCAGCCCTGCAGTTCAGCTCATCCCAAATCCCACACACAAATGTAGGAAGGGAGGTGGGAGCAGGGCCAGGCTCTGGGGGAACACAGATGCATTGCCCAAGCACTTGAGGAGGAGCTGGGAGAGGCAAAGCTTGACTGGAGTGGTGTGAGGGGTGTGCAGGGCAGTAGGATGGGCTGCCCTAAATACCAAAGAGCCTAAGGAAGGCTAAGGAAGCTGTGGTCCCACTGCTCAATGAGGCAGGAGCTCTAGTGACAAGGGACACAGCAAAGGCTAAGGTTTCCATTTCTTCTTTTGTCTTGGTGATCACTGGTAATGTTTGTCCTTGGCCTTCTGGTGCCCTCTGAGCAGAGGCCAGTGGTGTGAAACACTACCCACGGAGAGGGATGTAGACTTTGGGCGTGCTTAAGTCAACTGGAAATACACAGGTCCACGGGACCAGGCGGGATGTATCCAAGCATGCTGATGGAGCTGGCCAATGTCACTGCAAAGGGCCAAAGATGGCAGTGATCACGAGTGGTTCCACAGAACAGGCAAAAAAATGTAAACGCTGCACATCTTCTGGGAGGAGGATCTGGGGAATCCGTCACCCTCCCTTCAGTCACTGGGAAGGTCATTGAGTAAATCCTCCCAGAAGGACAAGAAGGTAATTGGAAACAGCCAGCATGGATTTACTGGGGGCAAATCATGCTGTGGCATCCTGATGGCCTTCTGCGAGGAGATAACTAGCTGTGCAGGTAAAAGGAGAGCAGAGAATGGTGCACACCCTGAGTTTAAGGCCTTTGACACAGACTCCCACAGCATCCTTATAGCCATTTTGATAGGACACAGGTTGGATAAGGTTGGTGGAAAATTGTCTGGACTGTCAGGTTGTGACCAGCGATACAAGTCCAACCAGTGGCCAGTTCCTAATGGTAATCCCTCACTGAGTGATGCTGGGTCTGAAAATACCATTAAACATCTTCACCAGTAACCCAGGATGGTAGAGTGGAGTGCACTGTCAGGAGGTTTGCAGAAGACACCAAACTGGGGAGAGCGATAGAAGACAGGAATCAGCAGTGAAGGTAAAACTCATCGTGGGCTGGGTGAGCAGGACAGCCAGTGGGCTGAGGACAGGGACTATTCACTTCCACCTAGCACTTGTGGGACCACAACTAAAGTGCCATGTTCTGCTTGGGGCTCCCCAAAACACATCGCGTGGGAGTGAAGCATGTTGAGGCCACCAAGGTGTTCTGGGCTGGAGCACAGGACAAATGAGGACAGGCTGAGAGAAGCAGCGTTTCGTCAGCTGAAGGTGACAAAGCTGTCAGGGGGATCTTATTGCTGCCTACAATGACCCAGTGGGAGAATGAAGAGAAGCTGGAGCCAGACTCTTCTTGAAGGTGCACAGGGGCAGGACAAAAGACAATGGACCAAGCTGGGACACAGGGAATTCCAGTTAAATATTAAAGGGGAAAACATCATCATAAGGGTGGTAAAACACTGGCCCATGGCCCAGAGGACCCACGGACTGATGCCTATGGCTTCTCCATCCTTCTAGATACCAAGAATGCAGCTGGACAGGCTATGAGCAACCTGATGCAACTGGCACTGCTCTGTGGCAGGAGCTGGGATCTCCTGAGCTGCCATTTCACCAGTGTGCTGTGATCCCACGACAAGGAACAAACCTGAGTGCCAGATTTCTACTTGGGCCGTTGCTTGTCCCTGGATGGCCGTGAGTCCAAGGGGGACATCCGTGCTGCAAACACAGTCAGTGCCAGCTGCAATAGCTCCATTGCAATGCAGTGCCCCCACTGAGGATCTGTCCCGTGGCACCAAAAATTCAAAATCACACCAGCAGGACACTGGGTACCAGGACAAAAGCAACACAAGCAAGGGCCAGGGATGTTTTCACACTAATGGTATGTTCCAGCCAGAAAACTGCCTTAACACAAGGTCACCCCACACTGTTCCCCATGTGACAGTGACAACAGCCGCATCAGTACAGTTCACCCATCAGGCACACACAGCCTGGCAGCGCTGCTTGCCAGCCCTGACAGAGCTGTCAGCTCCTCTTACCCAAAGTGCGCCGTGACAAGCGAAGCCAACAATGCAACCCTTGGGACAAGACTGCTCTGGGCTCAGCTCACCTCCCAGCCTCCGGCCCGTTCTGCACACACAAGAGTGCATGCTGGGCACAGGGTGCCAGCATGGGGTTGGCATCCCTGGGAAGATGAACAGCAGCAGGAGCCCAGAGTCAGAGACCACCCAGGTCAGAAATGAAAGCCCCAAAGTGGAGCAGTGTGCTACATTGCCCGTCTCAGCCTCCCAACGCAGGGGTTCCAAGCTGCAGCCTCGAGTAGCTCCTCTCCCCTGATTTCCTGCAGAGCCTAGAGAAATGTTAAGAAATGCCCAAATTATGAGAAAAAACTCCCACTTCCTTGACTGAGTGGTCCATGGCTGAGAGAGTTGGGGTTGTTCAGCCTGGAGAAGAGAAGGCTCTGGGGATACCTTACTGCAGCTGTTCAATATATAAAGGCGGCTTGCAGGAAAGATGGAGAAAGACTTTTGACCAGGGCCTGCACTGACAGGACAAAGGGCAACAGTTTTAAACTGAACAAAGGTGGGGTTAGGTTGGACATAGGGAAGAAATGTTGTACAATGAGGGTGGTGAGACACTGGCACAGGCTGCCCAGAGAAGCTGTGGCTGTCCCATCCCTGGAAGTGTTCAAGGTCAGGCTGGACGGGGCTTTGAGCAACCTGATCTAGTGGAAGATCAGGCAGGGGGTTGTACTAGATGATCTTTGAAGGTCCCTTCGAACCCAAACCATTCCATGACTATGGTGGAGCAGAGCCCTGAGCCTCACTCTCCCATGTGCCAGGATGATGTCTGAACCACAGACCTTCAAACATGGCGCAAATCTAAACCATGTTGAAATTCATGGCCCTGGGCTACACAGCACCAATTTGTGGGCTCTTCTACTTTCCTTGGAGACTGCAGAAGTAATGCCTTTGCCTGGGAAACATGGGCACACCATAGCCGACACCAGGGACAGCCACCTTGGATTGCCACCTCCTTGCTCTCCCCCTCCCTGCCACTGCCACCCAGCGCCTGCATTTGAGATGGCAAACAGCTCCTGAAGGGCACAGAGCAGAGCACAGCAGAGTGGAAAGGCCGGTGGGGGTTTCACAGCGCTGCTGTCAGCACACAGCAATGTCTCTGGAGTGGTAAAGGCAGAGGTTTTTTTCTGGGAGGAGATCTTCTGACTCTCCCCGACACTGTCCAGCTAGAGCAGAGCTCTGCCTGTGCCAGGATCCTTCTGGGACAGACAAGGAGAGCTAGCCTGCAGAGGGACTTGCTGTTGTCCTGCTTTGCTGTTGCATTATCCTTTGCTTTGGGTTTGCTATGCCTCAGCAATTCTCCTTCCCACTTGCTCTAGAGACAAACCTTTCTCTCGCCCCAGTTTTGCAGAGGACTGTTTCCCCACTGCCTCAGGCTCAGCTGCGACAGCCTCTCGCCACTTGTGCAGGGCCGGGAGGACACTGGGCTCCGAGCTGGAAGCTGCCTCTGCAGAGGTGATCAGTTAACGTCACCCATGTACTGGTTTGGCACTGACTGCAGCATGGGAGAGCAGACTACTCCAGTGGCTTCCCAGAGTGAAAAGGAGATAAACTATAAACACCAAAACTCCTCTGGCTTCACTGCAGAGCGCTTAGAGAAAGTAGGATTTTTACTGAGCTGTACTTGTGTGTAGACCTCCTGCGAAAGCAACAGATCCGTGCCTGGATCCCCATCCCTGGGTGCTGAAGAGCAATGCTGGCAGCTCCCGTTGCCTTTATCAGTTTGATCGTTTGCTAAAACACAACTGTTGCTGCAGAACAAGGCCTTGCTTCTCTGCTCTGAGACACCTTGTTTTCCTCCACATCCTCCAGTACAACCAGTGAGGACAAGGCACTGGAGCTCGCCCTGCAGCGATGCAGAGGCAGATTCCACTGCTGGAGCAATGACTGCATCTTGCCAGGTGCTCTCTCACCAAAGGACCACCAGAAGGTTGGCCAATGTGCAGTAAAAACTACACAGCAACCCTGCATGGTGGGGCAGAAGACAAACCTTCAGCCCAGAGAAGGCTCATTTTAAGAAGCTACAATAACGAGACATCGCTCATAGCCCTGCACCAACCATGCAGCCATCCTGCGGATGCCCTAGACCCAACATGCATGCCCTCAACACAGCCTCTGGCAACGCAGATGGTTTGCCTGGCCACCGCAGTGTGCCTCGCCCCTGGGGAAATGTCTCCAGCCTGGCTGAGCTTTCACCACACAAGCCCATGGCTGAGCCGGGACAGGCAAGGCTGCTTAAAACACACATGAACCAAAGAAGCTCAGCACCAGAGTGCTGCAACTGAGCTAGCAAAGCTAAGCTTAGCATGAGACTGCACTGAACAGGAAGGCGATTTATTCAATTAAAAAAATATTAAAAATAAAGCTGGTTTCACTCCCTCCTGGATTCATTCATTTTCTTGTGCCCCAAACTCACATGCACCACAAGACACATGGCCAGCAGAGCTTGTGTGTGACACATCCTACAGGTCCCCCTCATCTCCTGGGCTCTTTGTTACTGCTGGCCACAGAGGTGTTTGGGATGCACCTTCTGTGCTCCCCAGCAGCTGCCAGCTACACTGACCTTTCACCCCACTGACCTGTCCTGCCTCAGGGTCATTAGGCAGCACAGCTGATGGAATTATGGAATGATTTAAATTGAATGGGACCTTCAGAGGTACTCTAACTCCTGTCCTGGAGTAAGCTGCCAAATGGCTTTCCACCCTAAGCCTTCTTAGAAGCTGCATTTATCCATGCTGGCATCTCCGTGACTTTTTGGGTTAGATGCCATCAACCCACACCAATCTTGTATCCCTTCTTTTGCCATTGCCTCTGCTGCTTCCGTGTGTACACTGCCATTCAATTTATCTAACTGTTTCTCACCTCTCCCTACAGGAGACACACACTCGTGAGCAGTGGTCCCCAGACTCACCGCTTTTGAAGGACAAAGTGAGGGGACAAAGAAATGCTTGTGCCATTTCCCAAGCCATAAACATTTCAACAAGACCTCTGTAGCAAAGACCAAGCAAATGAACACCGCAGAGCACAGAAAACAGTCCAGAGAATCAAGAACCATGCGTGGGAAGTTGGAGACGAGGGGACCTGTGGTCTGAGCAGGCACCTGGGGTCACCCCAGTGAGACCCCATGACAGCATTTTGCAGGACAGAAATGACTCTTTCAGCCTATACATGAGCCAGTGGCTTTAGTCCAGGTAGCCGCAGAGGGGGCAGTGCTAAAGTCAGATCCCATGGCAGGGTGCAGCAGCACCCAGGAGTCAGCCACGGCTTAGGCACACAACTGTCAGTGGATGGCCTGATCCTGCCAGGAGGACCTCATCACCCTTGTACAGCAGGGACAGGTTCACCCATCCTCAGCACGGGTCTGCTGGAGCATCACCCTGGTGCCCCCAAAGGCAGCAGTACGGAAGAGAGAAGCCAGGTCAAATCCCACACTTGAGAAGGCCTCTATGGACGTGCTTCCCCACTGCATCCATGGCCTGGGGCAACACCACAAAGCCAACACCAAGCAGACACAACACCTCTCTGGAAAAGCCTTGGAGGGAGCTGCTCCATGGAGGGTGATTCGCAGATGATGGGAGAAGCTCTCATCAAACAGTTCATGCAATCAAGCCTCTGACTTTCCTTCTGGCAGATGGAGGATCTGAAGCCATAAAACATCATGTTCTTTAACAATCACTTCCCCATAAGGATTAACGCACATTTTCAGCCCATTACTGAGTAGTATGGCCAAGTTATACCACCTCTAAATGAAACACTTGTTTGCTTTGTACACTTTCTGGAGATGAGTAATCTCCTCTGTCTAGTGCCTTTTCATCAAGCTAAACTAGTTCAGCTTTCAGAGCTCAGGACATAGCTGACAACAGACAGACTCAATAAAAAAATGCCATGGTCACACAACACGATGCCAACCCAGCACAAATTCACTTTTTTTGGATCCACTTTCCTCTAAGACCTGGAGTTAATAAAGTGTTTGTGGGTGCAATGTCAGGTGCCACCTACTCTCCCACTCCAGTCAGCATGAAGTCTTGCACACATGCTGGGGTCAAGGTGCCACAGCATGCCTATGCCTGATCTGGATAAATTTGCACTGCTGACTGATCCAACAGAGGCCACTAGAACCATGGCCTTGGTCTCTCCTGTCTCCATCCTGACATGTTCTGCAATCCTGGGATGTCCAAGACATAGCTCTGACTTCAGAAAATGACTAAAAAAACCCATGTCCTATTTTCACAAAGTACAGATTATTTAGGAACTGAAGCCCTGGTTTCAAAAGCAGCTGGAGACCATGGGTAACCTTGTCTTATGAGACCTCAGGTCATCAGCTGTCAAATGCTTCTGAGTTAACCTGAGACCTTTGAAGATTTCGCAGGCTGTATGAGGGGTGTATGAAGCTCAGTTACCTCTGCTGTCCCCAGCTCCCCCTCAGCATCCCTTTCCTCGGCACTCCCCTGGAACTTTGCACCGCCTTCCCGGGTCATGCCTGCCTGCTTCTACCCCAAGGAAATTTTCTTTTGACACTTTCTGCCAAGTCACTGGCCTTGCCACAACCCCATTGACAGTCAGTGTTCTCAAAGTCTTCCCACTAGCACCCACCATGGACATCAGAGAGATGTTTGTGACCTGTCCTCTTTCCAGCTGCCTCAGGCCAGGACCCAAGCAGTGCCCAGCAGGGACACCTGCAGCAGAGCTTTCCACTGCAGTCAGCTGCTCCTCAGAGAGAAAAGCCTCACTACAAGACACTCCAAAACTTCCTTCATCAAATATTTCTAAGCTATTTCTTGACTTTGCGGGGGTGGGAGGGGAGGTAGAATTGTAGGATAATTCAGGCTGGAAAGGATTTCAGGAGGTCATGCAGCCCAAACTCTGGCTCAAAGCAGAGTCAGTGACTTCTAGTTTCTAGTTAGTGCTGTTGGACCCACGGACAAGCCCCATGTCCCTCAACCTCCATCTCTTGTAGAGCCAACATGCTCCACCTCACCTTGGCTGCAGACAGAAGTGTGAACAGCACGACCATTCATCACAATTGAGCATAACGCAGCCTGAGGACCACCTGGGCAAGGAGAGGGAGGTGCACCACATCTCTACCTCTAACCCTGGATAACTCTGCTAAGAAGCCCATCAAAAGAAGGTTCTAAGTTATTGATTGTTTCATGGGAACAAGAGGAAGAATTGTGTCAGCCCTTCAGGGGTCTAACATTTCCTGGACTGCAAAGCCACATTGATGCCCAGTGGAGGGGCAACCACAGCCCCAACAGAGGAGAACACTTCCAGCAGGCTGCAGGCCTGCACAGTACTCGCTGAAAGACCACCCGTCTTCTTAGATTAAGTGAAATTTTAGGTGAGTTACCCAGCTGCATCAGCAAGCCTTGGTCTCATTTATGAGGTGCTCAAGAATCCTTCCAGGCACTGCAGAAACACACAGAGACTTCAGGGTTCTGAACACATTGCAGGCAAATGTTCTCCCCCCAAAGCTGGCACTTCAGAGGGTATTTTTTTCTCCAGTCAAAATCACCTCTAGTGAGATGCTTAACATGGATGTGCACAAACCCACCCACCCGTTCATCCATGCAGACACCCAGACTTGCACACAGGGTTGAAGCTGATGCACATTGCCCTCCCCTCCACAGCTCCCTCTGCACCTACTTATGTCACCAGTCTTTCAGGCTGGCTTTTTCACTGATCTATTTGGAAACGTGTTGCATTACTTTGCCCAGTATTTGCACACCAGAGCTTGACTGCTCTAAAGCCAAGTAAGCCCTCCTCTCCCATCACCTCCTGGGACCCCACAACTGCCTCCAGCTGCTTCTCATCCTCCCCTCCCCAGTGCCACAGGGCAGAGACTCACCTGAGTTTTCCTTATCCGCAGGTCAGCAGATGACCTGTTCAGTCCTTCCTCTTGTTCAATACTCTGCTCAATACCTGGTTGGGGTAGAAGGACACAGATTATTTCATGCTGTTTAGAGAAGGAAAAGGGATTGTTTGGCAAAGGGACTGTAAAAGACTGAAGCCTGCGAATCAAGGAGTGTCTAGCACTGAGCAGTCCTGAGCCCCTGACTCTAGCCCGCAATTTAGCCTGGACTGGCAGCAAAGCCCTGTTTTATTACTGCAAAGCACTCAGTGCCTGGCCACTGGCCAAGACTTGGTGCTGTTGAGGGCAGTACCCATCACCCCCAGGCTGGTGAGTGAGGATTTCAATACAAAATTGATGTAATGCTTGGGTCTGATCTCCGCACTTTCCGGTATTCAAACAAAATGGAGTGCTGTTCTCCCCTGCTAGGCAGGAGGAGGAAACCCAGAGCCAAAATGTCTCTGCAAAATACCAAAGCACAAGACTTTTCCAGGGACCCTAAAAATAGCAGGTCTGCCAGCTGCCCAGCCCTGCACAGGGAGGACCCACCAGGCTGGCGAGAACACGCTTCATCTTGCTGAATAGTCCTCTGCAGCAAAGCAGAGATTTGCCCTTTTAATTATGCCCAGCAGTGCAACTAAGTGGGATGAGTTTCTCACTTGCCCAAAGACCATAAATCACAGCAGGGAGAAGCACTGCCCTGCTCAGTGTCCCACCGTGGTCTGGATAGGGAGGACATGGGCTTGCAGTGCAGGAGGTCTGGCACAGAGCAAGGCATTGTAAATCTGTTCCTCAAGACCAGGTCGGGACATGCTAATTCAAAAACTTAAATTCAGGGACTTGAAAAGCCTGGAAGAAAGCTCCCAACAGCAGGCTGGCCCAGTGTGCAGAGATACATGCCTCCATGTAGACCACCAGGTGTGAGCTGGCGGCATCCCTTGAGTTTGGCTGAAGACCCCATTCCCAATGCAGATGTTCCACAGCTCTCTGAGCCTGGCTGTCCCCAGCACCCTCCATGCTGGAGTAGGTCCCATGAGCCCAGCATGCGACAGGTTCCTCCTGCACCAGGGGCTTCCCATTCCCTGAAGCTGGCCAGTGGCTCCCCATCACCATCCAGTGCAGCAGGGCAGAGCGCAGGACACTACCACCACGGTGGGCATCTGTGTTTCTGCTGTGTGCTGGTTAGCACTGGTGGCCCCACAGTACCCCACCTTGCAGAGAGCAGCAGCACTGTAAGCAAGACTGTGGGCCTGGGGAACCCTCTGCAGTGCTGGCAGAGGGTGTCCAACAGCATAGCATGCTCTGGGGAAGTGCTGGATAATGTCGGCACTCAAAATTCTGCAAAATTCTGCACTCCATCCTAATGCTCTCCTGGAATGAACGTCTGTATCTAGAGCTTATTTGAAAGGTCCCGTCCCACACAGCCAGACGGCCATGGCACTTCTCCTGTGCACCCCCTTGCTTGCGAGCGCACTGGCTGCTGCCTGCCCAGCATATTTCATCAGCAACTGGTCTTCCTCCACACTTGTCATAAATTGTTCCCTGTTCCCAAAGAACAGTATTGGCAAACATTGTACATTTATGATAATTAATAAAATCACATTTTCCCAAGAAGCTGGTAATTAGAATTAGCCACTGCATGAGCAATGCCTGTCCTAAAGAAGTCAATTTCTTGTCAGCAGATGGTGTTTTTGATCAGTCTGAACTGTTTTCTTTCATTGATCATGCTGGCCATGAGGCGATTTGGGACAAAGCACAACGACTAATCATCTGTTGCTCCAGGTAAATACAATACCAGCAAGTCTTTTCTGGAAGAAGGAAACAGGAATCGGAGCCAGTCCTGCAATCCTTCAGGCTCTCAAAGCCCCTTCAAAAACACAGAACAAAACATGTATGGAAAAGGATTTTTGTTTTGCACAGGCTAAAAATCCCATCCCTACCTGGACACCAGAGATCCCAGTATGGGTGGGGGGGCTCTGGTCCATGGGAAGGGATCTCCTCATAAATGAAATGGGTAAGCTGGCCCCTAGCTCTCCCGCCGGGTCTAGCTGGGATCATATGTCAGGAGGACAGAGGACAGCAAGGGGACAATGGAGGTACAAGTCTCCTTCTGGCATACACATGGGACATGGCGACGCCAGTGGTGATGAAAAACAGCTCCAGCCGTATCTAAGTCCTCCACGACTGTAGGGCTCCCACAAAACCCTGGGATTAGGGAGAATGTTGCTGCCATGGGTGAAGCACCAGCTCCTCTCCCACCTTTCAGACACGGCCAGGTCTCTGCAACAATCTCAACCAAATCCCATGCTGCTGTCCAAGACCACTGTAGGCAAATCTGAGCCACGCCAGGGTGATCTGCCTCCTGCCGCAAGATGCTGCTGTCCTCATTGACACCCTGAATCCCCTGGGGTCCAATCTTGGGCTTTTGGACTCGTCCAGGTGCTCCAGCACAACCCTGGCCATCAGCGGGCTGACAGTCATGTTGTCACTCCCTGCTTATCAAAGAGATTGACTGACTCTTCCAATGGTGGAAACTAATGGTCACGTTGGCTGCACTCTGTCCCTGCACTGCCCAAGGTAGAGGCATGCCAAGACAGCGAGTGCTGATGAGACAGGATAACCTTCCCCAAGCCCAGTGGCCCCTTTCTTCCCCACCACCTGCCCCATAGAGCCCATGTCTAGAGACAGCAGTGCCTCCTGCACTGCACCAGCAGTGTAGCCTGGACGGGCAGGAGGCATTGCTGCCTGGGGCAGCACCACCAGCACTGCAGCCTGCACTGGGGATGGAAAGGTAAGACCAGCCCAGCGAGAGCTGGATGGGAGCAGCAAGAAGCACAAGCCCCAGGGCAGCATGCCCCATGCCAACACGCTGCCAGAAAGCCGGCAGCACCACCCAGCCCAGCCAGAGCCACACGGGGAAGAGGGACCACAGCTCTCCAGATGGGACCCCTTGGTGCTGCCCCTGCCTAGGCTGCCTGTGCCAACCTGGCTCACTGTGGAAGAGCCAGCTCTTCTTGGAGGCTTGCAAGTCCCACAGCAGCACCTCTTCAACCCCTCAGCCCTGGCAACCCAACCTTTAACCATGCCGTGGGTTTGTTCAGAACCAGGGCTTGCTGGGAGAGCCCAACACCTGCCAGTGCTGGCAGCATGGGACTTGATCCCATGATGGGAACATGCTCGTGGGCCTGTTCCCTCACCTCTATCCTGGGAATGGGGCACAAATGGGCAAATTCACAAAGGGCAAATAAAAGCTGCTAGAGGATGCTAAGGGGAGGGAAGGTGACACCCATCCCCGGGTGATCTGCAAAGCAGTGGCAGATGCCACTTCTAGTTGTTCCTTTCCCCAGCTCGGCGACCCCTCCCCACACCAGCTCGTGTTGCCAGTGAACACACAGACAGGGCTGGGCTGTGCATGTGTAACCTGCCCTTTCCTACCACCCCAAAACTGTCTTGACCCAAGTCAAACATCAGCTGCTGCCAGCACAGGGTTGAGATGACAGCCAGGGCCCCAAAGCATTTCTAGTCATGGGGGACTAATGGGAAGTGCTGAGCACTGGGGGAATGGAGCAGGACCCAGGGCAGCAATGCTCCTTGCCTCCTGCATTCCCAGCCCAGCATGGGAGCTGCAGTACCCACTGCCTGGGGCTGCAGGGCAGGAGCACAGCAGGCAGAGCCCCACGGCAGCATCACTGGCAAATACTCACTCTTTAGCTTGGAGCGCACTTTGTTTGCCGTCTTCTTTATGTCAGACATCAGCTCTTCCAGCTCTTCCTTCGTTTCTGGGGAGAAAGAAAAGAGCAAACACAGACGTCAGAGCCATGGCTAAAATCTGCTTCCCGGACCCAGCGCATGTGGAGACCAGAGCTGCGACTACTCCCACCTCCAGACAGGGAGCACTTCCACCCCACGCACCCCACTGGATTCTCCTCACAGTCCTGAGCCTGGAAATAACCCTGCTGCTAGTCAGGTAAGCAAGGAGCCGGGGAGCCATTCTGCAGGACCCCCTGCCCTACCCTGCCCTACGCAGCACTCTGCAGAAAGTGCAAGGAAAGGGATACACAATGCACAGTGCTGGTTCCTGTAGTGGAGAGAAAACCACTGCTGGACACCAAAAACCTTCTGCTCACCAAGGGCTGATCTCCTAAGCCCCTGCCACGCCAGCTAGCCCTCCCCAGGGCATTACGAAAAGTCACGTCTTCCACCAGCACGCCCTGACTAAAAGCCAGTGTGTGTGAGTTCACTCCCCAGCCTGGATTTGCTGCTTTTGGCAGAAAAGTAGGGGCTGAAGTGTCCAGAAACCCCCTCAGTGCCATGGCCCACATCTGAGGAATGACTCAGAGCAGCCCAGCAGTGGCGGGAGGGTGCAAAGCAGTTCTTGTATTTCAATGGGCAGGAGCAGAGGAGGTGCAAATAAAAACAAGAATAAGCAAGTCCCTTCCTCCCTGGGCCCATAGGCATCCCATGTGTGCCTGTGTGACCTGCACGTGGCTCCCACCAGGAGAAGAGCCCGGCCGAGCACAGAGCCTGTTGGTGAGTCTCAGCATCTCCCCAGAGCCGCCTCTCCAAGACTATGAGGGCTTTCACAAGAGTTTCCCAGGCTGTGAGGACTATTGACTTGGCTAGAGAGAGCAGGAAACTACAGCATATGCCACACTTGAGAGATGTAAATCAGATGTACATCTGTAAAACAGATGTAAATTCCGAGCCCTGCCTGAAAGATGGGATCTGGCATGGGGATATCTGCCCTCACTCCCATGTGCCAACACCAGGAATCAGCTGAGCTCACCACCACTGACAGTACAACCATTGTAACATCTCCAGGCACTTGAGTGTTGTAAGACTTTTCTCTGCATTACAGCAGCATCTCCAAGCCACAAGCTGTGCTCAGCAAGCCCAGATCAGAGTGAAGCTCCTTGATTAGCCCTGCAGAGAAGGACTGAGGGATGTTGGTGGGTAACAACTGGGACACCAGCCGGCAATGTGGGCTTGCAGCCCAGAAAGCCACGCAGCTCCTGGGCTGCATCACCAACAGCGTGGCCAGCAGGTCGAGGGAGGGGATGCTCCCCCTCTGCTCTGCTCTGCTCAGATCCCCCTGGAGCACTGCATCCAGCTCTGGGGTCCCCAGCACAAGACACACATGGACCTGCTAGAGCGGGTC
>JANVCT010000074.1:13136238-13152173 GCA_026770115.1 Aviceda subcristata | reverse complement strand
TCCTCTGGACCTGCTCTAGCAGGTCCATGTGTGTCTTGTGCTGGGGACCCCAGAGCTGGTTGCAGTGCTCCAGGGGGGTCTGAGGAGAGCAGAGCAGAGGGGGAGCATCCCCTCCCTCGACCTGCTGGCCATGCTGCTGGTGATGCAGCCCAGGAGACGCTTGGCTTTCTGGGCTGCAAGCCCACATTGTTGGTTCATGTCTGATTTTCCACCCACCAGTATCCCCCAGTCCTTCTCCACAGGGTGTTCTCCCTCCCCCCATCCCTCACCCAGTCTGTGCTGGTACTGGGGATTGCCCCAAACCAGGTGCAGGATCTTGCACTTGGCCTGGTTGAACTTTGAATTTCACATGCCTTGCTAGCACTCTGGCTGTATACTAAAGCACATTCACGCATCCTTCCCTTTTTATCCTCGCCTCCTTCAGGAGGATGGGTCTGATCCACCCTCGGGCAAGCGCTCATCCTGTGTTGAGCCTGGTGACCTGGCTGTGCTTTCCACCACCCCTCAGCACTCCAGCCCATTTTGCTTTCTCCCCAGGCCAGAAATAGCACTCATTTATCTGACCCTCTTCTAGAAGGCTGTCACTGAATGCAACCCCAGCTTAATCAGACTGAGTTAAAAAAGAACATCATTAAAAAAAAATAAAAAATGTTTTGGACCTCTTCAAACCCTAGAGCCCAGCACAGGAGGCAGAGCTCTGGACGGCCACTGACCATCCCAGGCCACATCACATGCTGCTCTGCAGGACTGCACGATCATACATGCCACAAGCATCAGGACCTACATCGGACACCTTCCCTGGCCTGTCTGGTGGACCAGTCCCCTTGGGCAGGGGCAGGAACAGCTCTGCTGGGAGCAGAGGGCTCCCAAGGGGAAGGTCCCACCAGTCCACCAATGCAGCCCACTTCTGCATGACCCACCATGGGCCCAGCAGTTGTTTGACCCACGACACACAATGGCTCTTCCCAAAAGCAGAGGTACCCCAAATACCATATTTAAATTGTTCAGGGTTACAGAGCAAGTCCAAGCTAAAGAGTCTACACCAACGAGGGGCCCTGGCCACTGAGCAGAGCGAAGGGTGGTGGAGAAGCAGGGCCTCATCGAGGGACTGGGTCCACAGAAGGAGGGAAGTCCTTCAGCCCACGGACAAGGTGATGCAGATCACATACAATGACCCCATTTAGACAAAGAGAAACAGGGCTTCATGCAGAAAGGCAGCCAGCCAGGTAATTGCGGAAAGGTTATTTTTAAAGTTGCACATTTCCATGATAAAGAGCAAGTATTACCTCTAGCTGGAAAGAAAACTTTTTCTAGCACTGGTGGAAAAAAATGACCCAAAGAAGTCCTACCACCTGGAGCTTCGGCTGCGAAAGAATGCTCTTCAGGATGCTGTTATTCATACCCAAAGCAGCACGTGCAAACTGAAAGCCCCAGAAAGCACCCACCAAAGAGTTCAGACATCTCTGCTGCCCAATCCAGAATTTTTTTCTTAAAAAAAAAGGCCTGATTTATATTTTTAAACATGAACTGAAGTGCAGGGAACTGTGTGACTGTTCGCTCAACTCCTGCCTGGATTTTGGCTCACATGCTGGGAGAAGCACCATTAGGTCCAAGGGAAGAAAACATGCAGGCAGGACACGGTGGCCAGAAAGGGCTAAAAGTCATTCTGCAGACGCTGTCGCCTGCAGCTGGCTGTCTCCTGCAGCCATCACCCTAGCTTATTGGTCGTCTGGTGGTTTCTTCAGAATCCACTAACTCATGGAAATAGTATAGACTAAACTTCCAAGCTGGAAGGTATAACTACGTCAGCTTACCCCAAAGGTTTTTTAAGAGGATCCAACAACAGCCGGACTGCTGAGGCTTTCATGCTTCCCAGCGTGACGCCTGCACCATGATGGAGGAGGAAGGATGAGTACTCTCACCCTCTGCTAGGTAACTGTTTTGCCCATGGATGCATGAGTTATAAGTTGCAAGTTATACGTTGCAAGTTATGAATGAGAGAACTTCTGAGTTAGAAACCTCATGAGTTAAGTGATGGATTAGTGAATTCACATTAGACTACTCTGTGCAAAGAGTATTGAGCCTTGTTTGTCTTGTTTGCTTTCTTTCCGAATGAGCTCATAAAATAAACTTTAATTTACAGAGTACATCATTGTCCTGTAATTTTGAAAGATCCAAATGTCCCATGACAAGCTGCATTGCTTGTGGCCTGTTCCCAGGCAGGCTGGCTAGTTGTTGTGCTGTTGTGGGTCCCAGTCTCCCTCACCCCTGATTCTCCCCATTCTCCCCACCCTAGGTCCTGAGCAGGGCAGCAGCCATCTGATAGCTCCCAACCTTGGCTGGAGCTTCCACCAGGTTTGCTAGGGCAACACCCTGTCCAGGTCAACCAGTCATTGCAACCTGTAACTCTGTCAGGTGTCAGAGCAGACGGCTTTGGGCATAGGGAGGCCAGGAAGGTCCCTAAGAGCCACCCACTGCACGGCAGCCTGCCGCATCTCCATAAAAAGCAACCCATGAACAATCATCATAATGCATTTAATCAACAAAGGGAAATAGATTTTGGTGATCAGAAAGCTTTAGCAGCAGCCCATGTCACCAAGTGCTGCTAAAGAGGCAGTAAGAAAGAGATGGGGAATGTCTAAAAGGGAAAAAATCCTCCTCACAGGGCTGGGTACTTGCTCAAGTATCTTTTTCATAGAGTCATGGACTCAACAGAATGGTTTGGGTTGGAAAGGACCTTCAAGGATGATCCAGTCCAAGCCCCCTGCCAGGGAAGGGACATCTCCCACTAGATCAGGTTGCTCAAAGCCCCATCCAACCTGACCTCAAACACTTCCAGGGATGGGGCAGCCACAGCTTCAATGGGCAACCTCTGCCAGTGTCTCACCACCCTCATTGTACAACATTTCTTCCCTATGTCCAACCAAAACCTTTTTGCTAGGCCACTGGCTGGGACAGTGCTGGCCTGGGATGCCAAGCCCCCAAGGCTGCCTGCTCTGCCAAGCCCCTGCTGAGACCCTCCAGGGAAAAGCCAGCTCCCCCTGACTTCGGGAACTGGCTTCGTTCACTGAAGCTGCCATCACCCAGGGCCATGGTCAGAGCAAGCAGGTGACCGCAGTGGCAAGGCAAGGTTTGGTCCACGCATCCTCTCCTGCACCCATGCCTCTAAACATAAAAGCAAGCTAGCTCTGTGCCTTCATGTGAGACGTGTGCTGGGGCTGAGCCCTCTTCCATGATCCCCGTGACAAGGCTGCCTCTCTCTTTTGTTTGTTTGTTAATTTACAGAAATCAGAAACAAGCTGTTCCTGATCAGGAACTTCCCCCTGACCCGGCTCAGGAGCACGAGATCACACCCACCTCCGGCTGGAGACTTCCCTGCCCATGCAGGGCGAGCGCATCAGCAGCCCCTGACCACTCCTTCCTGCCACCATTGCCCAGTTCTCCCCAGCACCCCCCCCAGTGACCAGTCCCTGTGACCCTTGAGATGCTGCTGCTTGTGAGCTCGCCTCCCCCCACCCTTGCTGCCCAAGCTGTCAGGAGCCCGGCCGGAGCCCAGCAGCAGGTGGCCGCAGGCAGTGCCAGGAGCTGTGTGCTGTGGCTGGCAGGGCTGACGTGCTCTTCAGCACGCTCACTCCAGCCTCCCCCTCCTCCCCAGCACAGCGTCAGCCGCCAGCGTCACCAGCGTGTCACCGGCCGCCTTTTCCACAGTGCTCATTAACTGATCAGAGGGGAAATCTCCCCTCCAAGGGAGGATGGAACAGGGAATCCCAAAAGCAAGGGGACCACCATGACCAGCAAACCTTGCTTGCTCCCTGCTTCACCACTCCAAACTTCCTGCACTGTCCTTGCTCAGTGCCCCTCAGAGAAGGCCACGTTACCTTTGACTGCTCAAAATAAAAACGGAGAAACTGGGAATGGTGGTAGGAAGGGAGGAAAACCAACTTGTCTTTAACAAGGAAGATGAAACAACACAGTTTGAATGAACAGAAGATAACAGAGACCCTACAAAATTACTGCAAAACAATGCAAGGATGTATTTGGGCTGTACAGAAAGGAAGGGGAAAAATGGATGGATGCAGGTCTGGGATTGCACAGACCAACTGCCAAATACTCATTTTCCCTCCTCAGCTCTTACACAAGAAAAATTTTTGTGTACTGTCTCATGGTGGCCTCCATGCTTCCTCCTTGCGCACGACTCACTCGTTCCCTCCTGGCCCCACATCTCAGCAGCCTCCTCCAAAGCCCTCCTCCCGCCACTACATTGAACTTGTCTTGCTCCCGCCATCCATCTCCCTTAATTACAGTTTCCCAAGCCTGTTCCCTCTCTGTGCGTTGGAATTCACTGTCCCCTGCCACGTCGCTCTCCAGATTCCTTTCTTTGCTGGGATTTGCCTTCCCCATTTGCAGCGCTGCTCACTCTTAGCTAATTACCTAGCACGACAGCAGGCTCTGCCCTGCCAGCTTTCACGCTTTGCCCTAAGCATCTGCTGTTGGCAGCTGGCTGGCCAACCACCACTACCTGTCTGATCACTTGCATACTTAAACACTCTCTTTAAAATTTAACTACTCTGCAAGTGAAGCCGTTTGCAGGCACCCACAGCCCCTGCTGCCATGCAGCTAGGCAACTCCACACATCTCACAGAAGAAGGTCCTCATGCAAGAGCATTGCCCAAAGCTTACTCTCCCCAGGACCTCAGCAACCCCAACATGGCCAGGGGAGCCCTTCTCCTGCCCAGGACGGGACATCCCTCTCCCTGCAGGTTTTATATTCCCTGGGGGGAGTCCTTGGGGAAATCTCATACTGGGGTGCCTTCTAAATGTCTGTGGCCATGCCCAGGGCATCGTGGGTCACAAGACATGGCTGTGTCCCCCACCCTGTACACTACAGTCATGGTGCATCCTGGTCTTTCCCACCAAACCCTAACAGACAGAGGCTTTTCCCCATCAACTGCCTTTTTCCAAGTTATCTTTCCCCACATCTCTGGCCCCTTGATCCAAACCTAAAGCACCTATATGCAGGTGTGGAGCTGCTCCATATATAAAACACATGGCCATTGCCCACACTTTGCATCAAGACGTGTACACAGTTCTACAGCAGCTCTTGCAGGGACAGCGATGTTTTCCTCCAAGACTGCAAAGCTCAACTCTAATTCTCAGTGAATGACAGCTTTCATACACACAGGTGATGCTCAGGAAAGACAGCAGAAACCTCCAGCTGTTGCAGATGTGAAAAAAGCACTGCTACCGAGCACACTTCAGTGGGGTGGATCTAACACAGCTCAGAAGCAAAATTAGGTTCAGGACAGTTGAAAGTTTTAATCAAAGCAAAACATGTAAGGAAAGAAAAGCAGCAAGGAGAGTGTGTCTTTGGTTTTCCTGAAGTATGTAGCAGCCGGGGACGAGGCAGGGATGTACGGGTGTATCATGCTCGTGTCACCAGGCTGGACACAGCGACCAGATGATTAAAGATTGAGAGTCGGATTGGGGAAAAATGATGAATGACTCCCATGTGGGGGTCACTCCTGGGTTAAGTTCAATATTTTTATTAAGAGCTTGCAGGCTGGAGGAAAATCCACTCACCGGCTCATAGAGGTGGCACAGAAGAGCTGTGCTTTCTTCACCTATGTGATCTAAAGACACACTTTATTAATGACAAAACCAGGCTAAAAATCAATTACAGAGATACTGTAAAAGGACAAATCTCAGCTGGTTCCCATGGATAGCAATAATCTAATGGCCAAATACAACTCCAGGACCTTGTATCCGCTCATACGCTGGGAGAAGGTCACATGAGAGCCAGCAAGGAAGGAAGCAGCTAGTGGCAGGATGATTCATGCAGGGATTGAACACATGTTTTTCTTGGGAAACAACAAATCTGAGCAGGACTCAGGTAGACAACTGCTTCTCTGAGCTAAAGCAGCTCAGAGGATGGGCAGTGCAGACAGAAGGGGCCTGTGATCCCACCTCCAAACACAACATCGACACTGTATCCCAACAGCATTTCCACATTTCCCAGATGAGGATGTACCAGGAGAAAATCAAGTGCAACAGAGGCCAGAAAGCAGGATTTCACCCAGGAGAGGTCTGGAGATGCCACCTGATCACTGCATGCAGGTGCTGGCCTATGGAAAAGCTGCTCACACACAGAGCGGTCTGAATACTACCTAATCTCAGCAAAAGATCTAGTTAATCCAATTTTCTGGAAGTACTTGGTGTCCACTAATGCTTGGCTTGCCTGGTTCTTGCAGTTTGTGGATAGTTAATCCCCTGTTCAGTCCCCTCCTTCTGGGGTCAAGGGATGATCAGGATTTCCCATACCAGCCTTAGCCGGTGCTGGGACAGGGACTGCACCCAAATGCTGTGTTGCAGAAGATACCACACCTGTGTGCAATGGTCAGGGAGGGATAGCTTCTTATTGTTTCCATCTCAGTACTAATAATGGTCTCTGAACTTCTGAAGATCAGACACTAGCCATCACCAGACATGGCCCACTTGATAATGAAGATCTGTGTCCTCAAGAAGTCTTCTCTGATCCAAAACTCACATGCTCTGGATCAAACTAAGCACCAAATTTGCACTCGCATCGTCAGGAACCTCCACTGACTGGGGCCCTGCCTCTTTCACATCACCCAGCCAACTTCTTTGGCATGGCAGGATTTCAGTCTTTCCTGCTTTTGACCTACCACAGTCTTCAGAGGTGGAGCAGACGTCCATGCCAATATCAACCAGCCTGTGGTTTTGTAAGGAAAACGTTTTTTACTTTGATGGTGACTGATCACAGGTCACCCAGAGACGCTGTGGAGTCTCTATCCTTGGAAATATTCAAATACTGTCTGGTCACGGTCCTGGGCAACCTGTTCTAGGTGACCCAGCTTGAGCAGGGATGTTGGACCAGGTGACCTCCAGAGGTCCCTTCCCACCTCATCCAACCTATGATTCTGTGAAAACAAGGAGCTGTAGTGCCCTGTGACATATTAGACCAGACAAGAGAAGCTGCTGTGCCGTGTGTTTCATGAAATCTGTAAAAACCAGACATGTCACAGGATGTTACATGGCTGCAGAACATCACCTGTCCCCATGCAGCACCACTGATGCTGGTCCCTGGCCTGGGGGGTAAGGGAAGGTAAGGGGGACAGCCTGCACCTTGCTGGACACATGCAAAGGGGAACTTCCTCATACGGAGACTATCTGAAGCAGATGGGAGGAGACCCCATAAAGCAAGGAGGTGGCATTAACAGAAATTGTTCAAGAACGAGAGAAAATGCCTTACAGAAAGAGATTCCAGGGCCCAAGAGAAGACTGTCTTTGTTACAATCTGCTATCACCTTACAAGGAGGAAGTGCTGAAAACCGAAGAGCTGGTTAATCTTCGCCATGTCCTTATATCAAGACCTTGATCTTCTGGACCACCTCCTTTGTCAAACTCAAGTTACTGAGTTCAGTGGAGGAAGAACCAGGACAAACACCATGGCTCAAGGCATACGGGTGCCCAGGCAGCACGGCAGTCCTGACCAATCCTGCACCATTTGGTTAGAAAACCCAGACAAACCCCCCATCCAAGCCTGACTAAACCAAGTGGCTGCCTTTTTCACTGCATGTTGTATCTGATCATGTCCTGCAACACACGATGCTCGTCATCTCCTTCCCTGGACAGCCTGCACACCACAGGAGTAAGGAATAACCAGCAATATGCAGCAGCAACACACTCAACCAGGATGTGACGTCCAATGGCTGGAGCAGTGCTGCTGATCCCGCAGCACTCTGTGGCCAGATGGCTCTGAAGGGGTGAATCTACGTAATGATTTTTGGCAAAAAATTCCAGCAGTTTCACAGTGAAAACACCATCCAGAGCAGTAACAGTTAAGGTTGGTGCTGCCTTTCAATATCGGTTACACACACAAACACTGGCAAGGACAGCAGTTCCCCTTCTGGCACACCCACTATCTCATCTAGGACAAGCCCATTTCCTCTTATCATTAATTATTACACATTAGGAGCCTGCAAAGTTTTAATAATCAATTCCAAAGCTCTTCCTAGTTCCTAGCGACCTTCTGCTCCCACACTGCAGAAGACACTGTGCAGCAGATGAAGCCCCCAGTCTCCTGGACAGGCACTCCAGCACCCCAACAGCATGGAGAGATGGGGGCCAGGACCCTTCCCCACTGCCAATGCTTTCCCCAAACAGACACAAGTGTAAGGCTGGGCAGCGCAGGAGGGGAGGACACAGCTCACAGCAGAGGCCCCTCCTCCACCAGCAAAGGTGGAGAGCTTTGCAACAGCTTTTATCTAGTGCTTTCCCGGTGCTTACTCCAAGCCATGATCTAATGACATTTTAACGAGCCCTCAGAAGGTGCCGCATCCCTGCGCGACAGCGAAGGGCACTCGCCCTGACCACGCACGCAGCGGTGGTTTGTCAACACTGTGACTGGGCTTTGCCTGCTCGCTTTTGACATTTCAGTAGCTTCTGCAGGAGCTATTTTTGTCCACCCGCCGTGCAGTCTCTGCCGGGCTCCTACACAGGCAGCAAGAGGAAGGAGGAGGCGAGGGAGGATGCAGGAGTCGAAGCCCCCAGGCAGATGCTCGTGGCAGCAGCGGACGGTGCAGATGAGCATTGCAGCCAGCAGGCTCATCCCGTGGCCCACCTGCACGGCATCCCTGGCCGCACAGGCTGCTTGAGATGAGGGCAGATTCGCTTACAGCCTGCCCCAGGCTGGGGGGTTGGGAACCCCCCCAGTGCTGTCGTGAAGGAGGACATGGAACCACCCCACGTGTCAAAACCAACCCCACCAACCCCCCTCCTACTGCCGCCAGCAGCAGCAGCACCCTGCACATCCCAGCGTGGGTGGGCACAGGGTGAGCCTGTGCCAGAGCAGGAGCAGTTCAGCAGAAAGCCAAGGAGCCTGCACAGCATCTGCCTTTGGAGGATGAGGTTAGAGAGCACATCTCACTACCAGGAATGGAGCCTGGAGGCAACAGCTCCGGGTTGGCAGTCAGCACCACCCTGGTGCACTCCACCCTGTCTGGGCATGGTTTTGCCCGCATGCAAAGCAGGATGGATTTTGCATTTGCATTCATTCAGTGATGTTAATTATGACTCCCAGGCACATGTAACGAAGGAGAGCTTTCCAAGCCCCAGGTCCCACCAAGCCAGAATTGCTGCCTAAAACTCCAAGTCATGCTTTAGACAAGCTTGGACAGTTCACAAGTTAGTGCCTTCATGTAACTTAATTTGGTCTTTTACTGAATTCAAAGTTTGGAAATAGGAAGAGGTTACTGCCTGAACACCAACCGCAACAGCCAAGCATCATGGTCCTCCTGCTAGAAATGGAGCTAGGCAGGCTCATGCCTCAGCACCAGTGCTCCCCACTGCCAGGGGCACCGAAGCAGCCATCTGCAAGTAGGCAGTACCACAGGCTCACAAAAGCCTCCTTCCATCACGAGAATCTGGATTTTTCACATAACGAATTACTTCAATCACAAAAATATGG
This sequence comes from Aviceda subcristata, assembly GCA_026770115.1. Lineage (NCBI taxonomy): Eukaryota > Metazoa > Chordata > Aves > Accipitriformes > Accipitridae > Aviceda > Aviceda subcristata. Next base: position 13,142,686 of record JANVCT010000074.1, on the reverse strand, counting down.
ATTTCTTTCCATTCCTTCTGTTGCTCACAACCAGCAAGCTGATGGGATGTCATTCCCAGCTGCTCCATCCATATCAGTCACCACCTTCCCCACCAGCGGTGTGTTCAGACAAGGGCAGAGGCTGGTCCCAATGGCAAGCCTTTCAAAAGCAAAGTTAACTACTAGATTCTTCAGGCTGCTGAAAAAAGCAGCTCAGAGCTTCTCTAGTGAGAGAGCAGGAGCTCCCCAGGGTTCGAATGCTGTGAGCAACACCCTGCTCAGAGCTGGTACAGAAACGGGTCCACTGTGGAAATGGAGCTACAATGGCATACATAGATGACTCCTTTTAGATGGCATTTTTTCACACAAAACTGAACAGGACAAATGAAAAAAGAATACAAATTAAGGTTTAGATATTGCTTTATTTTATTTGCAATTAAAAGCAAAAATTACGCATCCTTCCACAGCTAAATCTTGGCAGCGGCTCCATTTGACATGGCTCCACCACTGCAGAAGTGGAACTGCTAAGCAGGATCTTCTCAAAACTCAGAGGAAAATGAGGTGGGTGATATTTTGCTCATGTTTTTCAAATCACTTTCCCACCAGGCTACTTTCCTGTAGCACCATAAGCTATTAAAAGCCCTTGCAATACTCTGAAGGCACAGAATTATCTTCCAGATTGGGAGCTCCGGATTCATCTTGGTCACAGTGAGATATATAATCCACACATGGTGCCATTACCCACTCTAAGCACTGTCTCTGGAAGAACCCAGATGGATGCCAAGAATAAGGCATTTCTTATAGCTGTAGCATTTTTAAGAGACGTTAACATGCCTTGCATAAAAGTGTCCTAATTTCTAACTTGGGCTGAACACACATGAGTCACTCAGCTGCATTCTTCTAAAAGCCTATACCTGTACAGAAAAATCCCAGCTTCTCTCTCACATACCCCACCTGCTTAGCAAAAATGGCATTATAAAGGCATGAACATGCTAGTTTTTTCTTCACGATTCAAAACCTTTAGGCTCTCAATGGAAAAACTGTTACCACACAAATCATTTCCAAACTCTTTGCAAAGAGCACTACTCAGCTTAGGATGACGCATACATAGTGTCATCTTCTACCATCACCACAGGCTGATGCTTTTACAGGTGACCCTGTGCTCAGGAGGACCTTGGCCCCAAAAACCTGGGAATCAGCATGAGGTTTGAATTGTCTTTCATCAAACAACAGTAGGTGGGGTGACAAGAAGCAACGCAGAGACACCAGTGCTTCTTCCAAGCTGAGGTACAACAGGGAAGAGTTCTCCACCCACAATGACAGGGCTTTACTGCCTGCATTCGGAGAGCAGATTTGGCATCTGGTTCTCTCTGCTGTTCCTCCTATAGAAAGAGGCTGCCTTTCAAGTGTCGACATTGCCATCTCTTCTTCAAAATGTTCTCACTATGCTAAAAAAGAACAAGAAAGGAAAGGACCGGTGGAGGTTGCATCTGCTATGGTTTCTCACCAGCAGCTTTGGCCGACTAAGAGAACTTCGTAACTTCAGCCCCATTTCTTCAATGGAAAAGCTTCAAAGAGAAGACCTCCTATCTGGGAACAGCGTCACGCTGCAGCTGTGAAGAGCAAGGCGGCATCACAGGTTGCTCCAACAAGCCAAAGGCAAAGGGAGCATAGAAAAAAAACCTTCCAGTGTGTCTGCCCCTGCTCTGGTTTTGACCCAGAAACCCTTTGGGAAAAATTTTGGGGTTTCTGTCCAGTGATTAATTGAAGTAACCACAGAAAAAAACCATCTATACTTCTTTGCTCTAGATAAATGCTAGTGCACACTGAGCTTCCCCAACTGCTCACAGGGCTCCAGAGACTACTCAAGGGGTCAGCTCCTTCTTGAACCCAGGTGCTCTTTATCTGAGGTTGAGGGCCTCTTTCTGCTGAGCTTTTTACAATTACATCTTTAAAAGATTAAAAACCAATAATTGTTTGAAGGGGAAATTAAGACCTGAAGATAAAAACAGTGAACTTGAAACCCTTCAACACAACCTGTCCAGTTGTAATAGCCCAAATGTTTATTACATTTTTGAACTATTAATACAACTCTAAACCTTTTCATGTTGCAGTAAAAAGCCAAGCAATATTCAAAGCATCAACCACAGGTGTGGAACGAGTGATGGTTTCATGTCACAGCACTAGAGAAAGGCTGGAACTGACACAGGCTCAAGTCTGCACATGGGCACATCAGGATTTGATTATTTTCCACCAAAACTTTCCCCAGGAGCTGTTCCCTTTGTGGCTGCGGTTAGAGGGACAAAGGAAGAAGTTTCAACACTTGTACCCACCACTTTTGACCAGACCCGAGAGGGAAAGGCTTCCAGCAGGCTCAGACTGGGGCCAAGGAGGTAACATCTAAGAGAACACCAACCAAGAAGCTGTTGGGTTGTAGGAAATGGCACACACATCCTTAGACGCATACAGGCACACTCAACAGCTGCTTTGGGGATAGTTTCCACAAAAACAGACTAAAACAATATATCAAGGGCATTTAAATTAACATCTCTGATCTGACCTGTCTCAGATGGGGTCAGTAAATGGGTAGGGTGCCCACAGGGTGGGTCCTCTGCGTGGGGACAGTGGCCAAACTCTGCTGCATGGGATTCACCACGGGATAACCTTCTAGCTTGCTGACTCACCAGCACACTGGGTGGTGGGGACAAGACAGTACAACAGCCAGGTCCAGGCAGCAACTGCTATAGGAAATTATCTGGTCAATGCATCTCCTGATGGCCTCCAGCTCTGACTGGGGAGCACATGGAGAAAACGGAGAGGCTCTAAGTACAACGGGGCACACACAAAGCCTTCTACAAGAAGGCTGCATGTGCACCTGCCCAAAATAAGGATAAAACACAAAAATGTGTTTTATCACAGGGACAGAATACCAGTGCTTTTCTCTAAGGCAGAGAGTGAATCCGGTACGGAGATCCCTAGCTGTAAAGAAAAAGTGGAATAATGCTAGTTAACAAATAACCAGAATTCTCACTCACCCTGTGCTCCTCCTTGCAGCTTTCACCTTGTCCAAGATAAAAGGTTTCACCTTGTCCTGGATAAGAGTCTCCTCATCCTTATTGACATAACATGGCTGGACTCGGTACCCAGGGTACCAGGCAACCCCCCTCAGCCAACAGTAATGGGAGCACAAGAAAGCTCAAAATGCAAGAACAGAGATGCTTTCCTCAGGTGAAGCCCTTTCCAACACAAGGTGCAGTGTCTCAGCACCGTTTCACATCTCACCTCTGTGCTGCATGACTGCTCCTCTGGCTGATGACCAAGTTGTGCAATCATCAGCACTGCAGACATCTTGTGCCCATTTCCACAGCCTGCCTCCGGGCAGTGACACCAGAGCAGGGACACCAGGGAGGTCTTCATCTCCCCTGTTCCTCAGTGCTACGCTTGTAAATGGGACAGGAGCTGTACTTCCCTTCCCATGCAGAGTTATTTTAGATTTACAGGTCAAACTGCTACTACCTAAGCACCACTACCAGACGTGACAACTTCTGGCAGTTATCTGAGCAATGAATGATGGATCACTCTTCTTATTAGAAGCACACAAAGAAGTAGTTTGCAAAGGGCTAGAGGCTAGTAATAAATAATATCTGCACAAGATCATCTTCAGCTGTGTGCACATCAGTATTTACACATCAGAAGCCAAGTTCTGACCTGTTGGATTCTAGACCAGTTGATTAATTATTTACCTCAAAGCTAATTAATCATCCATTAACTCTTTGTGAGCTCTTCTACCAGTAGGGTACACTCATGAAGTGACTCAATAAATACTTCTAACAGCTACAGCTTCATACGATTAAGAAGAAAAATCTTCCATGGGAGAGCCCCATGCCAGAAATCAGAGGAGGCCACATCCCAGCTGCATTTTATCTTCCTTCCCTGACAATTATTTGGCCTTGCCTGAGCCTTCATTATCTGCCACGTGGTGCCCACAACAGAGTGCTTCTCCAGACAGTACTTTTTTTTCACTTGCAGCCAAAGCAGCTCTTTTATTTGCATTTTTCTAATAATCTGATAACTCAATTAGGAAAAAAATACAGTTCTGCTCCACCTCTGTGGGGCCTGGAAACTCATTAACAGTGCTAGGAAATTGCAAGAAGCTTAAACCTATTAAGCAGGCTCTGATGGCATTAAAAGGAAGCTCAAGATTTATGCTGCCTGTCCTCAGAAAACATTTCTCTCCAGCAGACCTGCTGAAACTGAGGCAGGATCAGCGGGAGGAGAAATGCCACCGTGAGGGAAGCATCAGGGCCACATAAAAGCCGTGCTCTCCTCTGAGAGCCTTCAACCCTAGTGCTGCCCCACCAGAGCCTCTGCAGCCTTCCTGCCTGAAACAGCAGTAATTTTTCCCATTTCCCCAACCAAATACAAACTAAAGGCCTCCCAAACTCCAAAGATCTCAGGTCTAGGGTGTTTCTGCTCCAACGCCGTAGCTCATCACCACTTTGCTTCCCACGTGAAGCATCTGCATCAGCATCTGCCAGCAATGCACAGGTTCCCCACTGGTATTTGACTCTATTGATACTCGCAGTTTCTTCTGTCAGAGAACTTTTCTTTTTTGCTGAATTTGAGGCTATAACTCAGCAGATCTCCTGGATGGCAGAAATGCTGCGAGAAGTCCCCCTGTAACCCTGCAGCAAGATCCTCCATCCTCTAGCCCCTTCAATGCTCATGTTCTGCTACCTATTCTGCACATGAGTTCAGACACCCTTGCACCCTGCTCCCACACCCAGGGTCTTTCCCACACACCACTCACCTTAATCTGCTCATTAAACTGGGACATCATACTGGGATTTTTAAGGGGATTTGGTGTCATACACATGGCTGACACGTCCCTGATTTCAGGTCCTTGCCTGCCTGCACTGTGGTATGACACAGCTGCCACATGGGCCTCAGTCCCAGTCCCCCCAGTAATGTCACCTGCCTGTCTGGAGCCCAAAACATTTGTTTCAGAGTCCTCTGAGCAGCAGGAGGCAGAAGCTAGTCATCTGTTCATCTCCAGCTCTGCAGGCTCAGTGCTGGGGGAACCCATGGTCCAAACTCCCAACACTGGGATTGTAAGAAATAGAGCCAAAAGAGATGGGGATGTCATCTGGCCATCCCCTTCCACCACTGCAGTTCCATCATGTGCCTGGCAGTTCTGCAGCTGCTTGAAGAGAAATCTCCAAGCAAGCCCCCAGCCAAGCCCTGTGCAGGGTGACACCTGGGACACACACAACAGCTTTTCTCACACGGGCACAGCTGTGGACCACCTCATTTCCATCCTAAATGTGGCTGCCATCATCCCCGCTCTCCTGGACTGCTTCCACATGGCATCCCTCTCCTGGGGGCACAACTGACATCGGCAATGATATCTCACAATGTACCCAAAGTCCTCATTGAATAACAAGCACCATGAGCCTGCTCAAGAAGTTAGGTACCAAGCCAAGACCTCCAGCATCCCCCAGACTCCAATGGGGACCCCTGTGAGAACCATGATTTCAACACCCAGGACCACAAAGGGGGTGATTTCAACACCAAACTGAAGCCTCCACTGGTCACACATATCTGGCTGCCACTCACTGGATACCCCATCATTGGAAGTGTTCAAGGTCAGGTTGCACAGGGCTTTGAGCAACCTGCCCCCACAGCAGTGGGCTTGGACTAGATGATCTTTGAAGGTCCTTTCCAACCCAAACCACTCTGTGAGTCCATGATTCTGTGGGGAAAGCCAAGCCACTACAGCCTGCACTGGGTGGCAGTTGTGCAAGCCAAGGGAGGTGACCACTCAGCTCCACTGCACCCAGGCAGAGCCCAGAAAAGGGCAAAAGCACCCAGTTACTAGCATGAGGGGCAGAGGACATTTCTCCCAAAGCAACCAGACTGCTCCCATCTCTCCCTCAAGTATTGGGATAACATCCTGGCCATGACACTGAGCTCAGCGTGGTATCATCTCTCCTCCCCACTCCCTCTCCTGCATCCCACAGCCACGAACTGCTCTTCTCCCTTTCTGCACAGAGGACCCAGCTCATCCCCCTGCTGTGCTGTGCCCATCCCCTGCTCCACAGGGACCAGCTCCCCCTTCCCCACAGATGGCTCAGCTGAGCTGTACTCAGTGTAGCTCAGGGACAACTGCTCTCAGCTTGCATTTCATGTCGAAGCTGGCTGTTTCTGTATCAGGTATCAAAAGGGCTTGCATCCACAGAACAGCTGATTTTTCAACCATGTGGTCAAGTCTGGCTCTGTCTTCTTGTTGTGGTTTAACCCCAGCCAGCAACTAAGCACCACACAGCCCCTCACTCACTTCCCCCCCTCAGTGGGATGGGGGAGGAAATTGGGAAAAGAAGTAAAACTTGTGAGTTGAGATAAGAACAGTTTAATAGAACAGAAAAGAAGAAACTAATAATGATAATGATAACACTAATAAAATGACAAC
>JANVCT010000074.1:13112636-13123506 GCA_026770115.1 Aviceda subcristata | reverse complement strand
CACCGACAGGACAAGGGGCAATGGTTTTAAACTGAACGAGGGTGGGGTTAGCTTGGACATAGGGAAGAAATGTTGTACAATGAGGGTGGTGGGACACTGGCAGAGGTTGTCCAGAGAAACTGTGGCTGCCCCATCCCTGGAAGTGTTTGGGGTCAGGTTGGACGGGGCTTTGAGCAACCTGATCTAGTGGGAGATGTCCCTGCCGCCCCTGGCAGGGGGCTTGGACTGGATCATCCTTGAAGGTACTTTCCAACCCAAACCACTCTGTGAATCTATTCCTGCTTCAGGCTGAGGAGCTGGATCTGCCTTTGCCATGTCCCCATACTGCACCGAGGATGAATCCCGCAGCCCTGCCTACATCAAAAACCTCACCTGGCCAGACCTGAGTGGGACATGACTGGGGCAGGGATGGCATCGATGAAGCTGCAGATCAGGGGTGAGAGCAGCATGGTGAGTGGGGGGAGACACTGCTTTGCTTTGCATGTCCAGGACATGCTTGGACCCCCTTCACCAGCTCCCCTGCTGTGCTGGGGCCACGCTTGCTTCACTGCAGCTCCAGCTCCTCTTGCCTCCATCTCCAAGGTCTGCTGAAGTCTGGGTTGGCTCTGATTTCCCATCCCAGGGAAGCCACAAGAAGCAGCACAGAGGGTGAGGGAGCAAAGAGAGGCCAGGAGAGCAAAGGCTTTTCACCAAAACCCTTGTTTGTCCTCTCATACTTCTCCTCCTGAAGTAGCAGCACACGAGCCTGAGTCTGAAGCCTCCAATGCAGCATGACTGCAATTCTGGGTCTTCAAGGAAACTTCCTCTCTGCCCTGGTGGGACCAGGCACCAGGGGCAATGTAGCCCCAGAAAAATCATTGCATGGCAGGAAACAGAGCTAAGAGGTCACGGAAAGCCATGCCCAAGGAGGGCAGCTCCAGCAAGAACCAGCTGCAGCCTCCCTTCCTCCCAACAGTGCCTGAGTAGTATCTCCTCTGAGCAAAGTGGGCTTCCAGTTGTGACACCTACCAAAAGGACCTGGTGAGTAGCAAGGTTATACTTACACGAGGGCACAGAGCCTGCTCAAAGGCATCTGGCAGGAGCCTAGGCACCAAGACAACTCCAAATTGCTTTTTTGGCACCAGCCAGTGTTGCCTCAATGCATTAGACAGAGGTGAGCAGCTACAATTTGTCTCTTTGACCACCCGGCACATCTCTCTGCCAGGAGATGGTCTGCTAGGAATTACAAAGGCCACTCTCCAAATAACTCAAATCTCCTCCAGCAGATGGAGAGCCTGAACAAAGTCAGCCAGGACCTGTGCCCTGGTGTCCAAAGCCACCACCTTGAGTCTGCACAGCTTAAATTATGCAACTGGAGGTCAAGTGTACATGCAATTGAACCTCCCCTTCCATCCTGGGCAGAGCTGTCATGGACCTACTTCCAAGTCTGAAATATTTATTGGGTCTTCCAAAGCCTGCGGAGATGGACTGAGCGGACAGGCTGAAAGACACGACTTCAGATTTGAAGATTTACATTCCCAGAGGCAATGCATTCAGTGAACACCATCCGTTACATAACAGAGTGATGAGGAGTCGCAGAGTGTCGCTACAGGGAGGGATGCGATGCACAAAGACGAACAGCAGAGAAGCCTTTCCCAACCTCTCCAGAAAAAAAACACAACACCACTTCATTCCTCTCTGGCTGGCAACTTGCCACTCAAAGCCACCTCCTCTGGGAAGCAGCCCAGACCAAGGACTGAGGACAAACAGCCTGCTTCAGGCGCCAGGAGTGACAACAGATGCAGCAGCTCACTGGGAAGGATTTTGGGAACAGGTTTACCAGGAGCTGTGACTCAAATCAGGAGTAGCAGTAGCAACAGCCCTGACCCAAGAAGGAATACAGCCCCTCAGCTGCTCCGAGCGCACCCAAGCTCTGACATGATGCTGCCCAACTCGCAGCATAAAGCCACTCAGTGGGGAGACCCTTCCCATACCCCCGCAACTGGGTGCGAGCCCACCGAAGCTGCAAGGCGCAGGCAGGCAGGCAGGCAGAGGGCTGCCACCTTGCCGGGGCGATGGCAAAGCCAGCCAGCTGCCCACCCACCGGCTGCCAAAATAAGCCCAGGCAGCAGTGGTAACATGGATCCAAGAACAGTCTGTGCAGCCAGAAGAGGGATCAGCAGGAAGGGAAGGGAGGGGAGGGATGAGCCCTTCTGTGTGACATGGATCCAGCCCAGCACCTCCGTCTTGTGCCAGGCAGGTGGGTAAATCCAGGTCTCACACAGCCTCCTGGACCTCATCTTCTTCTGCAACAGCAGAGCACGTGCAGGAGAGCACCAAGGGCTTGCATACACCTAAGCACACCATCATTTAAGAAACAGGTTCCGGTAGGATTGTACCTGTGAAGTCTCTCTTCTCTATTAGTGACCCTGAAAAAGCAGCAACCAATTCAGCCAGCAGACACTGTACATCCATCCCTCCCTCCCTCCACTCAGTGCTCCAACAGCAACTCCCAACTACTGTTCATCTGTTTCCCAAATTACCAGCCCAGCTTTGTCCTGATCTTCTGAAGCCCCAATCCAAGGTCCTCCAGCTCTAGGAGGGACTTGCCAGTGGTATTTAAGGAATTTGTGTCTCTTGATGGAGAAGCTACAACACACACCAAATTGAGCTGCATCATGCACAACACATTTGCCTCCAGACAAGAATGAGAAGTCTGTGTCTTTCTTCTGATACCCTGGAGGATGACTTCCCATCACATCGTAGTGAAGGTTTCACACAATGCTGAAATGCTTAGAAATCACTAAGAAATAACTACGGTGCCATTCCAGAGGGGACAAGCAGCACCCCAAATCCCACACAAGTTTGGCCCCTACAGAGAGCAATGTCTTGCCTCAATTGTTATCACAGGTGTAATTCACTTGCCATGTTAAAAAGCAAACCGTGCACACCAAGACCCGTCTTTCACTACCTACATTTTAGTGCCCTTTGGCTGCTTCCCTCTCCCACGGCTCATGGAAACCTTGCTTCTTAATTTCCAAATCAATCTCAATAAATTCACTTCCCTGCATTACAACAAGCCTTTGCATTACTTACCAAGTTCTCTGTGAGCTCAGGAGTACAGGAAGGTGGTGGTGAGGCTGCCAGGCACTGCGCTGGTACCCACCATTCCCCACTGCACTGCCTTCACTGCCACGGGGCCCTGCACTGCCTTCACCTCGCCAAAGCACAGGACTGAGCTCCAGCCAAGGTTAACAAGGAGGTTAATCCCATCTTTGGTTGACCTTCTGCTGAGCTTTGTGCACCTCACCAGGGGTTGAAGGAGCAGATGGACATGAAGCGATGCTGCCCTCAGTCTGGCTGAGTTGGAGGGAAATGGAAAAGCTACAAGCGGTACATCATCAGTTATCACAGAATGGTTTGGGAAGGGACCTTTAAAGATCACCTAGTCCAACCATGAGTTATCCCAAGAGCTGACCGCACAGTCCCACAGGACAGCACACAGCCTGCCCTTACAAGGCTACAAGTTTAACGCCTCTCTAGATCATCTACTCAGACCCTTGCAGCTATGTCCAAGATTGTCTCCTGTCCTGAGGACACTGAGAACCATTTCCAACACCTCACCCCCAGCAGCACGAAGCGATGCTGGCACACAGGTGCTGCTCTGAGAACATGGCTCAGCTGACACCACAGCACCGGCAGCCCTGGCACACAGCAGCCTTGGGGAGCTGGAGGCTGGTCTGAGACAACACCAGGTGTCCACCCAGCTAAGAAGGGTCAGTCATAGTGGAGCAGCTCTTGCTGATTTGTGGTGATGCATCTGTGAGGAGTGGGCCCATGTGAACGTCACAAAGTTCAGCCAGGTCCTGCACCTGGATTGGGGCAACCCCCAGTAACAGCACAGTAACATCTATCCATCTGGGGGATGGATAGATGGATGGATGGATGGAAGGAAGGAAGGAATGATGGAGAGCAGCCCTGTGGAGGACTGGGGGATACTAGTGGGTGACAAAGCAGACATCAGCTGGCAACATACGCTTGCAGCCCAGAAAGCCAAGCAGCTCCTGGGCTGCATCACCAGCAGCATGGCCAGCAGGTCGAGGGAGGGGAAGCTCCCCTGGCAGGCGGCTTGGACTGGATGATCTTTGAAGGTCCCTTCCAACCTGAACCACTCTGTGAGTTTGTGAGCCTATCTACCATGGAGCACCTGATCAGCCCCACCACGCATCCTGGACATACCACAGTAATACAAAACAATAATTTCTAAATAAGGTGTGGGATCTTCTTTCGCTGCCCAAACAGTTTTTGGCATTATAAACTGAATTTTCTACAATACCAAGGCAAGGTAACACTGTAAAGCAAAACCAGGAGCACTCTCCACGTCCTGGATGCTTCTGGAAGTCATGTCAATGTCACTATATCTTGTTCACTGCAGATGTCAGACTTTTAGATAGATTATTATGCTTTTAGGCCACAAATGCCCTTTGCAGCCCAAGCTCTGGCTCAGCCCGAAGCGGACACTGTGTCGATGCATGTTGTATGAGCCCAGCAGCCGAAAGCAAAGCAATGACAGCTCTTCCCAGGAAACACGCAAACAGAAACACTGCAAAATCTTACAGTGCAAGCACAGACTAAAAGAGCCTGGAGGATGATTGAGCAACAGTCTGAGACACATGAATTCCCTTGACAAAATCCCTCACTTCCAGGCTCCACCAACTACATTTTTGGTGAGGAGCAGGTGCCAGGAGAGAGGAGCATGAGCATGAGACAATTTCCAAAGGGCCAGGTTCTTCCAAGCAATTAGCAATATCCATTGATCTGACATAGGGCTGGACACAAGAAAATGTGTGTACAGACAACCTCCTGGGACCTCTAGAAACAATTCACAGTTGGATATGAGCAGACATGGAATTGCACTGGGCAAATGAAGAGAAGTGGATGGGAGGGGGGTCAATGGCAAGACAGAGACTTGGTCTCAGCTTCCCAGCCCCCTAAGCGCACTTTTGCACCAGGGTCTCTGCAGCCTGGAGGGCATGAGCAGCGTACAGCAGTTGCCCACTGGACCATGAAAGCAACACCTTTGCTGATGACAAGGGCTGCAAGCACCTCGGAGCCATCCCGTGTGGTCAGCCCTACAGCAATCATCAGCCGTGAGACCACCAGCACCATGAGGGAGGTTGGTGAAGGAGAGCCCACAAGGGCTCACGGCAAGACTGAAGGACAGGCTTGGGCAGCAGAGACATTCAAATGATGTCCCTCAGTGGGTGAGCCTGTCCAAGGTCCAGCCCCACTGATAAGCAGCTCCGCTCAGCTGTGCTCACCCCTGCTCTCCCTTGCACAGCTCAGCACCTCAGTCCCACCTGCTCCTTCGGGCTTTGCAGACACCAAAGTTGGAAAGCCTCTGCACTAAGGAAGCCCAGCTGACCCCACCAGCCCCAGGTGCTCTGCTGGTGCTGGCTCCACTGGCTCCCCTGGGAGATGCACTGCTTGCACCTAGGGACAGGGGTGCTCATCACCCAGCTCTAACTCTGCCAGATCCCACAGACTCCCAAATGTTGCCACTTCCTGGGTGCTGTGATCCTTAACTTCTGTTCCTGGCAACAAACCTCCTCAGGAATACAAGACTGGGGAAGAAACAGCGATACATCAGTAAGGTCTGGAAGGGACAGGCTCTTTGGCCAGCCAGCAACAAAATGTCCTTCAGGACAGAAAGGGCAGGGTCACAAATGCACACCACAGGCCTAAAGAAGAGCTGTACCATTTCTGGGCTAAGCAGGCAATGCTCAGCCTGTTCTGCAAGTGCTGCCTCATCCATGTACCCTCCCCAGGCAGCCCGGGGCAAGACAATGGCCAACCAGCATAAAAACAGCTATTTGCTCTTTTCAGCCTCCACGTTGCCCCACCCCTCAGAAATTCCCCTCCAGCAGCCTCGCTGGACCCTAACCACCTTTCAAGGTCAGAAAGCCATCAGTCGTCCCTCCACCTCCTTCCCACACAGGTCCCAGCCACCCTCATTCTGGCCATCAGCCACCTCGGCAGCTTGTGGCTTTCCAGACAAGAGGACTTCTGCCTGACTCCAGCCACCCGACAACTGTCCCAGCACAGCACAGCCACGTGCCCATGGGGATGCAAGGAGATCACAGCTCACTCACTCTCGTCGGGGTTGGGCGAAGCAAGAATGGCGCTGTGCTTCCTCTTCACTTCCTCCACGTTCTCCGAAATTTTATCGATGAACCCTCGAATTTCTTCCACCTGTGGAGATGGACAAGATGACAGGTCTCCTGTGAGAGACCTGGACTTTTGGAAAGGGGAGGGATTAATGAACCCTATCCCAAAGCATCCATGACACATCTGAACCACAGCAAACATCCTCCTGGACAAATATTTTCCATCTGGATCCTCAAACTGTAGGACCACCATGAAATCAGACCTCCCACTTCACAGCAGCCAGCTTTGCAGTCACAGCAATGTAATGCAGACTCTATGTCCTGTATCCTTTGCAATGCACTGAGAAACATTTGGGGTTTACTTAAATTAGCATCAGATCTATGGATTCCCAGACTCTGCACCTCCAGCATAGAGAACATTGCTGAGGTTGCACAAGCCAGGGTCTGTCCCGGCTCAGTCCCCCACGGCTCTTTGCTCCAGGGGCTGAGAAGCCCAGTTGGATCCTCACCCCACAGACCAGGGAGGGCACATTTGCCAGCAATTCCATGCTGGCATCTTCCCCGCACTTCTGTTTACAAGGAGACGCCTCTACTTGTGCCCTCTGCCTGCCGGCCTGCCCACCCCCTAGCTCTGTCTTCTCCTTCGACTCACACCACCACTTTGCTCATCTTCCTCCATCTGCAAATCAGATTTTTTCATTCCCCACTCCATTGCCTGCACAGATACATTTTAACACCCCCTACACACATGCCATGCTAAGGGTGTGCTAAAAATCCACATGCAAATCTTATAGCCACCCACATGCCAGAAGACAACCTCTTGTTTGGTAACGAGAGGCACACAAGTACATCAATCCCATGGAGAAACTGCTACTCAGCAGAGGTGCTGTCAGAAGAGGTTTGAGAGCCGGTCCACTTTAGCAGCAGGCTGGAGGCAGGCAGGCTGCAAGGCTTACCCGCTCCCACTGACTGGTCACCTGGCCCAGCTGCCCCACTGGTTTCTGGAGGAGGAGGTGGCACAGCAAAGCATCCATAGGGCCAGGTAAGCCCATGACAGCTCCAGGTCTGCATGGAAGCCTGGTCCCTGTTAATCAGCACGCTAAGCGTAACCCCCAAGGACCTGGAGCATCAGCTGAGCAGCATCAGCCAGGCCAGGACCTCCATCCCCACCTTGACCGCTGCTCCCCACCTGTGGTGGGAGCGTGTACCACAGCCCTGCAGCCTGCTCCAGCACTAACAGAAAGCTCTGAGCTAGGTTTAAAGCTGCACTGCAGAAACAAATCTCTCACCTGCTCAAAGAACTCATCCATGAAGCGGTCCCGGTCCACACTGACGGTGACTTCATCATCGTCATCACTGTCTTTCGCCTGCAACAACATGGAGAGAGAGGCATCAACAAGTGCTTCCTGCAAAGTTTGTGGCTCCATTTCAGGGGCATCTTCCCCTTCTCCTTTGCTTACTTGCTCCCAGGAGCTGGGGCAAACACTAGCCAGAGCATGGGATGCCCCGGGCACTGCTGCACCAGAGTACTACAGACACCAACAGAGCAGAGGACAGCCAGCTCCAGCAGTAAAGGCATGATGCAGAACACCACTGCAGCCAGTTGCCACACTGAGTGGCCTCCCGTGGCAAGTGCATAACAAGACTAATGACACCTACACATTTACAGAGAGCTGGAGTGGGGAACTTTATGAGCTATCCTCAGCTATGTGTGAGCACAATGGCTCTGCAAACAGCAGTGATGGGAAACACAAGGGATGCTGTGATGGGAAAGCATGAGGGGTGCTGCAATGGGAAAACACAAGGGATGCTGCGGAGTACAGGAAAGGTCGGGAGAACAGAAAATACAACAGAACTAGTAAAGCCTCAGCAGGCAAATGAGGGGTTGTCCTTGTCTGCAGAAGCATGTGTGCCATTGTCATCAGAGATGAAAACACCTCCTGTCCCAGCAAGGCAGAGGACGTGAGCTTGCAGGGGAAAGAAAAATTACAGTCCTCTGTATAAGGAGACATTTAAAAGATTATTATCCAAAGCAGATACATGACGGAGGGAAATGGAAAATTAATGGGATGGAAAAGTTTCTTCTCACTCCATCTTCACTAGAGAGAAGGAGCCAAGTTGAAAAGAGAAGATTTAAGAGAGGACTATCTCTGCTCATCTCATAATTGTCCCACATTCTGCAGATGGTTACACATCACCCCATGGCCCCTTCATACTTTGCAGAGAGCTAGCCAATACGGTCTCCAGAGGGATGCCTCTTACTTTGAAATAAGGCAGATGAAATACCTATCCTTCCCTCTAAGATGGTCTTTTCAACCTAGGGTGACTCATTTGAGTGGAGTCACCCAGAGAAGACCTCAGCTTCCAGCCTTGCCATCACTCGTGGCACCCTTTGCCTTGGTAACCACTTCGTGAAATGCTTATCCAAAGACCTCGAGATTGGAGAGCTACCGCGACTCAAGTGAAAATCTCACCCTGACAAGGAAAAGCAGACACATTGCTGCCCTTACCCCACCACTCTGTGGGCACAAAGAATAAATGTTCCCTGAAGCTGGGAATTCAGAATTTGTCATTTTGGCCACAACCAGGCCCCCCTGCCAGGGCTCAGCAGGCAGGACCTGCCTGCAGAGCAAGACTGGGGCATAGCAGAAGCTACCAGCCTGCCAACGGGTCAGTGCATTTAATTGATGGAACTGGGCAAGATCAACCTGAGGATGAGCACCTAGAGCTTTCTCTTGCTTTGACTTAGATCTCTTCCCTGCGTTGCTAAAAAAACACCGTCATGCTGGCAGTACAGACCGGGAGCGGGGTCAGTGGCCCCCTGCCTGCACAGGCATGCCTGTACCTCTCAGGACTTGCAGAGAGCTCTGCATGCTCCCTGCAGAAGGCAATGCCCTTTGCATCAGGCAGGACACAGCTTCTTCCCTGAAGCTTTTTGCTTTCAAAATGTGGCAGTTTGCTCTTGCAGCAGGTCCACGCCAGCCTCTCCTGCCCCCCGCCAGCGGTCCCAGCCCAGCACCAAGAGCCAGAGCACGACTCAGGCTTAGTGTAGAGCTGGATGCACAGCCACGTCCAACACCACCCACCCAGCCCCAAGGCCAGGTGCAGGATTTGGCCGCGGACTCTGTTACACCCCTCCTGCACCCCAATGCCACCAGGCAGTCAGGCTGGAGGGACCCATGCCCTCTCCTCCCCCGTCCCCTGCCATGCTGCTCTGGCCTCGCTCAAACCCGTCTTAGCAAAATGAGGGCTGTCACCCTCAAGTCCCAGATGATGCTGACTGCATCATTAGTTCAGCCTGTGAGCGAGCCTTGCTGCACCAGCACAGCCACCACTGGCTGTAAGCAAAGGTCTACTTGGGTCTCCAAACGAACCAAGAGCAATGCCTACACCCGCACCATTGCTCCCAGAGTGGCACAGGCACTTCCTACCACCCACAGCACGTGAGCGGGAGGGCTCACCATTGAGGAGGTTAAGAAGCATCATCTCCTAAAGCTAGAAAGGATGTCTGCATGGATGGATGCTTGCTACGTGGATGTAGCTAGCATCCATGTTTGCATTTCAGTTTACACACCACCAGAAATCCCGCTTGGTTTGTGCTGTGCTTGACTTTAAGCATCAACTGCGTTCAGTTAAGACAGGTGGTACCCAGAGCCCATCAGATGGGGAGTTATAACTCCCTTAACTCCTGGATGGACTGAAGGACATTTTGCCAGCACACGCGAACAGGGATGGTTTCTGCTGGCCTTGTGCCAGTGTTATCCCAAACAGCAAAAGTGGTCACAAATTCCCACCAACACCCCCTCCAAGGAACTCAGAAACACATAAAGCCAACAGATCCTGGGGACACATGTTGCAAGTGACAGAAGATGCAGTTGCCAACGCAAATGCCGCCCCAGACTCATGCGCCTCCAGGTCACGGCATCCTCCTTCCCAACATCCTGATCAGCCTCTCCATGTCAGTGACAAGGAGATCCCTGACAGCCCCTGCAGCCAGCAGCCTCCACACACGGGATTTTAGCTGTGGGGTGCCTTCTCTACTAGCTCAGTGCAACCGTTCGGCTGCTGGATGGTAGGCTGCACTTCATGGAGATTTCTCAGAGGAAATGGGGCTGTTATTGCCCCTGCACCTGCTGTACCACTCCTCTTCTGTGTTCCTTCCAGCTCTGCTGACTCCAGCTCTGTGCCATGAAGCTTTTCTCAGGCAGCAGCCCCCCCCCAACCCATCCACAGCACCCACCACAGACAGACTGGCCCATCCCTGCACCTCAGGGTACACAGACCAGCACACCATCCTGCCTGGAGGTTTACCCCACAGCCCAGGGGCTCTGCAGGGGGTGAGGGCTAGCACTGCAGCCCAGGCTGGGGGCAGACCACCTGCGGGGCTTTGCCTGCAGAGCAGCTCTGCCAGGGGACACGTGTCCTACCTGCAGCCTCGTGCCACCTCACCACGTGCCCAACAGGATGGCCATCCACAGGAAAGGGTCAAAGGAAAGGGGGCTAAGAGCAGCCCTGCAGAGGAGGACTGGGGGATACTAGTGGGCAAAAAATGGAACATGAACCAGCAATGAAGCCAAGCGGCTCCTGGGCTGCATCACCAGCAGCGTGGCCAGCAGGTCGAGGGAGGGGATGCTCCCCCTCTGCTCCGCTCTCCTCAGATCCCCCTGGAGCACTGCATCCAGCTCTGGGGTCCCCAGCACAAGACACACATGGACCTGCTAGAG
>JANVCT010000074.1:13019732-13046694 GCA_026770115.1 Aviceda subcristata | reverse complement strand
ACTGCAGCAGGGGCTTGTGTCGGAGCTGGGGGCTGAGGTTGCCAGGCGCCGTGGTGGGGGGCTCAGGGGGCAGGGGGGCCGAGGGGAGCTCGGGGCCCAGGAAGGCGCCATGGGGGCCGAGCTGGGAGGCACCGCCGGGCTGCGGGAGACACAGGAGGATCAGGGGGGATGCCTGGGGCACCAGCAGCCACAGGCCACAGGGCAGGATCCTGCTCACCTGGAGGAGGGTGCTGGGCAGGAGCGGGGCCTCAGGGCTTGCGGACAGCCCCCGAGCACTCATCAGGGACCCACCATCACTGAACAGGGGCTCAGCCATGGGCACGAAGCAGGGCGGCTCCTGGTAGCCCGATTGCGTCTGTGATGGCAGTGGCCGGTGGCCGGTGAAGATATCTGCAGGGCCAAGTGGAGACAGAGTGATGGGCATAAGGGGACCTGCCCAGAGAGGGGGTGACAAGCCCCCAGGCACGCCGGGTGGAGTCGCACCCTGTTACTGGCACTGCTGGGGACTTGCCAGTCCCACCTTCACCTTGCGGGGCTGGCGCAGCTCCTGGGTCTGCCAGAAGATTTGGCCCCTGGGTTGTGAAACACTGGAGTATGGAGGGAAGAGGCAGCCCACGCGCCTGGGGCCAGCCTTGCCGCATGCATGGGGACAGGAAAACCCGCCTGGGGTGCCACCCAAGGGTGGGGACCCCATCCCTAACACCCAGCTGGGTGCCGCGTGCTCCAGTGCCAGGGCTGCTGCCAGGGGTGTGCGTGACTGTACTGCTGCTCCTGAACCAGCCCCGGGCTGGGGCAGGAACCACAACACCCAGGCTGTGGGCCAGCCACAGTGGTGGAGCTCGGAGGAGCGTGTCACAGCGTCCCCAAGCTGTGGGGGACGGTCCCCTGGAGCTGTGGCGAGTGCTTGCCTCCCCACCCCGGTGCTGCTGTGCGTGCAGCCTGCGGCTAACCACATCCCATGGCCTTCCCGAAGCCGAGCCCCGTGACCCTGCCACGACTCCCTCTCGTTTCCTCTCCCCTTCCCACAGCCCTGCATCTTCCACAGGCCCAGACACCGTGGCGCAAAGGGCTGGCCTGACGCTTTGGGCAGCCACCTCCCCAGTGAAATGAGCTCCCTCGGCACATCAGCCCCACGCACGTCTCTGCTCGGTGTTGGTGCCGCCGCTGCCGCTGCCTGTGCCTGGGCTGGCTTGGGCATCACCACTGGGAGGGTTTTCCCTGGAGAGGATGGCCGTGGGGTGGGGATGGGGCTGCTGGATACTTCCCTGTAGGATGCAGCAGGAGCACTGGCTAGGCTTGCAGGCAGCTGCCCGACAGCCCCTGGCACAGGCTCTGTGCCTGAGCAGCCGGCCCAGGACACCAGTCCCCTCTGGGGAGCACCCAGCCATGTTCCCAACCCCTTGGCTGGTGCAAGCATCACTGCCTCCAGGCCCCATGCTGCCGCTGGCAGAGCCTGGCTGAGCGCACATGCTGGGTCTGCCTGCCTGGTGTGTGCAGCCATGCCCCAGGCACTGTCAGGGCTGCAATGACTGCTCTCCCTCCAGGCTGTGGCACAGGCTCCAGCAACTGGGGTGCCCTGGCTAGAACCTGCAAATACCTGAGATGCTTCTGAATCTACGCCAGAGGAGCAAACATGCCAGCAGAGTGGGATGCCATGGGGCTGAGCGTGCTGATGATTCCAGCAGTGCCATGTGCTGCCAGCTGAGGGTAACACCAGTGCAAGATGGGGCAATGCCACTGCTGAGCTGCCCCAGTCAGCCCTCAGACTGCCCCTTCCCCCTACCAAGGACACAGTGAATGCCTGGGAGCATGGCAGAGCCATGCCTGCCCCTCCACAGGCCGGCACTCAATGTGGGCCACAGTGCTGCCAGGCAGGGTCTCAGCCTCCCCATGGCACAGCACCCAGCTCCGCGCTGCCCCCAGCCCTCCGCTGTGCCCACACCAGGCTGTGCCCTGCCATGGGCACTGAAGCTCTGTGAGTATTTATAGGCATTTCTGGTGCCCAGCTCTGCAGATTCGATTCCTCTCGTGCCTCTCGCTGTGCTGCAGGGGTGGAAGGTGGCTGGCTGCCCCTGGGAGCCCTGTACTCCCTTTCTCCTGCTTCTTCCCCACCCCACAGTTCTTGCCAATGCTTCTCTCCACCATCACATCACCCTGACCTGCTCCCAGGCAGTGCAGCGTGGCCAGGGCACGTCACTGCCCAAGGAGAGGAGCCCATGTGGTTAGCACACCACACCTTTGGCATCCCGTTCAAACCTGGGGCTGCTCTCCAATGGGAGCGGGGCTACAGAGCCCATTCCCAAACCAAGGACCCTACAGCATTGGCCCCAGGCTCTGGGAGAGCCCTGCAGCACAGCAGGGCAATACCACCCCATGGGACGGCTAGCCCAGCCCCCAGCGCCCCAGTGCCCGGCACAGGTCCTACCTGGAGCACGGTGCCAGCAGGGCATGGGGCCAGGCTGCTCCCTCGCCTCTGCCATCAGGACTTCTCCATCCACACCACACCGCACTCTGGCACCCACCGCAGACATGAGGTTCTTCCTCATTTGGGGATTGGTTTGCACGCAATGACTGACAGGCGCTGAGCTCTGCCACAGCCACCAGACACGGTGACAGCCCTGTGACCCTGCGGGAGCCCTGCGCCAACCATCGTGGTACCCACCCCGCACATTTGCACTGCGGTGCTCTGCATGAGGTTCCTGTGGGGATCCCTGCTCCCGAGCCATGAAAAGCCATCACATGCCCTGCTAGAAAAGTAGCCCTGGGGACACAATTGAGTCGGCTGGCACCCACAGCTCTGGCATCCAGCACCCAGCATTCTCTCCCCATCTCCCCTCCCCAGTCCTCCCATGGCCCCATAGCCACACACCCCCAGCGCTGCCCATCACATAGTGTGCATCCACCTCTCTGCTCCTACACCTCTGCCCTGCACACCCTCACCGCCTAGCACACACCCGCATCCCACCAGCATGCACATTGCTCACACACAGTGCTCGGCTGTTGTGAGACTGTCACCTCTCGTCATCAGGGCTAGCTGCTCCACACAGCATCACAGGAAATGCCACATCTGGGACAAAACTCCCACTCACAAATCTCTGAGCACCCTGCTGGGTGCTGCCCTGCTCCTGGGCACACAAGCCTCTCTCCAGTTGTGCTCAGCAGCTCACACCTGGTCAGACAACGAGCCACACCTGGGATGCCGTCCCTGAACCTAGCTGGGTTTGGGACCCTCCCCAGGCCCAGCAGTCCCCCCATGCAGAGCCGCTGGGCATGGGCAGAACAGGAAGGGATGCTTTCCTGCAATGTAGTGGCTTGCAGTAAGACCCACCCCATTCCCAGGCAGCGCCCTGGACCAAATGCAGGCCTTTTCCCCAGGAAAAAAAAGACAACTTGGCTGCCCATAGAAATATATTGGTACAGATTGGCACTGTCATGCCCTTTGCCTTGTCCCGCTCAGCACGAGACCATGGCATGAACAGCAGCTGGGCCCACAAAGAGAGGTGCTCAGGCTGCTGCTGTGACACCGCTGTGGAGAGGCGCTCCTTGAAAGGGGTTGGTGCAGCTTTCCAGCACCATGTGGGACCTCTTGGGAGATGGGACATTTGTCAAGTGTCAAATTTGACCCACTTGGAGCTGTCCCACATCCCAGCACCTGATGCCCGCATGGGGCGCCTAGGGACAGGAGGCAAAGGGCCAGCAGTGAGGACAGACCCTCTTCCCAGCACATCTCACCCTGATGGGACCTCTGGAGGGAACGAGCCAAGAAGGGATGGCAAGAGACTTCCCACCCCATCCATCCCTGGGGCATGCCACCACCTGCCCTGGCACATCAGAGTGCCCCAGCCTGCTCCGCACCAGCATCTGGTCTTGCGTCACCCCGCAGCCATATGGTGCAAGCATCCTCGTTTCCTCCCACCAAAGGAAGTGGAGACCAGCTGTGGAGCTCACAGGGTACTCACAGAAGCACAGAGGAATTTAGAGATGCTGGTGCTGCCCAAGGCCACCAGCTACCAGGAGGGCTGCAGCCACCAACCCACACCAGCTCCCACCCTGCAAAGTGTGCCCAGGCCACAAGCTCTGGCAAGTTCAAGGGCAGAGCTGGTCCCTGGTGCAGTGTGCACCGGCGGTGCCTTGCCCTGGAATATGCGGACACTACGTTGCACAGCTGGGATCAGCACATATCCCAGCTGACTCCACGGCGCTCACGGACACTCATGGCTCAGATCCTGCATGGCAGTGCTGGTGGCAGCCCTATGGGAGGAGGCTGCCATTGCCCGCTTCCCAGCATTCCCCTCGGCTGCCCCTTTTCCCCATCTGGACACCAGTGCCATGTTTGTCTCTGGGCCAGCCTGGAAGGGACAGTGACTTGTCCCCAGGGGATGTAGCACAGCCCAGCACAGGGTCTCAGCTCCGAGCCAGCCCCATGGGCTACTCAGTCTGGGACTGGCCAGGCAGTGGGGTGAGGAGGGGGACGCAGCAGCAGAGAACCTGCTTTCTAGAGGTTTCCTCTTTCTTGTGGGGGACAATTGTCCTTCCCCTGTCTGCAGCCAAAACGAGGTGGTTTTGCACTCCTGGAAAGACCCTATGTTTGTAGAAATCCCCTCCCACAGCTCCTGGCCAGGCCCTTCCCGACCTGCTGTGGCTCTGCCCTGGGTGCAGGCAGGCATGCCAAGTCCCTGCCCCGCAGACTGCCGCAACACCCTGGCCCATGCATGCTGCTTTTTCCATGTCAGCTTTCTGGCTGCCCCAGCAGCTCCTGCTGCTGCCTGGCCAGCCCTCTGAACCCCCCATTTTGGGCTGCCATGGGGTGCAGACCATGCTGGGTTGTGTGGGATGTGGTACCACATCTCGGCTGGCTCTTACCTGAGATCTCCATATCATCCAGGCTGGGCTGCAGGGGTGCCAAGTCCGGCTGTATCATGTCAGCATTCCCAATATATGCTGGAAGAGGGTAGAGCTGCAACATCAGGCCCCAACCACTGCAACCCCAAGACCCTCCCATGAGGCTTCCTCCCACCACTGCCCTCACACCTGCCTGGCTGCCACCCCTCCATGGCACTCTGCATTGCTACACACTGTGTCACTGCACCTTGCCCTGCAGCCGTGCGTGGGCAGCGAAATGGGTGCCCACTCTGTGGAGACCCAGGGCCATCCTGTCCCAATACCCTGCCCACCAGCACCTCTGGGACCCCATCCAGTGCCCAAGAACCCCAAGGAAATGCTGATCCTTGGCACAGGACTTGCCTGGTGCTGCAAGAGCTCCAGGGACCTGGCCAGGCAGGGACAGCAAAGGGTGGCCATGGAAGGCAGGACCTGCCCGCTGCTTACCCAGGACTGGCAGCCCTGCCCTGGGGTCTGGTGCAAGGTCCTTCATGGGGCTAGCGCTCCCTGGGCAGCTCAGCCCATCCCACCTGGGGCAGCCCGGGCTGGTCCGTAAGGAGCCACCAGAGGAGGGGTTGCTCCCGCCCTGCCCAAATGGAGTGGGAGGTCTGTTTGGGCAGGGAGGGAGCGTTGCCTCCTCCAGTGGCTCCCTGATCTGTTTGGGCAGGGCAGGAGCATCCTCTTCTGCCCTGGCAGGATGGATGCCAGGGGATCCTATCTGCCCAAAGGACACAAGCAGCAGCTCTCAGGGGCTAAGCCAAGAGGCAGCAAGTTGCTATGGTACATGCTGCCCACCTGGACCTCCTCCTCCACATCCTGCTAGAGCATGGTCTGGAGCACCTACCATCCTCAGGAAGTGCCTGGTGGGTGCTGGGTGTCTGTGTCATGGTGAAGAGGGTGTCAGAGATATCCGAGAGGAAGGTGTCCAAGTCGAAGTGCTGCCTACCCCCTGGCTCCTCTTCCTCATCCCCAAGCAGCATGGGCACCACGTTGCAGAAGAGCTGGTTGCACCATTTCTCTGTTGGCCTCCAGACATCCTCATCCTGTGTGAGATGGAGCAAAGGAGCCGGGGGGCACCTCACTTGGGTAGGGTCCATGCCTGGCTCCCCAGCTGCTCTCCTTGGCAGCATCCATGATCTCCACAGCGTTTATCACTCTAAAGCTTCACACCTGGCACATTGGTGCTTCCAGAAGGGTGAATCTGGCATCCCAGATGCTTGGCATCCCATCCCATTGGGCTCATCACACCCTGGGGCTTTCTTCAGCCCTTCTCCCAAGCTGCGCAGCACAGAGGTCCACACTGCATCCCCCTTTTCCCCCCTCCCCACCCTTCCCCAGTGGACTCACCTGCTTTGGACTGGAGAGCTCTCCCTCCCGGGTAGACTTTCGGAGCTGGAAGAAGACAGCCTGTGTCACCCCCCTAGCCAGGGAGGGCATGGTGCAAGGCAGAGCCAGGGGCAGGGTGGAGGGAGGCAGTGCTCAGGAGGGGGTCCCTGGGGGGTTCAGTGTGGCTGCCATAAGTTCACATCTGCCTTTACTCTACCGTGTCTGGGCTGAGCAGCTGCCGCAGCGTGTTGTGGATATACTGCCAAACCCCGCTCTGGATCACGCACGAGGCAGGGCACAGTCAGCCCAGGTCGGGCTGCCAGAGCACACTGCAGCACCGTGGGCAGCTGGCGATGGCGTCCCCACTGAGGTCCCCTGCACTGGCACCATGGCAGCAGCCAGCACCCCCCTCCCATGCTGGAAAGAGCCTGCCATGTCCCGCTCCCAGTCAGCCACAGCTCCATGTTGGGCACGCTGATGCCCTGTCCCACCGCTGGCACCGCTACAGTACAGGGAACAGCATGGGCAGAGCCACTCACCCGCTTCTTGTAGTAGATCCTCCACTTGTGGTACTCCCTCATCACCACCTCGATGCGGCGTTTCCAGTAGTTGCCCTCCAGCACGACAGCCTGGAGGGGGGCAGGACAGGGGGTCATGGCTGAGCCCCCCAGCCCCAGCACCCCACAGCCAGGGCTGGTTTCATTGTTCCACATGAGAAATACCTTTCCCAGCTATTAAACACAAGAAGCTCTGCCCTCTGCATGTCCCTAGCTCCCACCTCTGCCACCCAGACCTGCTCCTGGCCGAGAGAGCTGCAAAGGACCATGCCCTACCTCTGGTTTTCGGTGCTCATCAGCCTCTGACCCCTCCAGCGGGGTGATGAAGCCACACACAGGGTTCTTCCTCCGCTCCACATCTGCACAGGGAAAAACACAGATGGCTTTACCCACAGCTCCATCCCTGTGCTGGGGAGGGTGCCCGTGCACCCGTACATCGCTGTCCCAGTGCCAGCCCTGTCCCACTCAGCATCACCTGGCACTCAGCAGACAGAGCAGGTTCTGGCCCCATACTCACACTGGATGTACCACGCTCT
Source organism: Aviceda subcristata (assembly GCA_026770115.1). Taxonomy (NCBI): domain Eukaryota; kingdom Metazoa; phylum Chordata; class Aves; order Accipitriformes; family Accipitridae; genus Aviceda; species Aviceda subcristata. The sequence continues at coordinate 13,039,394 of JANVCT010000074.1, read as the reverse complement.
CCAGATAGCATTGTTGAGACGAATTTTGTCGCGGCACAGCAACCGCAGCCCCTTGAAATTCTTCCACTTTGGAGACACCAGCTTCCCACTAAAACACCAAGGAAAGGAGAGGCTGAGGGGCACCATGCCAGAGCCCTCCCAGTTCAGGGTCTCCCAAGGGGCCATCCCTTGAGAGATGCCTGGGGCCACCAGCCTGGTGGCAAGTCTGGAGCAGGCACAGCCATGTGGCTCCACTGCAGGCTGCTTGCCAAGCACCCATGGGAGCACCCACAGGAGCACCCTGAGCTCCTGTTCACCCTAAGAGCAGCACAGACCCAAACTGTGAGCTTCACAGACCCACACAAGGCTTCTCAAGCCCCTGGGATTAAAGCACAGCACATGGAGAAATTGATTCATTGAGGCTTGAGCCACAGTTCAGAGGAGGGACCCCGCTGCCCCCGACCAGGACAGCTGCATCCTGGCCCTGGGGGACGGGAAGGGAAGTCTCCCGCCCAGGCGAGACACCCAGAGACATGTGTTGCTGTGGCTCTTGCCTCATCGCAGCATTTGGGCAGCTATTTCTGACCCTCCTTTTAATGCCATGCAAGGCTTGGAAACACTACCTTCAGCTGGGGCCAGACACAGGCAGTGGGGCACGCAGGGGCAGCCATCTATGTGGGTCTGGGAAGGCAGGACAGCAAGCTGGAGGATGTTAAGGACATTAAGGGATGCTTGCCTGTGACCCAAGATGGGCAGAGAGTGGGACCAGCCCTGCCCTCAGCCCAGCACTGCCGTGGGCTCTTCTCCGCATCCATCCCTACAAACCTGCACCCTATGTCCTGGTCCCCTGCCTGAGGTGGGCTCCGTCCTTCCTGTTTCCCAGCTCCCAGTGGCAATCATGTTTGTTCTGCAGCTTGTTATGGTGGCGGCAATGGCCCTAATGGGGTCTGCAGTGCAGACAGCCACTTTTCACCAGTTGCCTTGTTTCCTTCCAGCTGAGGGACATGGTGCCCTTGCATGCACCCACCGGGGAGGTCCTGAGGGTCCTGCTGCCCCAGGAGCTCCATAGGGGAGGCTGGAGTGTCTCTGCCTTACTTTGGGGTCCTTTTCACCTCTCCCTGCGAGCACAGCAGCTGCCCCGGCTCTACCATCCACCAGGGCATGGCTTTGGGGCAATGTCGGCTGGACGGAGGGGCATTTTGAGAGCAGGCTGGAGGCTGCATGGCATCCCTCCCCGGGAAGCCCATGGCCCTCCCCAGCCAAGAGTTTGTCCCTTAAAGATCTCAGTGCTGCTTTGGGTCCCATTTATCCTCAGCACATGCAGGGAGGAGGAAAGGTAGCATCTGGGCTGGGTGTAGGGATGCTGTATCCCCTCGTTGCCAGCATCTCCTCAGGCACACTCCAAGGTTTCATCAGGCCACATCCCTGAGGAGGTGCTGGGGCTGACAGCGGTGCCCAGCTAATAATTTAAGAAGCCACACACTTGTTCATTCAAGCTTGTGAAACCCTTGAACAAAGACTCTGGCCAGTTCTGCATTAACCTGCCTTGAATTCTGCCTCCCATTGCACAGCATGGTACAGCATGGCAAGTGGGGCTCCCTTCCCCAGCGTCTGTGCTGGCTTGGCTCAAAGTTTGCCTTGGAGCTCCGTGCAGCCCAGCAGACAGGTGGCTTGTTGCAGACAGGGTGCTGTCCTCGACGTTAGAGCCAGGCAGCCCGACCGGTCGGCAGTGCAGGCAGAGAGACTACTGTGCTGGTCCTGCAAGGCTCTGTGGCCAGAGAAAGCATGCCGGCGCAGAGGGGAGAGAAGACCGCTGCTGTCCCATCTCACTGTGGGGAGCAACGACCAGGGACCCCTCCGACTCCACAGCGTGATGCAAGGATGTGCCTGGGAGCGGGTGCTCCCACCCTCAGGGGTGGACGGAGACGGTCTCCCCAGGTAGTCCCAGCCTGACCCACTGCCCCAGGGGCTGGGGAAGGACCCATGTCCCCATGGCTCCAGTCCACAGAGAGTTAAGGACTTGGCTACGCACTGGCCACTCTGCTATCACCAGGATTTTGAACTTTTCCCAGCGGCACAAGGCAAACAGCGCAGTGGTGCCAAGCAGAGGAGCCAATGGAAGGGACAGGTTTCCTGGGCACATGGCCAGATCCTGCCGGTCAAGGCTACCCAGCCACAGTCCTCACCAGTGCCCCCCACCCTGACAGCCAGCTTAAAGGACCAGCCTGAGCCCGAGGGCCACAGCCCCGCAGCCGCTGCAGACAGGCACCTCAGCTATGCTTGAGGCTGGTGGGGCCATGGCCTGGAGGCAGAGGGGAGATGCCTTTGGGCTTTGCCACTAACCACCTTTTTTCCCCATTAACAATCTTTTCAGTTTGGGGGCTTATCAGGCTGATCTTTGTTCCCTGGTTTGCCTAAAATGACCCCACCCTTCGCTGAAATTATCTCCCCAGGGAGATGTATGCAAATTCCATGCTGAGCAGTGATAAAGGTTTGGGATCCCCCAAACTTGAGGTCCTGCTGCCCCATGCTGCTGGAGGAATGGTGACACAGACCCCAGAATTGGCTAGGGGGTCTCTGTGGGATGGGGTGAGATGGGAGCAGGGCTTAGCCTGAGACCAAACCCAGCGTGGGTCAGCACCAACTCTGTTTCAGCCAGTTGCACCTTGTTTGCTCTGTGATTCATTTAGTCCATCCAGAAGTTTAAGGTGTTGTGGTCCCTGCTTTCATGGCAAAATGAATGTTTTGCTCTCCATCAACAGCAAGAGGAGGAGGGAGGAATGATCTGGCAAGATACAGGGCTGCACAAAGAGAAGCAGGCAGCAGCAGGAGGGGAACAGCTAAGCTGAGGGTCCTCTGTCAGGTACAAGCCTGCTCCGTGTTTCCAAGTGCAGCAGGAGCAGGATCCCCTGTGGGGCTGTCAGAGCCCCCCTTGCTCCCTGGGCTGCTGGGACACAGCTTGGCCCTGGGCTGGCTGAAAGAGGACAGCCTTTCCTGGGAGTCCTAAAAGCTCGTGTCTGATTTCTTATAAATTTTGCCAGCAAACTCATGGTTTTTCTTGAGTTTTTGTTTTAAAATCCAGAATCTGACAAAGAAAGTAAAAAATCTAACCACAATTTTCCTGCGAACTGCCCCAAGCAAAAAACGACTGTGTTCAAATCCGACTTCAAATCTCTACTATCTAAATGAGCTTTTTTCTTTACTGCATTGCACTGATGAAAAGGCTGCTGTGCCAGCTTGGCTGCTCACCGTGCTGCCCCCGCAGGGAGCCAGGTCTGCCCCGGACAGCGCTGCAGCCTGCACGGGTGCATCTGGGGTAATTCGAGGGCCGTGTTGTTAATAGACTGTACTGGGGATTAGATAAGGACCTCCTCTGTGTATTTACTCACAGATAGCAGTGCCTCTGCCCTTACAGCTCTGCCTCTGGGGCAGCCATTTTCCTCAGTGCAAAGCAAGCACAAAGTGCCCCAGATGAGAAAGGAAGTCATTTACATCCTCTCGCAAATAGTTGTCCGAGAAGCTCAATAGCTGCAAGCCAAGCTAGGTACATGTCCACAACCAGTTATTTTGGGGATCTCTGGAGGTATGACCCCACTGCGCGTCAGTGTGGGAACAGGCTTGCACACCAGCCCAGCTCTTCTGCACACTGCTTGGACAGGATCAGCCCCAAATTCTTGGGAAATGACAGAGAAAAGACATGCAGCTCCCTGCCACTAATGACAGCACAACCACACAGCAACATGGCTGGGTTTAGCCCGAGCATGAGCCTTTCCCCTCACCAGACCCGCTATTGCCCATCGTGCAGATAACTCATAGCAGAAGCTGCCCAGCCCACCGCAAGGCCCCAAAGGGATCTGCCAAGCCAGGGCTGCTGTCGGCACCGAGCTCTGCTTCCCTCACCTCCCGCTTCCTTCCAGCGAGGGCACAGGCAGCGCTCAGACCATCTTAGGTCTGGACGAGACCGAAGCCTCATCAAATGGCGGAGGTGGACCCGGCAATCGCAGGACGTGGCCACATCGGTGCAAGCCGCTTCCAGCCAGCCTGAGCTAGTACACAGGGCTGCGGGCAAATGCTGTGGTGAACTGTAGTGAACTGAGGTGAACGATTTGCCAGGCAGGCAAAGGAAAGTGCAGGATAATCCTGACAGGAGGAAACAGGGAGAGGGCAGCTCAGCTTGTGCATCACTGGGGTCTCTGCCTGGGTGCTTTCTGCCCTGTGCGTGACTGTTTAAGGCACTGTGAATTAGAGAATCAATTAGAAAGTATGGCAAAGCTATAGCAGCAATTCTACTTCTTCTAGGAAAGCCTGAGGGCCTGCTGTCAGCTTGCCAGGAGGATGAATTAGTAGGGAATCAGCACGCAAGGATGTAACTGAAGCCTGCCTTTTTTTAAATCACAAGAGAGGCAGAGTTAATACTCCACGTCACTTACCAGTCTGATGTCCCTACCTGCTAAATCTCTCCTCTTGGTATTTGCAGGGGAGAAGAGGAGGTTAATCTACATCGCACTCTGGGAACAGCTATAGGAGGCTTCTTCTGAGGCACAGGATAGACTTGTACAAGATAAGATCACAAGTGGCTGCAGTTTGCAGTTCCTATCTCCACCCAGTTTTTCTCCCTTCAGGAGGACAGTCCCTCAGGTCAGTCACCCAATGATTCTCTGCAATGGGTCACAGAAAGGTGTGTGAGCCCAGGAGACCTGCAAGGCAGGACACTGGGGAGTCACACTGCGGTGATGAGGTGAAAGAGCTTGCTCAGCTGGGGAGATCGTGCTAAGGCCAAAGTGTAAACGGTTCCTGAAGGAGCTCAGCTCCACATGCTCAGCTTTTTGGGGAAACGTGGAGGGGGCCAAGTGTGCTGCAGGGAAGTCCACCTACGGGAGAAACAACAGTCTAAGGAAGGGATTCAATAAATGCAGCACATTGCAGGAGAATAAGGAGTGGAAGAGAATCATTAAGTCTTTGGCAGGAGAGCTGCTGGAAATGTCCATGAAAATGGGTTCAAAGGGCCTTGGAACAGCTCCATCCCAGTACCAGGAGGAGGATATTGGTGGGCAGAGTTGCCTCTCTTTGAGGGATCTGAAGCAACAAGTTACTGCTAGAAGCAAGCCTTGATGTGGAGAAAGCGTTTCTTTCCCAGTGAGGCAGTGATGCACAGTCCAGCCCATGGGGGGATAACACATCAGAACCGCCAGACGATTGCTCAGGCTGAGACAGGACTGCCATAAATGCTTGTAAAGTGCCGCAGAGGAATGCTGGAGAGAGGAGAAATTACAGCTACTCAAATGACTGTTCAGCTACAGCCATTGAAAAATGATACTGTTTAGAGAGAGTTTAGTGCCTTTGAAATGGTGTAAGCCAGGACGGTGAGGGATGGGTAGCTGCAACACTCACAGCTCAGCCAGCAGGTCAGGAGAAGTGACAGTTCCCCTCTACTCAGCACTGCAAGGGCCAAGGCTGGATATTGTGTCCAGATTAGTTCCCCCGATAAAAGAGGGAGTTTCACAAACTGGAGTGATCCTGGAGGAGGAAATTAAGTTGGCTGGGGACTAATGTACATGACAAAAGAGGAGGGTGAGTGATGGGTTTGTTCAGCTTGAAGAAGAGAAGGTGAAGGGAGGATCTTCCTACTGCCTTCAACTCCCCAAAGGAGGCTATAGAGGAGATGGAGCCAGACACTTCTCAGACGTGCACCGAGAAAGGACAAGAGGCAAGGGACACAAGCTGGAACAAAGGAAACTCCAATTAAAGCCATGGACAGAACTCTTCCCTTTGAGAGTGGTGCAGCCCTGGGACAGGGTGGACAGGTGGTTGCCTCACCATCCTTGGTCTCCATCCATCAGAGTGATGGCCCTGAGCAACATGATCTGGCTTTGGAGTTAGCCCTGCACAGGGCTTGGCCTATGAACTCCAGAGGTGCCTCCCAACTGATACCTGTCTGCAGTTTCTGCTTTGTTAGGGAGTTAGTCTACAACATAATTGTGGATGCACTGCTGAAGACTGGAGGACATTTGTCTGGCCACTCTAGCTGAGGCTGTGCTGCACCAACACCCCTTCTGAGGAACCTGGCTGGGAGGGAAGGTGTGAAATAGCAGACGATGCAGAAAAGTATCAAGTCAGATAAGAGTAAAAGCAGAGGTGTGCCAAGTATCTTTAAATTCCATTTCCCCCCTCCAATACCTTCCTCCAACCACAGCTTACAAGTCTGTCAAAAATGTATTGCAAAGCTGCTATGGGTTTCCAAAGGGAGAAAAGAAATACCTGAACAGAAGCTAGCGACCAGAGTGGCCAGCTCTAGAGCCAGAGTCCAATCCCACCTGCGGAGAGTCATATCCAGCACAGCATCAGAGGTCCAGGTTCACCTGAACCCAATCTCTGATCAATGCTTATCATTCTGTTTGTAGGGTGCTGGCAAGCTGCAGAGCATGGCAGCTGAGGGGTGCAGGGGGAGAGCGTCTAAGGATGAAAGGAACTCCAAGAGAAAAGAACTGAGCATGAAGTTTGGAGAACATCCAATGTCAACGTTTTCCTCGTTGGGTCCCATGGCCTGCAGCTACCCTGGCTCCACAGCAGACCAAGAACTGCTCCTGTGGGTGCTGAGCATGACCCACCAAGGTCACTTGCACCAAGGCAGCCATGAGACATCTAGGGCGGCCATCAGTAGTGGCACTAATGCTTTGTAGCTGATGTGGATCCTCCTCACTGAGGGCTGCTGTCCAACTGCAGTTATGGTTTGCCATGGTGGTGGGCTTGGGGCTCGTGTGTGCATTGTCATGCTCAGTGCAGGAGGGAAACAAGGCCCTGAAAGAGTTCAAGGGGTAGAGAGATCTGGAGTGATGGAGCCCTGTCTCCAGCGTAATGGCCAAGCCTGGGTGTCATACAGCTGCTGTGGTCTGCTCCAACTGCCAAAGCACTTGCACCCTTTCCTCACTGCCTGGGGAGCACCAGAGCTCAGGGGCACACAGAGGCTGTGGTGCATCTCAAGAGTCAAGAGCTTGAGCATGCTGGGGTGGAGCGGTGTCTGTTCCTCTAGCCCCAAGCTGCAAGGATGAGAGTATGGCAAGTATGGGGCTGGGAGAACAAAAGAGAGTGAGGCCATCAGTGCCTCAGTGTCCCCTGTGCATGGCACTCAGAGGTGACTTACTTGCCTGACCAGGAAGCATGACCCTCAGCTGGGTCACCCCACGCTGAAGCTCAGTGTGCTCCTGCAGCATGCCAGCTTCACCAGCACCTTGGAGGAGAACTGTACCACATCAGCTGTGAGCAAACCATGTGATCTGGGATGTGGTGATGGGCCAAATGCACACAGCTATGTGGCAATTAGTACCCTTGGAGTGCTGTCCCAGTGCCTGGGGTCACTGGGGGTGCTCTGGCAGTGACCACATATTCCATCACCTTGAGCACTCAAGGACTTCTCAGGCATACCTGAGAGGTCAGCAACTGAATGAGACCCTGAGTAGAACAAGGCAATGGGCAACTCTTCAGGCTGTTTTGCTGAGGTTTTGTTTTCATGTGGCATCAGTAGGACATCATCATTCCAGGTTTGAACCCGGACACTTTGGGAAAGCTGTGCAAGCAGTTTTGTACTGATGCGAGTAGAGCAAGTCACCCTGATACCATGCTTGAGAGAGCTCAAAACCTTGGGGCCTTGGCAAAAGAGGAGAGCTGCCTCCAAGAATGTGGACCAAAGCACTACGAGACATGCAGGTTCTCCTGTTGTCACCAAGGAGCTGTGGGATGAGCAGGTCTCTAGCATCCTGGACTTGGGTGATTTGTGTGGCTGGGGGAACGATGCAGTTACCCATCTGATTTTGCAGGAGAGAAGCAGGGAAGCTTTCAGGAGGCCCTAGACAAAGCCCTGTGCAGCCATCCAGCCCCTAGTGCTGCTGCATGTCCTGGAATAAACTCGGGACATGTGGGCAGAGTCAAGGATGGGAAAGCAGGACTCCTGCTCTGGCCTGGATTGCCAAAAACTGAGTGTTGGCTGCCTGCAGGGTTATTACTGCTTTACAGAGCGTGCAGGGTCTGGCCGTGAGGGTACTACAGCTGGATGCAATGACTCCAGAACTCATGGGGAGATGGAGGAGGGTTAAGATACATGTGAAGAGAGAAGGAACTTTTCATCTGGCTCTACAGCCAGCAACCCAGCATCAGTTCTTTCTCCCTGAAGCCTCCCAGGATGGCAGTGTTTGAGCATATTGCCCATCACAACCCAACAGAGAAGAGAAGGATGTCTGTTGGCAGCAAGTTCCTGGATGGGCAGTAGGGCTCAGACAGCCTCGTGCCTTCAAAGAGCTGGGGGCGGGTGTGTCTGAGATGCGTGCCAGCGAGAGGGCTCTGGGACTCACCTGTATTCCAGGCTCATGCACTCGAAGAGCCGGGTGAGGGTCGGGTCAATGCTCCGGGGATCAGCCAGCTCAGGCTCGGTGCGGTGGTGGCGCCGGCGAGGCAGTGAGTCGCTGTGCGGGGACGACACCATGAAGTGGCCACTGTGGATGACCTGGGAGGGGTTCTGCGCCCCAGTGCCGGGTCCTGTGCCACCCACAGCTGTGTCTTCGGAGTCCGAGTCTGAGTCGGAGACAGGGCATGGCCCAACCGGGGGGTCTGGGAAGGGACCCGGGAGCCCCCCCTGAGCTCCTGCCATCGCCCAGCGCCTGCTGGGGAGCCCTTATCAGCCTGCCCCAGCGCTGTGGTTCACATCCTGGTTGTGCCAGAGCCCTATGGGTGCTGCGTTAGCGTCGAGCACATGCCGTTGGGCTCCTGGCACAGACCACCCACACCACACCTCCTCCTTGGCGCCGCTTGCCCCACCCTGGACCACGCTGTCTCCTCCGCGCTCCACGGTTCAGCTTTCAGCTTGCCGGGGCGGCCGGCCATCGGCCCTCTTCATATCGGCGGTGGCCGATCCCGCCCATGGCGCGCCGTCAGCCAGGCCGCAGCACCCTGCCACCGGCCACGGGAGCTTCACCTCCACGCCGCCGTCCCGCTCTTGCAACACGCCTGACAGCCCTGGCTTTTATTTCCCCTGCAAACCCGGGGAGGAGCAGCTGCGGGTCCCCTGTCCCCCCCCGCCAGGGGCCACGGGTTTGCTGGCAGTCGGCTCTGTTTACCTGGGGTTAATCGCTGCTGGCGTCGTGCTGGCAGGGAGAGGAGCAGGCGGTATTTACCTAGTGCCTCTGGCCTAATGTATCTCCCTGCACTTCCAAGGAAACAAATACAGATTAAGGGACACAAACAGGCAAAATTATAGCAACGGGCACCCAGCTCAGCACAAAGCACGCCGAATCACTGAGGCATGCATCAAGATGAGAAACAGCCCAGGCAAAAGCCTGCTCCGAGGTGTGACCCAGCAGGAGAGGCGATGCAAATGCTGAATGCAAGAGGGGACAACAACGAGCTCAGGCGTGGTGGGATTTACACAACTTGCAGCCGTGCAGTCCTTAAGATGGATTACATTCACCTTTGAGGTGTCCTGAGAGATGCAAGCAGGCAGGGCTTGATGCACCAGCCCCCTCCCCATCTCTTGCCAGGGCTTAGCATGGGCCATGCCAGCCAGACCTGTGTCACAAGCATCTCCTCACTAACCAGAGCCGCAGAGGGACAAAGTGGATATAATTTCAGGCTTAAATAGCTTTTTTCTCTTTAGTTTCTGGCCTTTTTTTCCCCAGCTCCACAACCTGGCACAAGTACACATGCCTGGAGAGCACCCAGGCGCAACTTTTAGGCACTTCTGATGAAAACATGGGATAAACAGTGGCATAAAGCTAACACAGATGGCCGCATGCATCTGAACTTTAATCCAGCTTGTAGGTGGAGCAGAGCACCCTCCGAAGCACACAGGCGGGTCCTGCAGGTGTTCCGGAGGAGTGAGCAGCCATCCAGGGTATTTTTCAGACCTAGAAGAATATGCACAAATAGCTGTTTTGCATAGTTTTCACACTGATTGGTGCAAACCTCACTTAGGAACTATTTCTTCGTTTTTCAGCTATATTTGCATTGCTCTGTGTCTCTCTTTTCCTCCTCTGTGATTCATTATAACCATGTCAACCTGTGCCAAGCTGCCTGTCAAGATGCTGAAGAGAGAAGCAATTTTAAAAGTACTGTCTGCAGACATTTTAATGCAATAATGGGAATGTAGGTGTCCTGGGAAACTAAGCATTAGGCAAGCCACAAGAGAAACAAAGATATTGCAGATACGCAGGCTTTCTGGGAGTGCTCCTCTATGCAGGGCCATGCTGCACAAAAGGGACTTTCCAAGTTTTTGCCCAGGAGCGTTTGTCATCTGTTCACCAGCGGCAGGCAGACTTCGGTCCTCTGGGACAACATATGTCTGAGGGAAGTGGAGAAATAAACCAGTGAGGCTTTTAGGGACATCATAACTCCCTCATCTCCAGTCCAGCAGCTCTTGTGCTGCAGAGGAGGGAAATCTCACGGGCGAAGGGCACCCATCCTGGGGGAGGGAGTGGCAGACAGTGGACCAGAGCAGGGGTCCCACACAGGAATAGGCAGGCTTCAGTGCTGAGGGATTTTGTAACTGGCTGTTTGGATCCTAAAGTGCATGATGCCAGCTACAGCCATATGGATGCAACACAGTCTTGGAGAGAGTGCACCAAAGGAGTTTTGGTCCTGAGTGCAACGCAAGGTGGATGTCCCAAAGGTGTCCCAAAACATGCACTGTCACTTGGGAGGTTAGAGATCAGTTCTCCAAAATTATCCCAACACTATGCACAGAGGCAGAGGGAAACAGCCCCTATGTCTGGGGGGAGAACGGTGTTGGGGCAGAGAGGTCAGATTTATTAGTAGCTGAAGAAACTGGGAGTCAATGAGATCTGTACAAGCACAGGTATCTCTGTTTGACCCAGACAGAGCCAGGATGCTAGTGTGTGCATTCACAACAGTGATGGATGGGGATGGGTTGGACTCAAACCTGAAGGCTATTCAACAGATGCAGAGGAGCACACAGCTCCCAGCTTAGTCCCTCAAGACAGGGATCCTTTCAAGTCCTAAAAATTCAAAATCCTGAAAAAAAGGACTAGAACTGAAACTGCTAGCATTGCTACCAGGAATAAGGTAGAGAGGAGAAATATGTTGTGAAAGCTTTATTATCAACCAAGCAGCAAAGTTGGTGGCCTGAATATGTCATGTTCAGAGAGACCAGAGAAACTGTATGGGTAGAAACAGTGGGAAACATCCACTTAGAGCTTGTTAAACGGAAGTCATAAGGAGCAGGCAAAAAGGGTAGAATGCAGGGAAGGCATTTACAGACACTGTGGTGAAGGTTTGGAATAAATATAATCAACTTAACTGCAGCCAGACATTGAGAGGGTCAAAAGAGCCACCAGGGACACCAAACAGAGCAGATGAGACTTTTGGTTGCCATTCAGAAGGTGGAAATCACATTCAAAGAACAAGAAAAATAGAAAGCATTATGAATTTCAGCAAGTGGAATGTAAAACTACAAAAGGTGGGCCAAAAGTAATTTTACTGTGCAATTTGAGAAAGACAAAAACTAATACTAAGACCTTGTTCACAGCTGTCAGAAGTGGAAAGTCTCCCAGAGCATCTGTAGGCTCTGTTCAGGATGCACCAGGGATGCTGAGAGCAAGGAGGGCAGAGGGAGGAGCACTGCACGAGTTCCCTGTGGTGCTGGTGTTGGGAGCCTGCTGTGCTGAGGCTGCTGTGCCACGGGAGCAACGGTGCAAAGTGTTTCCACCTCCAAGACCTTGTGGGGTTGATGGCAGGAATTAAAATTGAGAAGTCAGCACAAACCTCATCCATCAGATGAATAGTTCCAGACCTCCAGGACCAGAGACCATCACCCAGGAGCCCTCGCCAAACTCCACCAGGACATTTCTGATCTGCTGACAGCATGCTGTGACCTGCTACTTGCCTACTAAGGCAATGGAGGCAGCACAGATGGTGTCCATTTTTTAAAGGTTCAGACACCCATCTAAGGATCTCCAGATTTAGAGGTCTTGTTTCTGCACCTAGCAAAGTGGTAGAAATTGTAATAAATGTGGAATTCATGGGAACTCATGGATGAATACAATAACTTGAGAAAGACTCAATATAGCTTTTTAGAGGAAAGTCATGGCTCAGAAATCTGTTACAGTTGTTGGAAGGAGAGGCAGTGTATGTGGACAACAGTGATCCGATCAATATAATGTAATCCCCAAAAAGCTTTTAAGAAGATCTGTCATAGAGTTTTCAAAGACACTGAGATATAACAGATCAATAGCCTGCAAAGCTGGGAAGCAAAGATAAGACTAATTGGTAAATTTTCACAATTGCCTATTGGATGCTACAAGTATCTGTATTGGGGCTGGATTTTTCAGCATATTCATAAGTGATGGAGAAAAGGCAGTAAATAGCATGGTGACAACATTTTCTGGTGGAGAAAATAGTTCAGAACAGTCATATCTAAAGGTGGCTGCAGAAAGCTGCAGAAGGATGTCAGGCTGCAGAATGAGTGGGTGATAAAGTGGCAAATGAAATTCGATGTTAATAAGGATAAAGTGAAGCACATCCTTAACTGTATGCAGCGATGGACTCTACATTAGCTATTACCATTCAAGAGGCTGATCTGAGGGTGATTGTAGGCAATTCTGCGAAAACATCAGCTAAAGGTTCACAAGCAATCAAAAAGTAAAAAGGCTTTAGAAATGGCAAGGAAAGGAATGGGCTTTCAGCAGAAAACATCACTTGCCACTGTATAAACCAGAGGGTGCTCACGGCTGTGTACAGTTTTGGTGCCTGGCTCAGAAAAGACGTAGAAGAACTGGAAAAGGTCGCAGAGATAAGGAAATTGGGTGATCAGAGGTGGGAATGGCATCCCTGCAGGAAAAGTCTGGAAAGATCAAGACTGCCCATGTTAGAAAAGAGACGAAAGCAGATGAAATTCCTGTAGGTAGGTTCCATCCCAGACACCAAATGGTGGCCAACAGAGAGGACTGGATCAATGCTAAAGGATTGGACTGCAGGATGCTGGCACATGAAACATGGATGAAGTCCAACCAGCAGTGCCTGCAGTGTTTCTTGCTTTGCAGGGGTGGGTGAAGGAGGTGGTGCCATGCTGGTGGTCTTGCCAGATTTCCCATTGGGTCACTGGCTCTTCTTTATCACAGCAGTTGAAAAATGGAGGAAGAGACTGAAATCTCTTGTCATGGGTTCATGGTACTCACTTCTGTCTGGAACAAAGGCTCTTCACCAGGAGCTGGCATGGCCATCTGTCATAGTTTAACCCCAGCCAGCAACCAAGCACCATGCAGCCGTTCACTCACTTTCCCCCCCACCCAGTGGGAATGAGGGAGAGAATCAGAAAAAAAAACCCAGCTTGTGGGTTGAGATAAGAACAGTTTAATAGAACAGGAAGGAAGAAACTAATAATGATAACAATAACAATACTAAAATTCCACTAATAATAGTAATACAAGGATAGGAATATACATGTGATGCACAATGCAATTGCTCACCACCCACTGACTGATGCCCAGTTAGTTCCCCCCAGCCCCACTCCCCCCAGTTTGTATACTAGGCATGACATCCCATGGTATGGAGTAGCCCTTTGGCCAGTTTGGGTCAGGTGTTCTGGCTGTGTCCTCTCCCAACTCCTTGTGCCCCTCCATCCTTCTTGCTGGCTGAGCATGAGAAGCTGAAAAATCCTTGAGTTAGTGTGAACACTACGTAGCAACAACTGAAAACATCAGTGTGTTATCAATATTCTTCTCATACTGAATCCAAGACTTCTCACTATACCAGCTACTAGAAAGAAAATTAACTTTATCCCAACCGAAACCAGGACACCATCCCTTAATTTCTAGGGACACCCAAGCCCTCCTCAGTGCTGCTGCATGAGGCCACAGGTGGTGGCAGGAGAGAAATACTAACAAAGGTGTTGTTGAGATGCAGCTGCACCTCGGAGGCTGAGGAGCCCTAAGTGATGGAAAGTTCTAGTGTCACGATAGCATGGTCATCTGCAGTCTTGCTGCAAAAACATTCGTTTGGGAAGGCTGGATCTCCAGACTGCTGCAGCAGAAACCACGCACTCCCCAAACAACTCAGAACCAGATACAGCGTACCTGTTGCTGGCTGTTTCTAAGGACTTCAGAGCTCAATTAGTAGATGTTGGAGGAGGTTGAAGCGGGAGGTACTGGTACAGTTTTGCCACGCAGACTGCAGCCTGCTCACTTGGTGCTGTGTTACAGGGGTCAGATTTAAGGCACCTTATGACACACTCCAAAGTCACTGAAGGGTCCAGGTGCCAAGGCAAGCTCTCATCTGGTGTGGCCAAGTACCAGGTACATGAGAAAGTCACCTCACATGATCTTTGCACATCACCAGGAAGGGCTCTAAGAGGCAGCTTGGGAAAAAACATGGCTATAGGGTCCAGATAAAGCACAGCATTCCTGCTAGAAACATAGAGCTTGTAATTACAAGCAGTGAAAGTGAAATATGGCGTTAATGAGAACTAGCAGGCAAAGGGGAACAGTTTTGTCAGCATCACTGGTGGGTTTTGCTCTTAAAATGTGAAAATGCGTGACTCACCATGAGGATCTGGCCCTGTTTCTGTCTCCAACTGCTGATGGAAGTGCTCCCTCCTCTGCAAGCAAGGCCAGCTGGGGAGGACTGCCACTTGTCACAGTCTGTGACAGTCCCATTTGTGGCAGTGCTGCCATATCATGCCTACAGTGTGTCACTTCTCTGCTTCCTCTGCCTATAAGATGGGGCCAGCCTTTGCTTGCCCTGAGCATGTAGGTGCCCATGGAGCTGTATTTATCAGTCTGGGCAGGATTTGACCAGGCTGCTGTGAAATGAAGCAGAAAGACAAACCACAAAAGGAAAATTTAGGAACTGGAAACACCTCTCTGTTCAGCAGCAGGCAGGCACAAAGAAAACCGAGCAGCCACTTCAGCCACTGCAGGAGGCTGGGTATTCCCGCAAGCCCACGATGAGGAGACCCCAGGGATGGAGTCCCTGTGTGCAAGAACACTGTGGCAGACACAGGTGGACACGTGGCATGAGACATCTGCATCACATCGTGCTGTGCCTCCCTCTGCTCGCCCGGGTGCCAAGAGCCAGTGTTCATCACCTGATGTGGCCTTGGGAGGAACCAAGGCCAAGGGCGCACTCGCAGGGAGGGGAAGTGCCGAGTGGGAGTGGGTCAGATCACAAGGTAATGGCTAAGGGAAAGTAGAAAAAGCTTTTGGGGGAAGGTAGAATATCAGTTTCTTCTCCAAAAGAGATGGTGGCATCCCATACAATTAAATCCTTTGGAAAACGTTTGGAAACCCTGCTTCAGAGAGATCTGACTGTATTCCCTCTGCCTGGAAAGAAATTTTCTGCTGTATATCCATGCAATGAGATTCTTGGTGCTTTCTTCCTCAGATGGCCTTGCTCACACTCTCCCGTGTGTACAGACTGTGCTGATGGGCTCCCAGCACTCCTTGCAGCAACAGGACAGAGCAATGAACATGCAAGAGAAAATTGCAGCCAGCAGCTGGACTCCTTAGGCAATATTTCTGGGCTCTCCTTCACGCTGGAAGCTGCCTGGCAAACTCTGGGGTGAGAGCACCCTCTGGAGACCAGGACAAACGAAAGCAATGAGATGCCACATTTCTTAAATCAATTCTTTTGCAAGAAAAAATTTGCCTTTGCAATTTAAGTGCATTTCATGATGGTGATCGGTGTTGTCTTGCTTGCCCAGAAAGAGGACCCTGCTGCAGAGGGCTAGCTTGCCACACCATGTCTCAGTTACTACAGGACAAGCTGGCTGGGCCTCTCCAGAGAGAGCAGAAGAGACCTTAGGGCACACAGCAACCCTAGAGTTTGTAGAAAAAGCAAGGTATCACTTGACAAAAGTCACACTGTTTAGGGATAACATGAGGACATGGCACAAAAAGGACTTTTCTGCATCTAGCTAAGGAGACTCACCCCAAGGATGGGATACCCGACGGTATCCTCCTTCCCGTTGTGGAAGGGGAACCTGGTGATGGGAACACAGTGCAGGTGGGTGTCGCTGCCTTTCTGCTACCTTCCACCTTATCAGCAGGTACACATCCATCGGGTCTTGGAGGGCAGGGCATTAGCAGAGGGTCACTTTAATCACACATCTCCAAACCTATCTTAAGGCAAGAGTGTTAGCCAAAAAAAGATTTATAAATACAACAAGAAATTCCCAAGTTTGACAGCTGAGAAGATTTTATTTAAGTTATTGTCTCCTACATTGAGTATAGTCTTCATTCTGAGCTGGCAGCTGCCTCCTCTTGCCTGTCATGCACAACATGACTCACTGCAAAGGGGGCTTGAACAGGAGGTGGTAGGAGGCAGGGAGAGAAATAAAAGGCAGACATGCAGATCCAGTAAAACCATAGTGTTAAAAAAATCTTACACACGCATAAAAGGTAACAAAAGATTTGTTTCCACCAATTTTTATTTGCTAGCCTATCTTTCTCCATTTATGAAGAAGGCAGCTCTCATCTCACTGAGCCAAAGACACTCTCAAATTCACGTGCTGTTGTAGGCATTTTTAGTACATTAGTACCACAGTGGCTGGAAGCTGAAATGGATGGCATCTGCTGACGTGCTGCTTCCCTCAGAGAAAGGAACATATTGATCCTTTCAAGAAAAATGTAAAGGCATGATTTTTCTGGGAAACATTGCTTTGCATTGGTGGGCTGACGGTCAATGATGGAATGGGTGCATCCATAGGCTTGACCCTGGCAGAGATGGTAGATCCTGCTTGAAGACTTCTGCATTTTCTGAGCTGTAATGTTGAGTCCTGATGTAAATCAATGCAAATGTTGGTCTGTTCACTTACCTGCTGATATCTCATACCAGAACTCTTCTAAGCCCTCCCCATGCTCCCTCACTTTGCTCAGACCTGAGTCTACCCTTCACAAACGAGACCTCTCACACACAGTCTTAAAATCCCTAAAGACATAAAATATCTCACATGTATCACCTTTCCCGGAATGTGTTAGTTATATACCAATTGTGCTAAGCCTGCATCCTTTCTTTGTTCAGCCTGACTGTGTTAACCCTGCAGTTTTTTGTATGCTTCAACTCTTGGAAAGACCAGACAGTGCTTTGGGTGTGCTGTTAAAAAGTCCAGGCACAGGAACGAGGGATCATGCAGATGTTTTTGAGGGCAGGCTGCTACCCTAGCTCATCTTGGGCTTGAGGGCTTCCAGGTCACATCCCCCTGCCAGGGGAACATGAGGGCACCAATGGACTCATCCTGCTTCCCGTTTCTGCAGGTCGTGACTGTGGAAGTGACCCTGCAGTAAGCAAAAGGAGTGCAGCAGTGCCTTCCTGCAAACCATGACACTGGCTGGTATGGCAGCAAAATCCCCTGCCTGTGAGGAGCAGTCCTGTGGATGCCAGAGGGGTGGACTGAAGGAGCGAGGTCTTTCCACAAGGCAATTTTATGGCACTTTGAAATCTCTTTTCAGTTTCAAAACAGCAAAGGCAGGATGATGCCTTCCCTCCATGCTGCCATCTCTTGGAAGTCATCATGGCCCTGGCTCAGGAGATGGACTCCACGTGGTGCTTAGGGGTGTGAGTTGCATGGATAACAAAATCTATAACTCACTGTTGCTGAGAAAAGTGAAAATGTTTTTATATTTCCTATGCTTACACAAAACTGTTGTGAGGCAGAAGTGTGCATGCAGCATTTCAAGTTTTATTTATGCACTGCTTTTGCCCTGCAGTCCCAAATGCCTGTCCCACAGGAAAGCTGAGCTTCAGTGGTGGAAACCTTCTAGCAGATTAACCTCTGTGAGCACTTCAAAGATTTGAAATAGACTGTTACAATTAATACAGGTTTTTGAATACAGATTTATTTGAATATTTAACAACTATTAAGCCTGAAGTGTAGAAGGTACAGAGTGGGAATTTGACTGTGCACGTTAATATCTTGAGCAAGATCTTCAGCAAGTGAAAATTAGGTAGTTTTCCTGAAGGATGTAAATTAACTTACAAAGCCATACATGTCCACTGGGTTGGCTGTTTCACATTTTATATGAAGCACACTACAGATCTGGAAACTCCAGATTTTGCAAGAGACTGTTCTGTTTATTAACATATTTAAAATGATCTGACTCTGAACAAAAGGATAAAGGCACAGTTGAGGAGTAGAGGGAATCTACAGGAGAAAGAATTGGAAAATGCATTATTTTATTCAGTGGGTAGATTATGACCAACCTCAACAAAGACCCCCTAGGACACTGGGTTTGGCCATGACATGTTTTGCCTTTTTCCATCTCTTTGCAGAGACAGAGTTTGCTTTAGCCTGGACAGAAAGGAAATGAAAATGCAATTAGCAGCAGGAAGATGGTTTGATGAGGATAGCAGAAGCTTTGCAGTTCCCATTGCACAGGTTGCCCCAAATTATGGCCCCCTTGACATTCATCCGTACAAAATAACACACCAAGTACCATCACCCACCCCTGTAGCTGGAGGCACAGTTCCCGCCATAAGTGTCCTGATCCAGATCTTTAGCAGAGAACTTCATGTTGTCGTGCACAGTGGAAGCACTGTTTGTAGTCATGGCGTCCTCTGCCAACCCAGAGTACATTCCCAGCCTCAGCCGGTAGCCATGGGACTCATCTTGCAGGCTGGAGAGGTTGTAGTCTGCAAACTGGATGTTGTTTGCAGCATCTCAGATGACAAACCTGACCTGGCAGATCTTCTGTCTGGAGATCTGATGGATGTACTCAGTGCCCAGCCAGTACTCGCTGCGCACGTTCCCAAAGCCATACTTGTAGGTGCTCCAGGACTCAGCCCAGGTGATCTCTGTGCTCTGCCGGTTCCTCTGGATGACCGTCCAGCCCCCGTCCGTCACATTCATTTCACAGTACACCACAATGGGGTGCAGTCCTGTGGGCCGGATGATGTAGATGCCGCTGGGGCTGCCAGTGGAGACCTTTCTGCAGTCCTAGGGCCAGCCTGGGGCAGAAGATAACATGGAGGATTAACAGGCATAGCAACACCCCAGTCTGCTTGTCTGGCCCTGTGGGAGGGATTTCTAGAAAATGGGCATATGTGGGATTTTGCCAGGGTAGTAAAAAGTCTGCCACTGTGTTTCTTACTGTAAGTGTAAAAGCAGAAAACCTCTGTAAGGGAACTACAGTGATTAAGAGAATATGTATATACTTTGAAGACGTAAGTATAGAATTTGCTTCTCCTTCTGGCTCAGGCTCTTGTTTCCTCAGCTTTTCCCAATGTTCAGATGTTTCTCCTCCCTCATAATGATGTCCAAGCTGGGCTTGGTGAGGGCTTTTATTAGATAGTTATGTAGAAGCTTAAATGGGCAAGTGAGCTGTTCCTGCACCCCTGGCATCCACTGCATCCCTGGGTCCAGGAAGGAGAAAACCTCCTTCCCTTGGCATTGGGCCCACTAGCCAGCTGTGAAAATCCAGCAAGCATTGCTTGGGAGGCATATCCTCCGCTCACCCTTTGCAGAGCTCCACAGCAGAGGAGAGGACTTATGGTATGTAAGGAATGGTTGCAAAGTCTTTTGGTATCTTGTAAGGCACAGTTCAGTGTGAAGCTATCACTAGTAATGAGTGATGTCTGAGGGGCTTTGGCATGTGCTGTGGAGGAGTACATTGAGCCGCCAGGTGCTGAGCTGGTCGTCCCCAGGCTCGTTTACCACCCACCCCAGTTTGAACCTCAATGCCAGCACCA
>JANVCT010000074.1:13002856-13017333 GCA_026770115.1 Aviceda subcristata | reverse complement strand
GGGGGGGGGAGTGCTTTGGGCTCTGGCATAAATATAAGTTAAATAAATGTTGCCTTTACACCACCACTCAGAGTAGGACAGTTTTGCCTGTAGTCAGGAATGGAGGAGAGTGAGGAGTAGGAGGGTCACAGAGACCTGGGGGATGCAGCAGGAATAGGGTCATCCCATCGTCCCGAGGCCAGAAACGGTCAGTGGGAAAAGCAGAGCTGCAGCGTGGGCAACAGAAGCCCAGAGGCAGGCAGAGGAGGCAGGGATGCCCAGCCACACACAGCAGTGCCGCCCCCTCCCCTTCCATCCCGCGCTCACCCATGCCGTCTCTGCAGGGACCCTGCAGAGCAGGAGGCTGAACAGGTTTGGCCTGGCAGCGGCATGGCCAACCCTGCCGTTATATAGGGCTTGGCAGGTGAGGTGGGGCCAGCTGACCCAAACTACAACACTCATCCTCCGGTTGTCATCAGGGCTGGAAATTTATGGTTTGTCTGCCCTCATCCATAAGTACCTCTGCTCATACACCAGCTGTTGCGCTTCTGTGGTAAGAGGTCCCAAATGAACCTCAGCAAACAGCACCTGATGTTCACACAAAATTCCACCAAACCGACAAATGCTCCGGATAAGGATTTTTCCTGAGGTTGTTATGACTTATAGGATTTGATGCCAAACCCTGTGGGGACATCCTGTGACCTGGGTGATGCCGGAGATCTTCTTTAGACACCCTTTAGGGTCTGCCTACCCTAGCATGGTATGTCACCCAAGAGGCAGCCATGCTTTCTGACCCTGCACCCTGGTTCCCACGCACACCAGGGCAGCAAAGGGGTCTCATCCCCAGCCCTGCCCCCCCCATGGTGATGCAACTGCATGGCTTGGTGCCAGCCCTCCAGCAGTGAACCTGTCCCATGGGGCAGCCACATGTGCAGAGGTGCTGGTGCCCCACTGCTGGTTTGAGGCAGGTCCTGCAGCCCTTCCAAGGGGTCCAGTACTGGTGTTGAAGCTGAGGGTCTGCTGGAGGGTTTAGCTCTGCCTTCACAGCTCTGGGCAACTTGGAGAGCGATCCTCATCACAGAGATGGTTGCAGACTCAATTAATGAGGTGGCTGTGGGTTAAGTGGAATAAATGCTTAATGGACACTGAGCAGTCCAGTGGCAGAAGCCAGCCTTGCAAATGGCACAGGAATGGGAAGGGAGTGCTAAGAAGGGCAGTGCTGGCTGATAGCTCAGTGACACCAATATAGGACCACAATGAGGTATTTATTTGATGGGTTGACAACAGCAGCTGCTGAGCCACTGGAGCGTGTCCCTGTTCCAGCCCCAGGATGCTCCATGGCACCACAGGGGACCTGCACGGGCTCTGCTACCGCAAGGCTGGTACTGGCTGCTTGGCCCCATGCTGCCTTCATCCCCAGGTCCTTCATCCCCAGCTGGCATTGCC
This sequence comes from Aviceda subcristata, assembly GCA_026770115.1. Taxonomy (NCBI): domain Eukaryota; kingdom Metazoa; phylum Chordata; class Aves; order Accipitriformes; family Accipitridae; genus Aviceda; species Aviceda subcristata. The sequence continues at coordinate 13,015,908 of JANVCT010000074.1, read as the reverse complement.
ATCTCTGCTGTCCTTCAGGAGACCGGCAGGTGGTGGTGAAGGTCCCAGTGCCAGCACACCCTGCCACATTGCCAGCACCTCACTGCATCTGCCCCTGCTCTAGGTTACTCCAAGACTAAACAACTCTCCTTTCAGTACAGCAAGAAGGATGTCTTTCACCAAGGGACACATCTTCCCCTGCCGTACACCACCCCCTCGTAAAATTACATGTATATTCACAGAAATAAGGATTCTTGCCAATGCCATGTTGCAGTAATATCTGTCGTGCTCTTGGACAGCAATGAATCTCTTAGACCTGATCCAAGACTGTTCCTCAGCAGTTTCCTTTTAATGAAGCACCTTTCTTTTTACAAGAGCTTTCCAAAGTCCCTTGATAGATAACCTGGGCCTGTACTATTTGTCTTTGATACATTTCTGGCAGCTAAATTTCAGAAAGATGAAAAGGGTCTTCTCAGCCCTTTGAGCCAGCCCCCCCATGCCCTCTGGCTTCATGCTGCGCAGGAGCAAGGCTAGCCTCCCACACCCACCAGGGCACCAAGTGTTGGCACCAAAGCTGTGGCTGACATCCCAGTCTGTCACTGCGTGTGACCCCGGTAAGCGCTGGGGTGGCCCTGCCTGCTGTTGCCATGCAGGGACCCCATGGCAAGCTCTCCTCGTGCTGCTGAATGTTGGAGGAGCGGCGACGGGGCACAGGCAGCCTCAGAGCAGTGAGCCCAGCTGAGACATGCAGAGGTGGCAAGTGGAGCTGAATTACAGAGCAAGGGAGAAGAGGAGGGCACTGAGCCTCTTGTGCAGATGGGGACAGACATCCGCCCCCTCACTCCTCCCCTGCCCTCACTTCCCTGGTGGGACCTGCCACCGATGGAAGCATCACCTTCTAGAAGAGAGTGTACTGCAGCCAGACAAAGACCCACCGCTAGTGACACACAGGAGTACAAACTGTCCCAACAGGACTGCTGCAGCGTGGGTGCAGCAGGGTCAGCCGGCAGGCGACAGGTGAGAACCTGCTGATGCCTCCCACGGCACTGTGTGAAAAGAAGGATTGAAAGAAGAGGGGAAACAAGGAGGAGACTCCAATTCAGTCCTGAGGGTTTGCTGAAACACCCTGTGGTAACGCGTGAAACAAGTTAAACCTCCCCTGACAGATGTGATCCCAACAGCTGTAGCTACTGCTTGATGAGCTGGTCCCAAGTGTATTTAAGATGATCTCTCAGACAGCACACAGCCTGGATGAGGCTGCCAGGGTGATGCCCATCCCACATGCAGTGGGGAAGAGCGGGAGGTCAGCAGAGCCTTCCTGCGCCTGTTTCTTCTCACCAAGACATATGGGCCAAGGAAGGGAGGTGTAGGGGAAGAGGCACTGCACAGATACACCCCCAGCCTATTTTTCCTCAGAGCTGCCTATTTTTGCTCAGAGCTGCTGCAAGCATCTCAGAGTCAGGGCTGGCCCCTAGGAAAGGCTCCTGCCTTCAGCCCTTAGCCTCTACTGATCAAGGGCAAAAAAGGCATCCGTGTTTGCAGCCCAGCTCTGGGGCTGATTTCTTGGCAGCTCTCTGCAGGCAAGGAGGGTGAGACAGACCTCTGGCCATCACAGAATTGTCATGACATGCTGGGAGCTGGTAACTGTTAACAAACCATTGCCCATAGGTTTTACCTTCTTTGATCTGTGGATGATACAAATCTCCCCTGTGCCCTTGGTGTTCACACCCTTTCCCTTCTGTTTGCCTTTCCCCTCTCCTTTAGCTCCTTTATTGCCCTGCAACAGTTTGTAGATCCCCAGAAAGATTTAATTCCTGGGCAGGTCCAGTACATTGCAGTGGATAAATGCCCCACAGCCGGGAAGTTTGGAGTACTTTATTTTTCTCAGAAAAAAAAAAAAAAAGCCCTTAGGACTTCTTTGTGTAATCTTGAGCAAAGAGAAGCCACCAGATGAGCACACAATTATTAACTTTGTCCATGCAAACAGGGGAGCTGACATCCTCACACAGAGGAGGTACGTATAGGGAGAGATCCAGGTATAAAGGGACAGAGGACAGCACAGAATTGAGAGCAGTGGGACTGACTGCTCAGGCTCCCAGCATCTGCTCAGCAGCACCATGGTGATGGGCGAGTTCTCTTCCTCACAGCTCCTTTTCTGCGGCACTTGCAGTTCCAGGGATGCAAGCAGAAAACCAAGCTAAGTGACAGCATTGGGGGACCATGGGAGCGGGAGCTGATGAGAGTGTCCAACGTCTGTCCCACTTCTCCCCTTTCCACCCAGCCATTTACTTCCAGTTCTCTGCTGCTGCTGCCACTGGGTTGTTTCCAGCATCCCTGTCAACTGCATGCTCTGCACCTGGAGCACCAGGTTTTATATGCCAAATCCAGCTGCAGTGCTTTGAACTATTTGCTCTGAACGCCCTTAACTAAGATTTACTTCCTTCCAATAAAAATATCCTTTTGCCTCTAGACCAGTAGGAAAAAAACCAACCCACGTGAGAAAATGTGACTGCAGGTTGCTGCCTGGTGCAGGGAAGGGGCTGATCAGGAGGATGACAAAGCCATTTCTCACCTTACTTCAGTCCAGCCCCCGTCTGTCACATTAATTTTGCAGTACACCACAATGGGGTGCAGTCCTGTGGGCTGGATGATGTAGATGCCACTGGGGCTGCCAGCGGAGATCTTGCTGCTTGGGCCAACCTGGGGCAGGAGAGAGTGTGATTTAACAAGACGCTGTGCAACAAGACTGAGAGGCAGCCCATAGTCCTCCCGTGGCTGGTTCTGCAAGACCAAGATATTAATGAGACCTGGATTGCCTGAGGAGCATAGATCATGCAAATCATCCGAACATGGGCAAGAAAGAAATTCTTCTAACAACTGATATACTCTATCTCCATGTTCACTGGGAGAAAGGGGCCTTGGGTTCCCATCTCATTGATGGTTTAAGCCTCATCGTTTGAACAAGGCTCCTGCAGCTCATCCCACCACTCCTGGCTGTGACTGTGGTGCTCTGCAGGGAGGGAAGAGGCACCCAGAGGTGATCAGGGTATGCCACAGGGAGCAATGCTGACACCCACCTGGCAGAAAACCCCACCCTGCAGCCCCAGTGGCAGCTGGGGACAGGAATGGGCAGAGAGACCATGTGCGAGGTGCTCCTGCTCTGAACTATGAGACAGAAAGATCTCACGGTTGTCAGCAGGCAGAGCTCCTTCCCCATGGCTGTCTGTGGCCAGGGGACCTCCAGGCTGGTGTCTCATTCCCCTGGGAACCCAGCATGGCACCTTCCTGTGCCTGGGTAGCTCCTCTCTCCCCTTCAGAGCCTGTCTTCTGCTTCCCTGGAGCAGGGAAGTCTTCTGCTTCCCTGGAAGCCCAAAGGACAACGTGAGCCACGGCAGGTACAATATAACTATATGTCACCTACCTGCAACGTCCCGATTTCCTCCTGAATTCTCTCAAGACACAATGTGACCATTGACTGGCACAGAAGTGAAAAGGAAAACAGATATGCATAAGCACTGGACCGGTGTGTAAACTTGTCATTGAGGAAGAAATTACTTAAAAAGGAGGGATTTAATGGCTAGCAAGTGTGGACCAAGAAATATAATCCTCTGAACGGCTTCATGGCTGCTGGCAAGCAGCAGACGTGTTGTACAACGATGCCATCTGCTGCCTCCAGCCACCAGCGAGCTGAAACCTGGGAGCCCGCTCTGCAAACAGCCTCAGTGGGTTCAGGGATGGAGAGGCATGCTGCTCATTACATTTTATCTTCCAAAACCTGGACTTTATTGCCACAGATGGGCTGATTAGCAAGCTAAGAATGAAATTAAGTGCTTTTATGGTGGTACCTCTGCACTGTTAATTTAAATCACTGTGATGATTTAACACTTGATCTTCCCTGACGGGGAAGAAGATTCCTTGGTCCATCATGTGGACTCTGCATCCATGAAGTTTCAGCCCAGGGATTGTCAGGAGCCACCTTGCAGGTAGGGCAGGTCATTGCTGATCTCATCACCACTTTGTGCACTGCAAGTACTCAGAGAAAACGGGTTCAAGGAGTTCACAGTGTGTAGACACAGATATCATGGACAGTCTTTAGCAGACAGGTTTGAACATGGCTTTTGGAATGTAGCATTGGCACTGGACTGAGTGTGACAAGAGCTGTTCAGGGGAATTTTATTGGAGTTAAAATGAAAAACGTTAGTCAAATTCTCTAAATATAACCCTTTTTCTCCCTTATTCATATCCATATATAATAGTTGTGCTGAGCTTTGGTACCTTCCCAGTGTCCTCAACACCTACACATCAGCCATGCTCTCCCTGCACAGAGACAAGCCATACCCTTGGCCAGGTTCATGAGCGTTGCCCCTCGCCACAGCATGCACAAGGTCACTGCAGGAAGACAGGTTCACAGGGATGAAACACAAGGACATTTGAATTTGCCAGCATTATTGGTATAATCCAGCTCTCTAGATGAATCCTTCATATTCCAAACCAAAGGATGGAAGAAATAAGATGTTACAGATGTCTTCATATCATTCCGGGGCCATCCTCCAAAGACGCACATCTAACACCCTTTTACTTTCAAGCCAGTGAATTTTCATATGCACTCACAGTATGTGTAGCCCCACAGCAATGTGGATGCCAGGTTTTATCAGTTCAGCAGAACGTTATTTGCTTTACAGTGCTACAACACTCAATTACAGCATCCTCTTCCCTCTGCCTATGGATAGGAAATATTTTGAGGTCAAGGCTACTTGTCTCATTAAATACCTTCCCAGGTGTTAGGCAGCAAAGCAACTTTTCTTCCTATCCTGTCCTAATAATTTGACTATGGCTACAGGCTTGGCTGGGCTCAGTCAAGCCCCATCTGCAGGAATTACTGCCCTGTCCAGGTTCTTGCATGTCAGGAGCCCGCAGGTCCCCTCCAAGCCAGCCCTTGCCTCAGGATGGTTTCAGCAGCACCATGGTCCAACCCCACAGTCCTGCAGCGGCGAGAGGTGGTGGGTGGGCAGGACACCATGCCAGGAGGAGGCACCGAGTCCATTATCTGGGGTCACCAAGCCTCCCCAAAAGGGAAAACTGATTAAACACCAGCTTGACATTGTCTTCTCTTGGCCAATGCTGAGTGCTACAATGACAGCTGTGTCACTTGGCCCTGTGATGGGTGTCTCCTTGCTCCTCTCAATTCCCTGGTCATGGAAACACAATGCATATGGAGGAGCTTCACTGCCCACTCCCCAGCCTATAAAAAACACTTCTTTTAGGCCAGAACAATTTCTTACCAAGTAGGGATCAGCAAAGAGAGGGGAGAGGACCCTCATCTCAGAGACCCTTGTGTGCCAAAGGAAAGGTGCTATGGTCAGGTGCAAAGGCCACCTCCAGGAGCAGAGGTGGCCACAGCTCCCTACTTCTTGTCCACATGAGTACAAAAGAGGCCCCAGCACCTCCAGGATGCCCCACAGCTGTGACTGACCCCAAGACAGAATTTCCCCTTGGCGACACCCATCTGTGAGCAGATATTTCCTGGACAGGAGTTTGGGAGGGTTGGGGTTGAGCTGTTGAGCAGGGTTTGGCTGTTGCACACTTCTGTGGTGCAGCTGCCTGTGCTGTGGTGCCAGCCCTGAGTCTTTGGCTCAGGAGCTACTGAAGTCTCATAAAGGGGGTGGCATTATTGGCTCTGATAGCGAAACAGCGACTGATAATATGTAAGTATGTATATTTGTGTCTGGGATGGCCATCTACTGCAGTGTCACTCAAAACAGTACCTGAGGACTGGCACTTTGGTGTACCACGGGCAGTGCTACCCCCAGCACATGCCTGTTCAGAGGGAAGGCTGCTGACAACCCCTCCTGTGTGAGCAAAACTGCCAGCCCAAAAACATGCTCCAGGCTCGCAGGTATGGAGTAAAGCTGGAGCCTTTTGGTCCAGTTCAACAGCTTGCTGATGTTGGAAAGAAACTGGAGTTCAGCTGGTTTAACTTCAGGCTGGAGCCAGAAATGGAGGGGTGACACCGGCACACCTTGGGGATGCCTTGCTGCTAGCAGCAAAGAGAAAGAGTATCTGTAGGTGTCTCCATGGGATCTGCTATGAGCCAGGAGCCAGGCAGCGCTCAATGCCACACTGGGAGAGGGTGAATGATGCTGGTGCTGCTTGGTGACATCCCCTAGCAGCCCTGTGTGAAATGTTGGCACATGATGGGCTTGGGGTTTTCCCACAGTTGGACCCCTGTGAGCTTATCAGGTGCTGCTCTGCCCACCCCACCAGGATCCTGCCTGCCATGGACATCAGCTCACCACCAGGCAGGCAGCTGTCTCCATTGGAAGTGATTGACTGAAATCAGTCAGGGAAAACTGTGACAGAAAGTTTAGCACAGTCTCCTTGGAATATATCAAAGCAGTGTCAGTCATCTAATAGGATAAGTAATGTACGCTGTGTTGCACAAAGAGGAGCGCTAATGGGATATCGCTTTATGCGGGAGACATTTTGATGTATCTGGGCCACTGCTAACTAAATCCTCCCTGAAGTCCCCTCTTTGTGGCTCTTCCAGCTCCAGGATTAATCAGCTCTCTCCTTTTTATCTGAAAGACACGAGGCCATCGGCTGCCTGCAGCTCTGAATGTGAAGCATGGTAGGAGCCCATGTTACCCTCCAGGGAGCATCGGTGGGGACAGCACAGTGGCAGCCTTGGCTTGGAGGTCCTGCTTTATTTATGGTGGCTCCTACCTGCGCAATGCCCAGGGAGCTGGTACTGAGCCTGACATTGTGTTGTCCAGTGGGCACTGGGGTGGAGGGCAAGTCCTGATTTTGGTTCTTGACAGCTACCTGGGGTGCAGGGGAGAAGCACATCATGACCAACATGGCCAAAGTCTCATTTAGGTTGATAACTCAGGCTCGTCTTGACTTTGGAGCACTTGAGGCAGGGTTGACTTCTGCTAGTCCATGAATCCTCCCCAAAACCAGAAGTCTTCCTTGCAGAGAGTCACAGGGCAGGGGAAAGGAGGAGAAAAAAAAAAGACTCACAGAGAAGGACTGAAATGCCCTTCTGAAGGAAACCCACATAGTGGTAACAGGCCAAGTGGCCCCAGAAGGCCCCAAATGTCCTCTAATTTTGTGTAGATGAGGCATGAACCAGAGAAAGACACCCCTTTTTACACCAGTGCACAGTTAAGCAAAGCCCTGCACAGACACAAGCTCTGAGAGCAGCTGCAGGACTTTCCATCAGCAGAGCAGATTGGGTTCTTGCAATCCCCCTTACTCCTGGGCCTGCATCTCATTCCATCAAACCCCCATTTCAGCAAGGTGCAACACCCAATTGCAAGACCAAGACTCACTGTCCAGCAGGGCTTTCTGCTGCACCCCGCAGTTTTGGTGCAAGCATTGAAGGCTCCAGTGTTCACGGGCTCCGAGCTGGGCCAGGGTCCTCAGGCCAAGCTGCAGTCACCCAGAAAAGTGATGGCAGCAGAGCGAGCACCAGCCTTGCTGCCAGAGGGCCATGGTGCTGCCACCAGCCTGGAAGAGCAGGATGGGGTAACTGGGAAGTCTGAAAGGTCATGGGAGGGATGGGGAAGCTGACTGAGGAACATCATTGCTGATGGTGTAAGAATACGAGAGGAAATGGTTTTCAAGCGCAGATCCCAAGAAGAGCCGATAGATCAGCAGGATGTTGTGTCCAGGGATCCTGTGTAACTAAAGGTCCACCAAGGGAGGGAGTCAGTGACCCAAAGAAGGGCTTTGCAAACCAGCTGGTCAAATGTCTCTGAGTCAAAGCATGTATTTGGAAGCTGCCGGGAACATCACTGGTGTGGCATCTCACCAGGTACCCTCAGGCCAGGCAAGCCAGAGTGTGAGTCCCTGTTCTGCGCTGCCTGGCTGTGAGCCGGACCAGCGGCACAACCAGCCCAGCGAGACCCACGTGTCACCTCTCCCACTGCTCACCAGCTCCTTGCTCCTCTGGGTCACCAGCTCCTCAAAGTCACTCTCCAAACACACATGTTCCAGACTTGCAAATCTTCTGCTTTAGTCTCTGAAGAGGGAAAATCTGAGAACATCCCCAGAGATGCAGCTTTATCTTCTCCCTGTATTCAACTCATTCTCTCAGATAAATCCCCTTAGTTCCACCAGGGTTTAACAGGAGTGGACGGCTGTTTCAAAAGAGTCCAAACACTTCTATTTTCTATACGTTCATCTTTCAACTTTAAACAGCCTTTTCAAGTGCCAGTGCTTCTTAAACAGTCTTCAGCCTGAGACAGCCATCAAAGGAAGAGCTGGCTGGTCAGGAGAGCAGGCTGCCTTCTCGTCCTAAGTTTGCAAAAGAATCATGAGATAACAAATTAATTACCCAACTAATGTGAATATTTCATGCTGAAAGGGTTTTCTACAGCATCCAGTCTGAGGAGGTTTTTGGGTGTGCATTTGTACATGGATTTATTTCCCTGTTCATACTGAGATGGCATCTGGTAGCTATGATGTAAAGGCATCAGACTTCTACATTCACAAACATTTGAAAAGAAGCTCTTAGGGTTGCAAAAGTTTGGAGAACAACAAAGTTCTCCAGCCTTAAGTAGAAAAGTGACCCAGAAATAACTGACAACTTCAGTACAGTATTATATAACCATAAACATTTGCAAAGTTTAAAGAATAAAGACTACAAAGCATCTACTAAAGAACAGAATTTCAATAGGGGGATTTTTAGAATTGCTTATGTGATTTTAAAGAGAAAAGGGATGAAGAGGCTTCATTTCCCAAAGGAGTTTATGGCTCTGCAACATGACTGCAACCATCATTTTTTGGAGTGCTGAGCGGAGCTTTGTGACAGCACTTTCCACTACAAAGTTCTGTTTCTACTCTAAAAATAACCCCAAGAAGTTTCCTTTCTTGCTTTGACGGTCAGACCTTTCTGTAGCTGGTTTCTCATGCCAGGAATCTTCTCATTGGAGAAGATGCACTTTTTGGTTGACTCTCCTTGGGCCCAGCTGTCTCCATATTTAGAAGCTCTATTTGCAGCGTATTCACGATCTGAAGTCTCTTTGCAGGTGCTCCGTGCAGCACCACATCACTAACACCAACACTGATGACTGTCTTTCTAGGACAACAATAAAGGGAAGAAGAATTTTGAAACTCCAGCCCAGGACAGGCACCTAGATGGTGAGGCACATCAGCTTGTGCCCAAGGAGGCAGCATTGACTGACGTGTTCGTTGTTTGTCCCTTGTTGAAAGAGAACTGAGACAGGTTCAGCAATGGATTTCCTTGATGGGTTCAACGTTTTGCTTACCAAATAGATAATTTGCCATCATCCTAAGTGTAAAAGTCATTTTAAGTGCCTCCTGATCTGTAATGGCAAATACAAGTTTGCAGTAACCCAGAATTAGATCCCAAGTTGTTGCTGGTTATCTCCAGCAGCCTCTGTGAAGGGCTATGCACCAACGATGGCTCCTAGCACCTCCCAGCAAGTGTGCCTGTTGCTCAGCTCTGCTGTTTCTCCTTTGAGCAGAAAAATGCCCTACTGAGAATGTCACCTCTCACAGACCAAAGGGCAAGAAAGGTGAACAAGTGCGGGACGAGAGATGGAGAGAGGGCACAGCCCCTGAGCTGGGCTGGAAAGGGGCTGGAGAGAGGCAGGACAAGTGTGACTCGGAGATGCTGGTGAAGGTGAGGGAGGATGAGGACTAAGAGGAAGGATGACAGCAGCTGAGGGCTGTGAGTGGGGAGCAGGGGGACAGATGGGGCTCCTGGTAGGGGCAGGGCTTGGCAGTGATGATGGTTCCCATCACACACGCCCTGCTTGAATGCTAAAGTCACCAGCCATGGCACCATGTGGTAAGAGGCAGCCAATGGTCAGGCTCTGTTACAGTGAGCTCAATCCTTGCAAGGATGCTTTCATCTGACTGTGATTAAATCCTTCAAACCTGGAAGAGCTGAAGATGCAATGGAGCCTGCATCTCCAGGTCATCTGTGGTGATAACTCCTTGACATTGACACCATTCCATTGCTGAGGTTTGCACCATTAATAAGTACTCAGGAACACTTCCCTGCTGAGCACGGACTGTCCTCATTGCTCATGGCTCACCACCCCAGTTTTGGTAGCTCACAGAATAGGACAGACCATCAGTCCCTGCAAACGTAGCCTTCTCCTTCCCCAGCAGAGCCAAACACACAGCCTATGACTTGGGTTTCCCTGCAAGCCTCAAACATCTCTTCAGGAAATCTCTGGTGCCATCTGGGGACCAGTTGCACACATTGTTCAAATGCAGGACTGCCATGTCCTGGGCAGCTGGGAAACTTGGTGTGCAGCAGCCCCAAAAAACCATCCCAGAATAATTCGGAAACCATGTGGCTGAGAAGCCGCTGCAATGGCAAGTACTGCCAATGAAGATAAACCCAACCTTTGGGTACTTCAAAAGCAGCTGGAGTACCAGCTCCAGGGTCAATTAACAAACAGCTCTGTGGCCAGCATGTGTTTAACCCATGCACTAAGCAGAGCACAATTCCCACCACTGAGTAATGCAGTTTTGCTCTAATACAAAACTTAGCAGGCCATTGTGTACTGGAAGTCCCTGGAGAGCCACCTGGGCCTGAACAGACACCCCTCACCATCTCACAGCACCTTTGGTGCAGTTTCTTGCACACCCTTTTCCAGCCTGAAAAGCAAATGGGCAAAACCAGACCTTCACCAGATGGTCCTGCACCGATGCCAGAGGGTCGCTATGTTTCGGAGCCCAAAGGTTTGCCACAGAGGAACATGCACATGGCCCCATGCTGGACACAGGGGAGACAGGAGGCTCACCCTCCCACCCCTCCCCGTGAGCCCTGCCTCCCTCGGCCCCCTGCCCTGCCTCCGGCTCCCCTGGGGCTGCTCTCTGCCCAAGCACTGGCCTCATGCCTGCCGTCCCCCCTGCCTACATGCTGTCACTCCCCAGGGCTGGACCCCTCATGCAGCAGGGCTGTGCTCGCTCACTGCTGCCTTGTGGCCAAGCACCTCCTCCCCAAACTATACTGCTCCCCAGAACTGTGCCTGCCCCCCCAAATCCCAAATCCCTCCTCTTTTCATTACACTCCAGTTTTCTCTCTCCTCCCCACCTTTCCCTGCAGCCCAGAGAGGCAGGCATAAGCTAATGGGAAATTTCAGCCCAAGCAGTTTAAGGTCTGACAAAATGACATGTAATGAAGCCAAGCTTTATGGGAAATTTTTCACTGGCTCTGAGCTGCCTGTGCTTTGAAAATAACTCCTATAGCACCTTACAGAAGTAATGGGAATCCTCAACAGCCATTCTTAAGCTCACCACTAGATTTACGGCATTAAATCACCGTTCTGGTAGCAGCAGTAAATACGAAGTGTGACATAATAAAGCTTTAGATACCTCAGCATTAATTTTATGGTCTATATATGTGTGCAGAAATTAGAGGAAGATGCTCACTTGGAATAGAAAAACTACAGAGCCGCTGGCAGTGCTCCCAGAGAATCACTGCAGACAGCCAGGTGCTCCCCACCACCCGTGCTTGCTTGGTATGGTAGGACGACAGCAGGGAGCCGGGTAGCCTGGTGGGTCCTGCCCCTGCCCACACACCAGGCAGGGTGGGCATGGGCACGTTTGGCAGCACCATGGCAGGGTACAGAAACTGCCTGAGAAATGAGGGTCAAGGAAGGGCATTTCTTGCAATAAAGCCAAGCAGAGGATGCACCATAGGAGAAGACAAGGAGGCTCTCATTGTGTGGACAAACTTGGAGGCGACTGGGCTGAGACTAAGCCAAGCGCAGCTGAACACCAATGTGCCTTTTCATGTAGGAAGGGCAAGGCCAAATTTAGTTCGAACGTAGAAGCCAGGTTAAAGGTATCAAGTAGGAATGCAGTGGAAAGAGAGAAGAAGACTCTGTCTAGCAGCCGTATACAGAGTGTCAGAGAAGCCAGTTAAATACCCACTCTGTGACTGCATTTCTCCTATTAAGTGACCATGTGAAGTCATTTCTTGCTGCACAACATGGCAACTTGCACAGGAAAATAACATGAGATGAGCTTTGTGCTCCTCAGCACCCATGGCCAAGTGAGGTCCAGCAGTCATCCATACACCCTGGCTCTCTCCAGCACCTTGGAAGAATTATCCAGGGTGCAGCTGATTTCTGTTATCAGGAAAATATCTTCTCTCTCTGATTTCTGTTATTGGGAAAATATCTTCTCTCTATAAGCATTGTGTTGGATCCATACATTGTATCATGTGGAGAGAGGGGTGCATTTGTAGCTGCATCCATTGGTAGGCACTCTTATTCTGTTAACTTTATCCTTTTGTTACAGTATTACCACTATCTCCTGCTTGTAAAACAATCATTTTAAATGCTGTAGAATACTGTTGATTTCTGTATGCCAACAGACACTGTTTTCTGTGCATTAACTGATGTGTTACAGGGATACTAAAAGCACAAACCTCTCTGTTCCCAAGATTACAAACACCTTAAACAAATAAATGCCCTGGGAAGTTAAATGCTTTTATTGCTCGCCAGCAGAAATGACGTGATCCTTCTTCTGTTAAAGAAATTTGGTAAATACATGATAATAATCTGGTAATTACATCTACAATCTGGTAAATATTAAATGCGAGATCCAGATACTCTCGAGTCTGCTACAGAAATGCATTACACCATTGGCTCTGTTGTTCAGGAGCAGCGCTGGTTCCAGTTTGTATGTCCACTCACGCCAAACCCCCCAGGACAAACAGCACCCAGTGCAAGTGGGTAATGCAAGTGTATGTGTGCCTTGCAGAAAGCAAGTGGAAAAGGCCAAGGAGCAGAGGACAAGGGCTGGAAGAGTGACATTGACAAGAAGTGGACTTCAGAGTGGATCGTAGCTCCCAGAGCTGGAGACAGGACAGAAACCTGAGCTTTGCCTTGGGACGGCTCTTATGAGATGTTCTAACTTACATTGAAATAAATGATATTTCTTAATAAACTTCAACCACATTTGGGGACAGCTTCGGGATTTAAATTATATGTAATTTATACATAAAAGGCATCACTGAGGACCAAAAGTGACTGGAAAAGCCATGAAAATATTTAAATCAGCCAAGTCCTCTTCCTGTTTCC
>JANVCT010000074.1:12955492-12966843 GCA_026770115.1 Aviceda subcristata | reverse complement strand
CATGTTTGTTGCACAGGAGTGCTCTTAGAATGGATTCTAATAAAAGTTTTTCATGTTTCTCAGCTGTGCCAATATAATACAAGATATACATACATTCAGTTTTTGAGTCAAGCACACAGATGCTTCTTCCCTCTGTACAAATAGAAGTGGATGTGTGTAACTAGCCAAAAGAGGAGACAGGTACCTGTTAACATATATGTTTTCTACAGGTATTGGCTGTTTTCGGATGAGGTTCCTGGCTTGTTCATTGAGAAAGGCTGGGTACATGACAGTATAGACTACAGATTCATCCTTCCCCATCACAAAAAAGAAGATTTTAAAAAGGACTGCAGCTCAGGAGGTATGATTAGCCTGCTTCTCTGTGGGTATTTCCTTTGTTGCTGTCTGACTGGTAGAATGGATTTGTGAATGTGAGGGAGAACTGTCTAGTCTGAGTGTTTTCATGGGGTTCTCTGATTTAAGCCTTCTTTAGACTCTAGAAGCCTGCACACAGGAGAGTCTGATGCTCATGATGATCTTCCTGCTGCTGCAGGTCGTGAGACTGCCTGCAATGTACCACATAAGGACCATGGGACACAATCTTAAAAGCAGTGAGGTTGATGTCAGTTGTGGACTAATCCCTCTGGTTTACTGTGAACGTCCTGAGTTGCAGTGTGCCAGGCTTCTTGGACAAGTAGTCAGTTGTGTATTGCAGAAAACAAGGGTATCCATCACAATGCTAACATTCCACCAGTGGCAAGACTCCCAGATTAACCTGTGAAATAGTATCAAGCAGAACAGTCTTATAGATACGTGTAGCTTTGCTAATTGAAGCCATTTTGGCAAGCAGCCCTCTTACTGAATGTGCAGGTGAGGTGCGAGGACTAGCTGAAGTTCTAGTGCTTCCTCTGTAATTGCCTGGCTGACAAGGAGCCTTGCAGGCAGAACCTGGACATGCACAAAAACCAGTCTGTGGGGAGGGAAACTTAACACTTCTGTGTGGAAATAGGTCTTGGTACAGAAGAGCGTGTTATAATCTGACTCCAGTTGCAGTTTCAGTCCTGATCATTTCTTGCTTTTGAAACATCATAGGCTGGCATTGGGTCCATCTACAGCAGTACTGCATGTGAGAGGCTATACTGAGTTAGATCAGAGAGCCCTCACTTGGTGGTATTTTGTCTTGGACAATGGGCAGAGTAGACATCTCTAGAAGAATGAAACAGGGCAAACCTACAATGAGATACTTCATCCAGCATGTAACTTTCCAGCCATCTGTGTCTTGGTGTCTTGTTGAGCTGGGGGTAGCATCATTAGTGGTCCTGGATCGGTGTATTTTCTTATGTGAACTTTTTTCAAATATTGACCAGCCATGTTCCTCCTGTACACCAGCTCGCTTTCAGCTGCATTAATTTCTCAACTGCTGCCTGTGTATTTGCCCAGCTAGTGTGCAAGATTTCAGCGTGTTCCTTTTAAAACTTAAGAAGCAAAGCTTAAATAAGCAAAGGTTTAAATTCATGTCAGACTGTCTGAGATGCTCAGAAATACAAATATTTATAACTCATTCAGTTCTAAAAGTACTTTTTCAGTATATAGCTAAAAAGTGAAACTAGTTTTATGTATTTGAAATAGTAGGAATGCTTTTGTTAATTTATGTATGTGCTTTATGATGCAGTAATTTCTTTAAAAATCTGATATCTTTTTTCTCATTTCTATAAATGCATATACTGTGAGCTTTAGCAAACTAATGCTGGATTAGTTTTCCCTGACAAATGTAATGCTGGCCTACATGCTGAATGTAAACACTTACCTGGAGATAGGTTAGTTTTTGCAAAATAAGAATGCTCGTTGAGGAAGATGGACAATACACTTGAGCTTGTGCTTTTCTTTTACAGACAAGCGGAGGAGCACTGGCACCGATAGCAGAGTGAGCAAGCTTCACCGGTCTGTGCATGCTGCAGACCTTCCCGCAGAGACCACTGCACCGAAGCAGGGACAGAACTTATGGTAACACATCCTTTTATAGCTGCGAAGTACTCAAAGCGTAGAGATCAAGGAAACTAGACAGACTTCTTCTGATGGACCCTACTATATTCCTATTACTCTTTCAGTACTTAACAGTTGGATTAGCTTAGCAGCTCTCCAGGTCTCTGATACTGGTACATACTATTACTAGTAGTGAATGGTTAATAGGGCAGCCGGTCCCAGAGCCAGTGGAACCATTATGATCAACCTAATCAATCAGTCTTCAAGCCAGTATAAATTAAGCTGGTAAATGCTGCTTCAATGTATTGCTTTTTAAACATTTTATATTCAGAAGAATTGTTAATTGAAAAGAAATGCTGTGTGCTTTTTTAAGTACTGGTAAGCATTACTTTAAAAAAAAAAAAAAGAGGAGGGGAGCAGTGATGTAGTTAAGTGTGTGTCTAGGTTTTGTTTATAGTTCATCTCGGGAGACCTGAATTGTGGCACATGGGGACCTTGAGCACACAAAATTAAAGTCTTCATTGACATCTTTGGAGATAGGCTTATATCCTGCGTGTTCTTGTACTATGCAAGACATGCAGAGCCATCCCACAGCTCCTCGTCAGTGTCTTCTTCCTAGTCTTCACAGCAGATTATGGTGGTGTCCATTTGTTCTTCTATAGCACTGTATCATGGAGTTGATTTTTTGTTGCTACTGATAATTATAGCTTAGCAAAATTATTCTTCCCTTGTTATCCCTTTAATGCTTCCCAATGCCAAGCAGTAGCCACCAACCTGTCTTTTAAATGAATCAAATTTGGACACTGCGTTTCAGCATGTTTGATTGGGACTTGCTCCAGTAATTGGCCCTACCAATGTCTTTTATCTTTAGAGAAAATCTCCTATGTCAACTGTTGCCCTGTGTGGTAAGGAGCAATCAGCAGTGTCCCTGTGCCAGAAAATACTGGCTACAGCTTTACCTACTAAACTGCCTATGAAGGACTCTGCTTTCTTTTTTTTTTTTTTTTTTTTTAAGATAACACTGAGAAGTAACTGTCACAAAGTACTTGCTTCTACAGCTCCTCTATTAGCAGTGGCTTTTCCCCAGAGTTTTCCACTGCTGACACATAAAGTGGAGTTACTTGGTCATTGGTAAATGTCACCAGTTGTGAGCTTAGCTCCAAAGCATAGTTCCACTGCTGCAAGTTAGAACTACTTTACTAAAGATGTTCCTGTTACCCCACCAAAGAGACTGACATTTGTGGATGTCTTGATTCATTTAAACCATCAGCATTGAGTGCTGACTCTTTGTATTGCTGTACCCCTTCTCTTTCATTGCTAGCAGGTCATAGGACATAGCAGAGTTTCTTCTGTATGCCTTCACTCTGTCCAATATTGCCATGACAATTCTCCACCACTTTTTCAGTCTAGTCCTTTGCACATCTTGTCACATGGCCAAAATTCAAGCAATTGGGCTTTCCTAGGGAGTGGGTGCTAAACAGGAGGTTGTAGAGGACAGTATGATCCACAGGGAAGTCCTTTCTGCTCTTTCGAACTGCCTGTTCTAATACTTGATCTTAATTCAGCAGAGGTGGTAAGATGTGTTCCAGTAGAAAAACAAATTATATAAGGAAAACGGTAGCTTAAATTAATAGCACATATTGCTATAAGCTGAAGATGAACATAGAAATCAGATGAGTTAAGTAACAGAATCCCTGCAACTTGTAATTCCAGGCTGAACTTGGAAAAGCATAGTATTTGATATTACAGTGTTGGATTGCTCTATCAGGTTGGCAACTCTGTGACATGCTGAGAGTGATCAGAGTGGTTACAAAGGTAGGAATGCTTTATGAAGTAACTAGTCATACAGCCCAGGAGAAGCAGCTCTTTGAACTGTGTCCTGTACACTCTTGGGACTGAATTATATTCTGTTACTAAGAGCCGATTTGTATGAAGTGGCCATAATATGTGGTATTCTCCTGTTTGGTGGTTTTTTTTTTTTAAAAGAACAACAAAAAGAATTAAGAAGTTTGTTGGGGGGTGGCTTAAAGTGGCAGCCAAAAGCCTAAAATGCCTTCAAAGAGATTGTCTTAAAGTTTCCATACTAGATAGTCAAAGCAAGTTCTGCCTCTTACCTTTGAAAAAAAGGTTTGAGGAAACTTGGAAACAAAACAGCAGCAACAATAACAAAACATTCTCAGTATGGTTCACATCGGGATAAGGAAGCTATTAAAAGTAAGAAGACCTACTTAAAAGCCATGATTGAGTGTAAATGAAGGAAATAAAAAGGATGATAAACCAAAGTACAGACTAAGGGCAAAACAATTTTTTTTTTTTCCCCTTGGGGAACAATCTTGCTTCACAAGATCTGTTGTTACAGGGCCTGCCTTAGGATAAGAGGGAAGCTCTTCTCATGAGTGAATAATTAGCTAAGAAATACAGAAAAAGTTACAGAAATACTCCAATTTGTATTTCAGCGGGGAGATGGAGAGTAATGCTAGAGGAGAATGGGGAAGTCTCCTAAAGAAAGAGGATTTTCTTTTGATGCAGAAAAAAGGGATTGGGAAATCAAACTAGCAAATGGCAGTTTTGAAATAGGAAAGTACTACTTCAGATCATACAGCTAATGCATACAACTCGCTGCTACCAGCTGCTGTGGATCTTCAGATTTGTTACCTGTTCAAAGTACCAGTTGGACAAATTGCTGAAAGGAGTTCGCTGAGGAGCATTAAGCACAAAGGTTCTTGTCCTGGCACACAAGGAAGTCCTTAAACCAGCAGATGCTAAAATCTGTAGGGGCAGGGTGAAGAAGTGTCACTGCATGTCTGCTCTGCCTTTTTGCCACTCAGAAATAAGGTGCTGAGCTGGCTGGGGTTTTTTTTGGCCTGGCTGTTAAGCCACAGTGTCTTTGATTTCTGTCCTTTTTGGTACCTGCTAGGAAAGATTGCTAACAATCACAGCACTTGCTGTTTTTTTTTTACTGAGAGTATCACGCCTGTGTGCATTGCCTGTCAAGCAGGTTGCTGGTGTCAGGATGTTGAGGCAAAGCAATGCAAATGGAAGATCTGAGCCAGGTGTAGGCCTTCATGCCCTTAAAGTGAGCAGGGGGTGTGATGGCAGCTTTTCAAAGCAAAGGGAACCACTTCCAACTTAGCATTCTTCTGTGTTGTCTGCATGACTTTCTCCTAACTGACAGGGCCACCTAAAGCCATTTCCACAGATAAGCAGTAAGCTTCCTCAGCTGAGAAATTTTTCTTTAAAGCTCTAGAACTGCAAAGAGCCTGTTTCCTAAGTACCTATCTGACAGCTGTCACCATTTACAGGTGAGCTTCCACAAAAAGACAAGTGACAACCTGAGAGCTGCTATTTCAGGGGATAGCCAGTAACTAGAACTTCCCTCTGAGGAAATCTGTATTCCTATTACTGTATTTTCCTCTGTGATCATTGCCATTGATCTCTCCAATCTCAAGGACTCTGATGAGCATAGATAGCTATGGAAGAATCTCCTCCTTGGCTGCTTTTTGCATACTGTCCTTGCACACCCTGAGAAGCCCTGAGACCACAGTGAAGTCCTTGGATATCTACACCCCCTGATGTTTGGATACAAGGACTTGTTCAGCTATAACTCATAATGTTAGCATGTGGTGCATAGGAAGTTTCATTTCTTTGTGTTCTGCCTTAACTCCTGCCGTCTTGTCTGGTTTTCCTAGTAGTACATCAAATGTGGGATTGAGAGGAGCCTCACAGTGCACATAGAGCACCTTTAGCTTTACCCTTTTGTACTCTGGAGTGATGAGACTTTGAAATGAACACTAAATTAACTCCATGAATAGTTGTATTTCAGAGTCCTGCCCCTTTTCTCCTTGAGGATGGGAGCTGGTAGGACATTGATAAAGAGAGAAATAGATTCCATACTTCTGCCAAGAGCTCCAGAAACAATATTTCATGAAAGTGGTTTCGGCTTTCAGTACTTTGTCCCCAAAAAGAAGAGGGCCCAGTGTTCAGTCCTAAAAGCGCAGAGGCTGAATAATTGTTCTCATTCAGAATCATAAATGTTTGGTTGCTTCTGTGTTCTCCAGACAGATGGACCAGTCCCCTTTCTAATATTGTGCACCACTTTCACTGATGTTAATGGTTATTAAAAAAACCTCCCCATTTAAAGCTTCTGGGCACATGGTCCCTGAAAAAGTCTTTGCCCGTACCATAGTGCTTAGTGAGCTGTGTACATGCTGGTCTTCCCTGCAAGAACCACGGGTTAATCACAACCTTTGCAGTATGCAGGAAACTTCTTGCTCATCCTGGTCAGAAAGCAGATGAATTTTGGAAAGAGTGGCATCTCTGCAGAGTAACTCCCATTGTTCTTCATCTATTAGGAATACACCATGATATGGCGGGTCCCCTCAGCAGACAATTTGAGTTAACCATGAGTGGGTGCTGACAGACTCCATTCTCACGCCTATATTCTACAGATGGAGTTCCCCTGTTTCCACCAACCCTCCAGAGCAGGTACTGATCCTGGGCTCCTCTAGATGTTGTCCTCTTGATTTCTTCATTCCCTAGTCTGCAGTCCAGGTTTTATACCTTTCTCTGTCCCTTGCAGCCTGAGAACAGGTAGGAATATTCAGCCTGAGTGAATACTGAGAGCTCCTTTTGACTTGATGCTTGTGCCATTTGTCCCTTCTGTTTTGATTGCTGACAGTCTGCTGGCTTGTGCTGCCAGAAACGTAAGAAAAGAATCTAGGCTATTATTTAGGGATGCGTAAGGCCCTTATGCCAGTCAGGATTTCCCCCTTTCAGATCAGTTTGAAGACCTCCATCTGGTCTTGACTCTCCCAAAGGCATCTTTCCCATCGCTCTGGATTGTGTTACTAAGCTCTGTGTCAGGCCACATGAAGGGCACCTGTTGCCTTCACTGTGCTCTTATCAAGACCCACAAGCTCATACCCTTATTACCTCCCCTGTTTAAAATGCCAGCCCTGTCTTATCATATCCATGCTCCCAGCCTCATGCTGGTTGAGCCCTAGTTGGAGGTGCAGGTGGTTCCTTCAGGTAGTAGGGAGCACATGGAGCTAGGTTGAGAATCAGGAACTGTGGCTGCACAGAGCAGCAAGGTGTCACCAATCAAATTAACACAGGTACTGCTTTGATATGTTTATATTATGCACATTTGAGTTCAAGCTGATGTAGAACAGTTTCCCTCTCCCAGAAATTCCAGTTCTTACTCTCCGGGTGAATTGGGAAGACTCCAGTACCTGTTGCAGATCTTTTCCCTTCCCTGACCCATTTCCTTTTCAGCAGGAACGAAGTTGTGCCAGGGCTTAACCCTAGCTTTCTTAAAAGGATATTCTCACGCTGGCCAGCAGCTTTCATTGTCTTTCCCCAAACAACATAACACTGGTGAATCCAAGTGCCATATGTTGTTTTCAGTGCCCTTTCATTTTTACAGTAAGACAAAGCTGTGCAGGAAGTTCCTCCCCTTAGATTTGCAGCCATGGGGGAAAGCTGAGAAAGCTCGGGCATGGTCTTATCAGATATTTTTCCAACTGGATTCTGTGTCACCAGCAGTGACTGATGTTGTTTCATCATGACATAGGCAACCTTCTCAACATGCCTGAGAAATAGTCCTCTGCTGGGTATCTGCAGGGCAACTGTTTTGAAGCTTCGTTTATGCCATTCCCATATTGTGACAGATTCTTCATATTGAAATATTGCTGAGGACCAATTCCAAGATTTGCCGTGAGAGTTTGGAAGCAATTTGATACCAAATATTCTAGAGGAATTTCTCTTTATTTAGGAGAAGCCCAGTAGTTAAAAATGCTAGTCCTTGCCGTGGTCTGTCTCTAGACCTTCCAGTGAATGTAGGAATGCTAATTAGTCACCGTAAGTGGCATCTATAACAAAAAGACACAAGTTATATTGTTAGAGGTTTGTGTGAATGCCTGTTGGATCCTATGACCAGTCCTTAATCGCTGCTACTTTTGAAGTGCCTGTGCTAGGCTGTAGTGGGTGAAAGATATTTGGAACTGCTCTGTCCTGTTTCTCGCAGGGAGGGTGTGCAGAGAATAGTGGTCCCCAAAAGATTTGACCTCAGTGTGCAAAGTGAGGATGCTCTGCAGGGTTGGAGTATACTGAAGCAGGTGACTGGCAAGAAACTATTTTTCTTCCATTTTTAAACAATCAATCATATGTTTTATTAGAGTAATTAATTTACTAACTGAATGCAAATTGTGAGGCCATTGCCCTAATATGAGCATACTAGAACTCTGAAATATTTTCTTTTCAGATATGATATTTAGTAAGTATTTCTGCCAGAAAAATAAGCATTGCGGATACTGTTATTCCAAGAGGAGCCAGAACAGCATCTTTCTCTAGTTCTTGCTTGGCTCATCTGAGCTTGTGCCCAAGAAGAAAAATTAGATCTGGAGTCTTCTCTGTGGCTGGTAAGGATCACATGGTGGTCCTTTGCAGTTGTTTCCATATCAGGTTGATTTTTCTATTCCCTCACTTCCATCTTCTAAAGAGCAATCCTTTTCTAGAAGATATGTAATTAGTCTTATTTTCTGTAAATGAGCTCTGAAACTCAGATTGAATCCCCGCCCCTATCAGGTGAGGAGGCTCCCTGGAATCCTAGAATAGAGTTGGGGGGGAGGGAAGGGGAAGCAGGTAATGCCTTGCATTATGATATGAGCCAGGCTGTTTGCAGCCATCCGAAGACGTGACCGGTGCTGCTGTTTGTTGTTGAGACTTGATCAGCAGAGAGGCTGGCTGGTCAGGACAAATGAAGTTGGCTGCGTCTCAGGCACGGACCTGCAAGCTGAGCCCAGGCATGAAATTATATTTTCAGCCGTGTTTTCTTGTAGCCCCTATTAAACTCAGGCTCTGACTGCGTTGTTCCCTCGGGGTAGGGGGGACCAAAGCTAACGCAGCAGCCGACTAAACAATGAATCACTCCCTGTTCTGTACTTAATACCCGTATTTGTGTGTCTCCGAGCCCTCCCGTGCGTCACGGCCGCTTCGTCCGAGGCCCGGGCTTAGGCAACGGTCTCGCTCTGTACCCAGCAGCTCTGCTTTTGGCACGTGTCGAGGGCTTCTCCTGGCCGTCCTGGTGTTCCCTCCAGCAGCTCTGGTTTTGGCGGCTTTGTCCCGCTTTGTCCCGCAGCTGGAGCGGCGGGCTGCCGGGCTCCGCGGCGGCTGACGGGCTGTCCCCTTCCTCGCCCCTGGCGCTGCTAGGTGTACACCTCGGGGAAAGGCAGCAGCGCCGCCGGCTTGACGGCCTCGGTGATCCGCGACCCTTCCTCCCGGAGTTTCTTCATGGAAGGAGGAGCCATGGTGCTGGCGGATGGGGGAGTGGTGTGCATCGACGAGTTCGACAAGGTACCGAGCGGGGAAGGGAGCCCTTGGGTTGCCGGTTTCTCCCAGCAGAGCCCAGGGCTGCAGGAGGAAGGGTGACTCTCCTGAGGCTGCCTGGCTTTCTTTTGGGGAAAGAAATAGGGCTGCAGGGAAACTCTGGTTACGTCCTGCGCTCTTGGGCAGAGGTCCTTGCAGAGCTTTATCTCAGGGGTTGGCGTCCGTGGGTGTGTAGCCGAGGTCTGGTGGAAGAGACTGGCGATGACTTTTTTTTTTTTTTTTTTATTTTTTTTCCCTCTTCGGTTCATTTCTCCCACCTCGGATGAAAAGATGCGGGAGGACGACCGCGTGGCCATTCATGAGGCCATGGAGCAGCAGACCATCTCCATTGCGAAGGTGAGTTACGGGTGCGTGTTGCCCCAGGGGGGGAGCCTGATTTGCCACTGGGTTTCTGACAGCCTAGCAACCAGTGGCCACGCATCTTTTGCCAGAATTGCCCATTTTAGAGTCCAGGCAGCCTTTTTGATGGTTACTGGTTTCTCTGATCTGAGACCAGTCAGCCCTGCCTGTAGGCTTTGGGTTGTCTTCTCTCGGGCAGCCTGAACTTTGGCAGAACTGAAACGAGCTCCCTCTGTTCTGCCTGTCCTCTGCTCCTCTAGATTTAGTAATTCTGCTGATGTCCCTATGTCACAGCCTCATATCACTTCATTTTCTTCCTTCCCACTGCTCTCCACCCCCGCAGAAGATCTATAGAAACTGCCTGACATCCCGGTGCCAGGTCTCTCAGACCAAAGTTCCTCATCATTTCCACTGCTCAGCCTTTTTTTGGAGCAGCTCTGCTCCCTCCTGGTCGCTCTGGCTTACCCCTGAGTGTTCAGCCCCCAGTGACAGAGCACCCACCACGGCTTTTCCTCGCTGCTCGCTCTTGCCCCGCTACCTGCAAACTCACACTTTGCTCCCGGGGCCGCTCGGGGGGACTCAGCCCCCCCGGCTGCCGCGTTTCCAACTCGGATGACAAACTTGGGATGGGGTTTGGTGTGTCCTTGCCCTTGACGTGAGGTTTTAAGTGAAGTTACTCAGTGCTCAAGCCTCAGCTGAAGCCAGCCCTCCTCCAGAAGGACTTGTGGGTCCAGCCCCACGTAGCTCCTGTGCTGACCCCTCTGTGGATTACAGAGCGATTGGGTGCTGCTTAGGGGGGGGTTATTTAAATGCCAGCGACTGAGGATGAGTCCTCGCAAACTGGTTTGGACCTTTCACTACGAGTTAATAGCCTTCTAGCTCTGCTGTGACATGGATGTGGTCTTGACCCCATCCGTTTCTCCTTCCCGCCCCCCCCGCAGGCAGGAATCACAACCACACTCAACTCCCGCTGCTCAGTGCTGGCAGCTGCCAACTCCGTCTTCGGGCGCTGGGATGAGACCAAGGGCGAGGAGAACATCGATTTTATGCCCACCATCCTGTCCCGGTTTGACATGATCTTCATCGTCAAGGATGAGCACAACGAGGAGCGAGACATGGTAGGTCGGGGCGCACGGGGGGGCAGCTGGGACTGGTGGTGCCCCATTTTTCAGGATGGGGGATGGAGGAAGGGGGGGGTGTCCCGCTGCCCGACTGCCTTCTGCTCCCCTAGACGCTGGCCAAGCACGTGATGTCCTTACACGTGAGCGCCTTGACGCAGACCCAGGCGGTGGAGGGGGAGATCGAGCTGAACAAGCTGAAGAAGCTCATCTCCTTCTGTCGGACGTGAGTGCGAGGCACGGCTTTCGGGCAGCGCCCGGGCTTGCGGGGTGGGAGGCGGCGGCGAGAAGCGAACCAGGCGGCCGGCGTTTGCGAGCGCTTTCTCGGGGTCACCTGTTTGTGGGGGGGGTGGTGTGTTTTTTTTTTTTTTTTTTTTTTAACTCCCGCCTTGAAAAAAGGGAAGCGAGAGCAGCTCGCAACGGTGCCGCAGCCTGGCCCAAGGAAACGAGGGGTGCCTGGGGAAACGCACCCCCCCCCCCCTCCCCAAGCCCAGGGGACCGTCCCCAGCGGCGTTGCGTCCAGCTCCTGTCCCGTCCCCCCCCCCC
>JANVCT010000074.1:12903683-12926151 GCA_026770115.1 Aviceda subcristata | reverse complement strand
GGGGCGCGGGCAATCGGGCAGGGGCTGGGGCAATGGAGGCAGGGAGGGGGTGATGGATTTGGGAAGGGGGTGATGGAGCTGTGGAGGGAACTGTAGGTGCTGCCCTGTCGAGCCTTGGCCAGGGCAGGCAGGACTTGCTGCAGGGTGATGAGGGGCCCCATGCCAGCCGTGCTGGCCTCACCCCTGCCCCTCCCAGCGGGGTCTGCCCTGCCGAGCCTGCAGACCCTCAGTGGTCTCAGCTCCCCCCAGCTCCAGGTTCGCAGGCAGGGGCTGGAGCACAGAGGGAAAACCCAAATAGCAAGGCCTGGCCACCAGCCGTGCCCAGGGGCAGACCTGGGCTCTGTGGCACCCTGTGATCTCCCTGCCAGCCCAGAGGGAGGGCGATGGCACAACCCCGCAGGGATCCAGGGGGATAATTTTCCCTTCCTGAAGAATTTCACAGGAATAGCTGGCGCGAAAGGCCAGTGGCTTCGATTTCAAAGGGATGCCGGTGCTGGGGCCGGATGGGCTGGCGAGCAGGTGGAGGGGTCCATCCCAGCAGCACCCCATGCCAGGCACCTCGCAGGGCTGCAGGCTGGCACCCACCCGGCTGGAGGGGCAGCTGCCCCCTGCCCTGGCCACCCTCTCCCTGGGGACACCCTCCCGTGCACCAGCAGGAGCAATCTTCAAGCCTGAACCCTTCTGACCCCCGGGCACGGTCCTGTGTGATGCAGACGCACACACGTGTGCACCATGCACGCCACATGGGCAGGCGGCAGAGGGCTGGGAAGATGGGGATTTTGGGGGACAGTCCCCAATCAAACGGCTGGAGGATCCTGACACCGGTGGGAGGAGATGGGTGAACATGCGGCACGGATCCTGCCTAGCCCCAGCCAGTGCCAGCAGAAGGGAAAAGACATTTCTTCCCTGATTCCAGCATTAACTATTAGCACTGAGAACCCCGGCAGGGGAGGGATTACCAGCCCCACTTGCTGTACATCCAACTGCAGCTATTTTGGTGGCTTCACAGCATGTGCCACCAGGCAGGCAACCCACTCCTGGAAGGGTGCCATGGGCACGGCAGCACCAGTGGCAACAGGCGAGGCAGGAAGCACTGAGCACCCCAGCCCCACGTCCTGGGGGGTTTCGCTGGCCCCCAGCCAGATGCTGACACCTTGCCACTTGCTGCTGAGACACCTGGACCCTGGCATGTGTCCCCTGAAGGACAGGGCTGTCCCCTCCTTCTCTCACCCTGCTGCCCTCTGCTCTTCCAGGGTGACCTGATCCCCTCATCCTGGGGAAGGAAACCTCTTCCCAATGCCCCCGGTGCCCCTCAGAGCAGTGGGATGACACCCCTGCCCACTCAGCTGTCCCCAGCACAACCTCCCCGCTCACGGGCAGCAGCGCCCACACCTCTGCACCCGCCGAGGGGGCTGCAGAGACATTTCCTGCAGGAGCCAGGAGTTTTTTACCCCCTTTCCCCTGGGCGTGCGGTTTCAGTAACTTGAGGAGCCACAAGAGCCGCTGCCTGTGTCTGCCTTCCCTGCCTGAACAGGCAACTGTGTGGCTACGGGTAGTGGAAGGTGCTGCAGGCGCAGGGGGCGAGGTGATGGGGCCGCAGTGCGGGGGATGCTGTGCTCAGCACCCCCTGCTAGCCCACTGTCACACCCTGGGACCTCCGCCCACCCCGTGGGGTCCCCCGGCCAGCCCGGGGCAGTGGCAGGCAGCTGGGTGACACCAGCGTCCCTGGACAACGCTGTGCTCTGAGCTCCCTGGTCACCTCCTGGCCTTGGGTCCCCTGTGTGCAGGGACACTGTGGCCAGGGCTCAGGGACACAGGGTGACACAAATTCCCCAGGGATGTTCACTGCAACCTGGTCACCCTGACACTCTGCCGTGGGCACCCTGCAGCCACTGCAAACCAGGGGTGGGCACGGAGGGACAGTCCTGTTGCCAGCCCACCTCCCTGGCCCTGGCCACAGGGTCCCCAGGCTGTGACACCCCCACCAATGCAGCGCTGATGTGAAGCAGGCAGGAGACACACAGCACAGGGCATGTCCCCACCGCCTCAGGAACCCTGGGAGCCTGAGGGACCAGCACATGGATGGGGACCACATGCAGCCATGGGCCTCGGGGACAGGTCAGCAGGGTGCCCCGGGGCAGCCCCAGCTGGGAGCATGGTGGGGAGCTGGCTAGCAAGGGGACAAGAGGGGACATGGGGCAGTCCCCCACCACCTCTCCTGCAGTATTTTAGCTGGTGAGTGCAGCTGGCAACACAGTGGGCAGCACAGCAGGCTGCTTACAGCCCTCTGGGAGTGCTGGGACACACCTCCCTGGCCGTGGGGACCCCCTCCCCATCAAAAAGGAAGCTAGGCTGAGCCATGTCCTTCCCCCAGCCACCTTGCTCACCCCTACAGACCCCTCGGGGGGGAAGACAGGACCCAGGCGAGCCTCGGCAGCAGGCATTCACTCTGAACCCTACTGATGGCAGCAGCTGCAGCAGCTGCCTGATGAAGGCAGATGAACGGCTGGAGCTCGCTCCCAGCTGCCACAGCCCTGGGAAGAGCAGGTCATACAGCCACCAGACTGGGCCATGGGGCGACTGTCTGCCCCCCAGCTGACCTTCAGTGCCCACTCCTGTTTCCTGGCAGCCCAAGGACAGGCAGAGGAGGCACCTTGTGCTGGGAGCAGGCTCTGTGGTGCTCCCAGACAACGTCCCAAGCCAGCACAGGAGCCCTTTCATCCCCAGCCCCGCTTGCTCCCTGAAGTGAAGCTTCTTCCCCAGGACACCCCATCCCGTGGTGCTGCCAAGTGGCCCGCTGCCGGCAGGCGGGTGTCAGCACCGGGTCCCGGCGCAGGCACAGACACACATGGCCCTTTCTTCGCCCCTCGGCCCTGCGTGCAGCTCAGCGCTGGCAGGCAGGTCTGTGCCGCACAATGCGCCTCCTTGTTCGCCCCGGCCCAGGGCCGGCTTGTGGGGAATGGCAGGGAATCGCCTCCGTTTCCTGCTGGAGTTTTATTACATTCACCGTATAAATAAATAAATATGATCCAGAGGAGAAGGGGAGAACCACGGGGCAGCCTGGAGCCAAGCAGGACGTGGGCTGGGGCTGAGCCCCGCGGCACTGGGGCTGGGAGCACTCTGGGACGGGGGAGGGGGGTTGTAGGATGCCCCACTGCAGCTGTGTGCCCCGGGATGTCCACGCTCCCCAGGTCTGCACCAAGTCCCTCGTGTGTCTCCAAGGAGCAGCCAAAATCCCAGCAAACACAATCCGTGAGGTAGCTCCACAGTCCTAGGACCACTGCAAGAGCCCAGTAAGGGGCTCACTGTGCCAGGCACGGACCCTGGCCACCAGCACCGCTACTTAGCTGGAAGAGAAACCTTCTCCCAAGCAATTTGGGAAGCGTGGGAGCACCCTCAAGCCCTGCCACCCCCAAGGCCAGCACTGCACATGCTCATGGCCTGGCAGAAAGCCCCTGCATCCCCAGCCCGCTCTTGTGCATGGCTCATGTGTTGCTCTGCCACCTCTGAATGGTGCCATGGGCCAAGAACATCTGCACTGGTTCAAGCTGGTGTGGGCTCACAGACTGGACCTCAGTAGGGACATGGCCAAAGCACCCCCTGGGAAGCAGGAGCATCCCTGCAGAGCCAAGCCCAAGCCCATGCCATGCTGCCCCAGGAGCAGGGACAGCTGCAAGGACTGGAACTTGCTGGAAATGATTTTAACGTACTATTGACGGGCCAAGCTGCCCATGTGGTTGCTAAAGTCAAACCAAAGGTCTCACTGCCACCCTGCAACCTCCCTTGGGTGCCCCATAGCCATGGGTGGCCTTTCGCTGGCCCCCACTTGCTGGCAAAGCCATCAGTGCTGTGGTCAAAGTCCTCCTTGTGTTCACTGCAAGCTTCAGCATAGCCATGGTACCTGGATGCAGATGCCTTCCTCTAAGCTGCATGGACTCATGAGGGTGGTCTGGGGAGAATTTTGGCACTTCCAGTGCTTTTGGGTTGGGTTGGTTTCAACTCCTCAAGCAAGGTTTGGACCAAGAGTAGTGAGCAGGCTGGAGCGGCCCAGACTGAAGCTCTCCTGTCTTTGCAACCCCTGGTCGAGTATTTGCACATACCTGAGATCTCGCTGTCCTCTTCCCTGTTACTGGACAGAGGTCATCGGTGCTGGGAAACACCATGTTGCATTTCTTCTCCTCCCAGGCCCCAAATCAGTCCATGTTCAGGTCACAGTCCTCCTTCTGATGGTTCCTACGCAAGATTGGGTCACTCTTGCTCGTGACAAACCGTCTGGTACCAGCATCTTCCTCCCTGACCTGGTTCCTCCTTAAGTACCTCCCTCATCTCCTCTCTATGTGGAGCATGCTATGAGACCACCATCTCTAACCTGGCCAGAGGAGCAGCTCCAGGGGGAAGTTCTTCAGCCGTGTCTCTAATCTGCTTACCAGGGTGCTGCCGTTGTGCAACAATTTTCATTGCAACTTCCACTTGGCCCTCTCTGGAGAAGAGCTGCCACAGACGAGCTGCTACAATAAAGACCCAAACTACCCCAGTGCCTTATTTCTACAAGGGACAGATGCTGACATCCCAGCAGAGGATCCCGGAATGCTGAATTTTGATTACTTTGGGGCAACAGATTTTCTGCTCTGCTTGAGGTAAACCCAGAGCCCTTCTGCCCTGCTGCCTCCCACTGCCTGTGGGCTTTGGAATTCATGTCCAGACAGGTGTTTCCTGATCGGTCGCTCTGCTCCTCATTGTGCCCAGCTGGTCAGATGGGCTCTTCCACCCCTGAGTGATCCGCAAACACCCCTCGCCTGCCTGGCGCCCACCCACAGCCTCACACCCCACCTGCAAACACTCCACTGAGAAGTCTGGACCTGATCCCAGTGGGGATCCCTGGGGGAGATGAGGTTCAGGTACGGGGAATCCAAAACAGTGAAGAATTAAACCTAAGATGACCCAAGTGTGTTCCAGACAAGCGAGGTGATCTCCTTCCCATCTGCTGCAGCCATGCTTGGACCAGCCAAGGACCATCCCGACCCCCATGGCTGCCTAGGCACCCTGTCCCTCCAGGGCAGCACTGGTGGGTGTAGGCAGGCAGGCAGGGAGCCAGGGGTCTGCATCCCACTGGGGAAGGAATTTGCTACTGGAGTGGCACCAGCATGACCTACTTCTAGCTTAAAAACATCCTAATATGCAAACATTTATGAAAATACTCAAGAACGCAAAGTTTAACAAAAAAAAAAGCAGCGCCATGGTGGGTAAGCCAGCTGCCTCCTTTTCTTTTCCAAAAAATATTTTCACAAGATGGGGCAGTGCCGCTTTAGGTCCATCATCGTCATCACGGCATCAAGAGCTCAAGACGGCAACTTCGAATGGAAACCCTCAGGTATGTCAAACAAAAATACTATTTACCATTCACTTACTAATACTGTTCTCCTCTGGGGGAAAAAAACCACAAAGCTCCCATATTTATTTAGCAGAACTCAGCACTTTTGGGTTTTGCTCATGGTGCCTAAATATAGTTCGTGAGAAACAAATAATCTTTCAGGGATTTCTGCTCCCTCCATCTCTCCAACCACCCTTCTTTAAAAGTCAGGCGATCCAGTGAAGGCTCTTGTCCCAGCTGGCAACCCCTGCCATTTGGGCATGAGCCCTGAGCCAAGAAAAGGTGCTTTTTTGATGTGTCTTCAAGACTGTGAGGTGGGTCACCCACCCGCCCTGGGCTCCTCCAGCAGTGCCAGGGGGTGGGCTGTGTGATGGCTCAGCTCTGTCCCCGACCCCAGCCCAAGGTGGTCCCTTTTCCTGTCCCTGCAAATGGCATCAACCCTTCGGGCACATGCCAGGTTGCTGGAGGAGATGGGGAAGGGCGAGGGCTCACTCACTGTTATTGGGGATGTTGACATCTGGAGATGACATCACGTCCCAGAGCGGTGCCAGACCGCAGGTCCCAGCTCCCTGGGTGCTGGTGGGTCTCCCCAAGCTGGTGTGAAATGCTCGCTTCTGCTGGACACAGTGAAGGCAGGAGAGCTGCTGCTCAGCAAGGACCACAGCTCCGCAGGAGGGAAGAGATGGAAACAGCTGCAGGGACAGGACAGGAGAGAAGGGGAAAGAATGAAAGGGTTAAAGACAGGGTGATCTGAAAGACTGCTGCTGAAAGATTGTGGCAAGAGGAGTCCATCTAAGTATTTACGGAGGATGAAAACATCTGAGTCTTTTCCACTGGTGTTCAACCTGCGTGTTCCTGCCCTCTGCCTTGTCCCGGGACACCCCTGAGTTATCTTCCCCCCCCTCTCCATCCCTAAGCCTTTTGCCCTGTCCAACGGGCAAAGAACCAAGGGCAGAGAGCTGGTGATGGCAGGCAGAGCCAGCAGGCCCCATCAGCCCTCGATACTTCCAAAAACCAGGACTAGAAAACAAACATGCCTCCAGGAACACAGCAGGGACTGGCCTGAGGAAACATCACATCCCATCACACTGCCATGGCTGCCTGCAAGTGGTGCCGGCAGCGCCAAGGGCAGAAGCCAGGTACCCTCCCAGATGGGCTCAAGCCACTCTGCACCCAGCTCACGACTCCTAGTGAAGGCAGGTTTGCTGCAAACCCCCCAGGAGCAGCAATGAGGTACCCAAGCAGGATTTTAGATGTCTGCATGCCAAGATGGATGGCCTCAGGTGGCAAAAGGGCCACTGCCCTGGCTTGTCCTCGCTGAGGTGCACAGCAGGGACCTGTGGCACAGCAGCAAACCTGAGCCCAGCCCTGTGCTGCCCAGCCTGGCAGGTCCCCCAGCACCCTCTGAGCATCCCCAGCCTGTGTGAGCCTGGGCATCACTCTGCCTGTGATGCTGCCCTGCTTCCCGCCAGATCCCCATCCCTGATCCACCCAGGGAGGGGACATTCCCCAAAGCCATGGGCTTGGTGTGGACCATGTCCACGGCCCACCACCACCATCCGGCAGAGCACGGACTCTGCCCTGGCAGGCACCTGACGTCCCAAACACCCTGGCAAAGGAAACCCTTCCCCACCAGCCCTGCTCGCCTCCCTTCCCGCCCTCTTTCCCCTCCTGGCTGCTGCATTTTCCACCCTTACTGCAAACTCTCCAGCACAGGAAAATGTGAGGCAGTGGAAAACCAAGCTGGTCCCCGGCAGCTGGGCCACCTTCCTCCTTCTCAGCCCCTCCATCTCGCAGACCACAGGTTGCCCAGCTCCTGGCATCTCCAGCGCCCCAGTCAGGCTACCCACTACCCCCGTGCCGCAGCTCATCACCCCCCCAGCAGGACCCTGAGCTCCCCGAGCTGCAGGGAGCTGGTTCTGGGGTTCACTGAGGTTTTCATGGAGCAGAGCTCCAAGGGCGAGAGCACTCAGGAATGAAGGCTCGGCGCTGTTGCCGAAGCCCCTGTGGTTTCCCCATCCACCCTTCCCTGGGTTGCTCCAAGCCTGGGTCCTACATAGGTACATGGGCTCCTGCCTTTGTGACCTCCATGGTCAGGACCAGTCCCGCCAGCATGCAGCATCCCTGGTGCACACAAGGCCAGGGAAGCAGCAGCACCTCTCCCCTTCAGCCTCGCTGCGGGGAGCAGAGCTGGGAATCGCCCTTTCCCCACCACACTGGGCAGCACACACAGCACTTACTCCCCAGCTGGGTTAGGATCTCATCCTCAGCTTTCAGTCCTATTTTAAAGCAAATTTGGAGTCTCTTTTTGCCCACATGCCTCTGTAACCTTCTCTACTGCCTTTTCCAGATGCCCCCTCCAGTCTGCCAGGCATGGCAAGAGGATGCTCCTTACTGGCGGCGAGACAGGGAAGATGCTGGGGTACACTGGACACAAGGTGCATGTGGGAAGCAGGGGGACAGACCAGCAAGACTCTGGAAAAACAGCTCAAGTCTGATCTACCTTTTCGCAAAAGCTGGAAAAAAGAAGTCCAAGAACATCAGGGAGCTCTCACTTCCCTGCTGGTGCTGGGGCGAGTGAGGGCAGCCCTGCTCTGTGATAGAGGAACAGACCCCCGCCATTCGGGGTGCTGGGCTGGGGGGGCTGCCCCACAGACCCCAGGTCGATGACCAGGGTATGAGGACCTAATGGTCCAAAGTGCTCTCTCCCACCGTTGTGGCCCCTCCCACTAAGGGACTGGTTCTCGGCACCTGGTTGACTCAGAGCACCTTGTATGGCTTAAACTCCCACACGGCAGAGCCGTAACAGGAGCTTGGGTGGGAGGAGAGGTGCCAAAGGTCCAGTGCAGCATCAGCCAGGTCCGGCTCCAGCAGCACTTCCATGGCCTCTCTCCACAGCCTGACCTGAGCAAGCCACGGAGCAGGGACCTGCTTGCATCTGCAGCAGGGATGGCCACCATGCTGGAGAGAGACAAGCAAGGCTGACTGAGGGGTTGGGAATGCTCAGCCTCAGACAAGCTGGACTCTTCCCAAGAGTATCTTTAACTGAAAGCTGCATCATCCATAGGGAGCTCCCTTGACTGCGGTCCCTACTCTGGACAGGGATGCTTGTGTCAGCTGTCAGATAGTCCTCGGCCCCAGGAGCCAGAGCAAACAGACATACAGTTACCAAAACAACTGCTAATTGTTCCCAATTAGGGCCAGGTCTTGAATACTCATCAGTGCATGGCACCAGCCCTAATGTGTTTCGCAGGATGGCGAGGAATGGTGGCAGCGGAGCATGGGGAAGGCGTCCCATTGCCGGCGCCTGCCCTGCCAAGGGGCGGGTTTGTATTTACGCTGCTTTCAGGGAAAAGGAAAACATGCTCTGGGCTCCTCTGGGCTTTCACAGCAGCTCCTCAAGGGATGGAGCAGGGATCTGGGGGTCCTGAGGGATCCCAGCACCCCCCAGCAGCAGTGGAAGTACCGGCCCAGGGGTCCCTTCTACCCCAGCCCATCGTGCCCCCCAGCTGTGACCAGCTGCCTTTGGGCAGCCCCAAAAGGCAGCAGCTCCTGGAGCCAGGGCTGCAGGAACAGCACAAGCCCAAGGGCAGCACCAGCCTGACCCAGACACAGGATCTCCCTGGCTGGGCCAAGGACATCCGAGCAGGGCACTGGGGGCTGCATGGCCGCTCGCTCCTGTCCCACACACCTGCATGGCTCGGAGGCTGCGGCTATGCCAAGACACCTAAAAACCCAAAAAAAACCAAAAAACCAAACCAAAAAAACAGCTTGCTTGGGCTGTGGCTGCCCTTTGAGGAGCTCAGGCAAGAGGGAAGCAGAGCTGTTTCCCCAGGACCATGAAGGCTGAGCCAGGATGCTCTTGTGTGATACCATCCCCAGGAGCAGCTCTCTCCTCCTGCAGCTCACAGAGTTTTTCCCAAAGCTGGAGACAAAACCTTATGGATTTTGCAAAGCCCAGAGGACCAGCAGCACAGTGAGATGATGACATGGAGGTCCAGCTGTGCCCAACACCCCAAAAGCCACCCAGCAATCAAGCTCCCAAAACCTTGCAGATTCTGGAAACGCCTTTGCCACCGAGAGCTGAGAAGCCAGCACAGCGCACGTGGGGTTCTCTGGATGGGTTTGAGTCTAGAAACACCAGCCCAGCACCAGGAGCTCCTGGGGAGCCTCTGCTCTGCTGGGGTGGGGGTGGGAAACCCCTTACTGACCATACTGCAAAGGCGGGGGAAGGTGAGCATCCCCCCAACTGCCCCATAAGCAATGGACACCTCCTCCATCACCTGCAGCTGCTTGCACCGGGCACTGCTGGTCTGCTGCAGCCTGCGCCACCGGCACTCTGTGGAAGAAAGGAATTTCTGTGTAAATCCCATTTACCATCGGGTTTCTCACTTCCCCTCCAGCAGACAATCCCGGCCCTCAGCACAGTGCTGCATGAAGGGGCTGTTTAATATATTTTTGGAAGAAGGGGGAAAAAAAAACCCTCTCTGAAAAGAGCCTCTTTTAGCTAATAATGAAGTGAATATTATATTAAGAGTGAAAACATATTCAGGGTAACTTACAGAGGGAGACAGAAAACCTTTTCATAACACCCTGGCCACAAACACAACTGCCAATTAAACCGGCTCCATTCGCCAGCCTGTGCCAACATAAACGAGGGGGCAGGGGAACGCAGCACACTGAACCCGGCGCGTTCAGTGCCCAGTTGGGCTCAGCCATGGCTGACAGCACCAAGGGGGTTCCGCTCCAATGACTTTCACAGCCAGCCATCAAAATAAAAAGGCGCAAGTCCCCTGTCCCCATCCCAGGCTACGCCTGTGTGGGGGCATGAGGTGCCTGGTGCTGACGAGGGGCTCCAGCACCATGGGGGTCCTCTGTCCCTGTGCACAGCGACCAGTTCTGCCTCTCCTCTGGTCTGCACCTGGGCACTGCCACCAGCAGAGGGGACATGGTGGGTGGCAGGAGTACCCAAGCACCTGGCCCAAGGGACCAGCAGGATTGCTCCTGGCCACGGTGGAGGATGCTGAGCCACCCACCCAGGCTGAGCTGATGGGATCAGCCCCAACTTGGCTGCCACATGCACCACATGAAGGTTCAAAGTGGCAGAAGCTGCACCTCTCACCCTAACACCCTGTGCGGGGGGAGGAGACCTGTGACCAGCCCACAGGGCTGAGCTCAGACTGTAACAGAAGGTGCCAAAACCTGGAGCACCTTCCAGCAAGCCCATCCCTCCTGAGGGGGTCCCATGTGCCCTGGATGTCTCGCCTCATATTTCACTCTGCCATCCCATGTGTTTTCGTTACCTGTCGGTGATCTCAGCCTACCCTCACCCCTGGCAGAACACAGCCCACAACATGGTGGAGACATCATCACCCACCAATGCTCTCCAGGGTTTCTGCACCAGCTGCCACCAGAGGAGACAGGCATCAAGTGGGGTCTCTTTGCCCTTGCCGTGTCCCCTGGGGGCTCACCAGCATGGAGGAGGGCTGTAAGTGGGGACAACAAGGTGGGAGATCTGACCCACAAGTGACACACAGGGGTGGTGATTCACACTGGCTTTATCTTTGTCTTGCAGACCAAGGAGCTGAACTGAGGGGTTGAGGGTACGTAACATCTCAGGTTTTGGTTAAACACCCACACCAGAAAAACATCATAGGATATCAGATAATATTTTAATTGAGCAAATGCTCAGCAAAGCTCAGGAGCTGCAAACTGACATTTGATAAACCCAAACTGGAAATACAAGACCACTTTTGAGCTGTAACCAACCTTTGGAACAGTTTCTTCAGGGAACATGCTAAAGAAGTTTGTCAAACTACTTAATGGGGGGAGAGAAGCATTTTGGCCAAAAATAAAAAAATCTAGTAGGGAACTTCTCAAAAGCCCCCATTTTTTTAGTTAACAGTCAGAAAGTATGGTTGGCTGTAGAGCTTTTTGTCTGTTTTGCTCAAGGACTTGTAGTTTTGTTTTAATGCCAAGTCAAGATCCAAACACATCTTTGATTTTGCCCAGAGGCTGAAAGTTTGTATTTCTTCCTTTAATTAAAAAAAAAAAAAATCAAAAAAAATCAGGAAAGTAATTTTTGGCCATTATTAGGTAAAGAAAAATGAAAAAATGCACTTCATCAAAGTCTAGTTAACCATGGGAAGCCTCTCATATCACAGTAAAATGGCCATCAACCTGGATGGAGCCAGACTCTAGGTCAAATACAAGTTCCTAGCCCAGGCTGAGCAACAGCTCAGGGAAGGGCAGTTGCCATTTCTGCTGCATACACGGCAAGCCAACAAGAGGAGCAGACCTTCCAGAGACTTGCAGAGCTCCTTACCGTGTCACAGTGAACCACCCCATTTCAGATTTAGCAGGAACGACGCCTTCCACAATGAGTTTTGTCCCTACAGTTTGGAGGGCAGAAGATCCTGCCTTTGCAAGGTCATTGATGGACACAGATGTGCCAAGTTTCCATTTGCAGATCCAGCCGCCCGTGCTCATTCAACCCAAGCACCCAAAGGCTGTCAGAGAAATGCCAGCACATCCCACGTCAGAGCAGAGGCTGAGGAAGCTCCATGAAAGGCACAGCTGTCTCCTGCTGGAAAAATTTGTCCACATTTATGTCTTGAGACCTATCTTATCCCAACAGTCAGGAAGCACAAAGTTCTCTGCTTCTTGTAAGGAAGGGGTATCAGCTTCCAATCAAAGGAAGTTATCTGAACAATTTGTACAGAAAGAGACCAATATCCAGATTTAAATCCCATCTGAAACAAACCCCTGAACCACTTGCCTTTGGCAAAGCATTACGAGGGAGGCATTGCCATCTAGTGTCGACCCAGGAAAAAGGACCCGGCAAGACATCCAACTCCCCGTACTGCTAGCACAAGGGGGACTGATGGGGGGACAGTTTTAATACCCTCCTAGAAAAGAGGAACGCACCAAGCAGACAGGACAAAGCTGCCTGTGACAGGAGGACAGCTGGGAAGCCCTAACCACAATGGCTGTGGAAGCCCAAACCCAAGCAGCCAGCCATTGGACAAGCAAGAGCCCAGGCTTGTGATCTTTTAAACAGAGCAAGCGATTTCAGCAGCCAGCCCAGCTCAGTTAAAAGTCTCACCAACAGCCTTTCATGCAACACTTGCTTTTCAGGTGTGTATTATTGCTGCAGCTATTCATCAGGACAAAGCATCACAGTGTATGATTATGAGAATTCATATCATATAACTCCATTTCTTCCTCTCTGATCATTAGGAAAGCTCTAGAAAAAAGCATATCTGGGGAAAAAAAACCCTAATCATTGGATTGGTCTTAGGGGATAGATGACAAAATCCAAACCCTGCACTCCCTTTAGGTTGCTCTTCTTCGAACTAAGCAGCACAGCAGGGTTTGACCTCCTCTCAGAGACCAAGCCATTCTTTCTCCAAAAGCAGAGGACCAGAACAAGTAGACAAGCAGCAGGGTCCAGAAGTGTGCTTGCAAGGTGCTGCCAACCCAAAGCTTTCCTAACCTCCCTCCACCCCTCCTTTTTGGGACATCCTACCAAGACAGCATTTTATTTTAAGACACCATCAAAGCATGGTGGTAAGGAATCCAAAAGCCATAAAGACGCTGGCAGAACAAGAACACTTCAGACATTTCTCTCCTGGCAAGAGGCCACCTTGGATCACACAGTGACCACAGGCAACCCTCCCTGCCTGGCAAGTCAACAACAAGGCACTGAATCATGTTTAGAAGATGTTATCCATCCTAGTCAGACACAGGCAGGACAAATACTGTGAAAAAACTGTTTCATGTCAACAGGTTCCTCCCCCTCCATGGCTTCTTACTAGTTTTGCATTTACCTGCCATCGTAAAACATTTGATTTTGCATTTATTAAATCTCAGCCACACCACAAAGGCATATGTTCAGAGAGACACAGGGAGTACACAGCAGATTTTGCTCCAAAAGGAAACAGACTTGATCGAAGCTAGAGGAGTCAGCAATATTTGTAGGGGATAAAGCTGGTATTTTCAAGTAATTTGAAATTCAGTATCAACATTCACAGGAACATTCAGCCAAAACAAAGACCATAACATGCTGTTGCCCAAGACGGGAACTAGCTATACAGCAACAAACCAGACCCCATTTCCAAATTCCAGTTCCTTACACTGAAAGAGACATTAATCACTCTTGCACAATAAACTGGCAAAAGTCCTGCCAGCATTAGTTCTCAGGTTGGTTTATTTTCTCATAACAAAAATATCAAACAATTTTTTAAAGAACAACCTGTATAAACAATACAAAACTTCATGGCATCCTACTCCCATTTACAGATTCCCTAAAAGCAGCCCAGAACCTGCAAGAGGTAGGATGTCAGGAAAGAGTTTTCTTCAAAGACTGTGCAGGAGAAGAGAGGGAATGCCTTTCTCTCTCCTACAGCAGGACTTGGTTCTTCTGGAAATAGCGTCAGAATATGGCAAACAAAACCAACTTCAGGAAAATCAGGTTGTGTATGAACACAGAACCTTCACTTCACACTCTCAAAACAAGACAGTGCTCTTGCCCCTTTTCCCGAAACACAGATGCAGTGCTGAGACCTCCATGTGCCCAGAGGCAGGTCTCCTTCCTGTCCAAGGATGGCTCTTTTTGTCAGCTGGCGA
Organism: Aviceda subcristata; assembly: GCA_026770115.1. Classification (NCBI taxonomy): domain Eukaryota; kingdom Metazoa; phylum Chordata; class Aves; order Accipitriformes; family Accipitridae; genus Aviceda; species Aviceda subcristata. The sequence continues at coordinate 12,912,152 of JANVCT010000074.1, read as the reverse complement.
GGTCCTAGGATAACAAAATACCACAGTCAGTGTCCCACAGGGATCATCTGCACATTTTATTCCATTTTAGTATTAAATGGTCAATTATTACTAGCACATGTCTGCAGTGGCCCTGAAAGGAACACCTAGAATTTGTGGATTAGCACAAGTGAAACAGGCACAGTGAAATCCCCATAAAATTCATTCAATTTCCTCACATAGGACTTGGAGGAAACTGAGTATTAAGTGACAAGAACTCAAAACTAGCAAGTCCACCTCAGAGAAACCCTGAGAACACCCTACACACCACCTCCCTTCCTGTACAGGGTCATCCATGCTACCCATAACGGTGTGTTTTTCCAACCCTGTTCTGGGAAACCCAGTGCCTGGATACTTACTCTTTGCCTTTGGCAGATAGTCCTGTGCCTCCTAGAAGATCCACCGTTCTCCTCATCTGAGATTTCTATTGCTTCTCACCATATTTACCTGCTCCCATCTTTCCCCCTTGCCCACACCCCCTTCCCGTTTGTAGGGCACAACCACCAAGAGGCCTGGCCAAACCACTGTGGCACCAGCAATGGATCACAAAGTACTCCCAGCCCCAGCATTTTACTCTTTAGCTTCTCCTGCCCCATCACCCTCACTTGTGGTTGGGTCCCCCTGGAGTCCTGGCACACACTGAGGTGACAGATTCTGTACACACCAAAGCCTCTTTCTCCCTTCTGCAGCCCCCATCCCTCCACCTCTTTAAGGTCATGAGAGCTTCACTAGAAGGAAGTCAGTATCTAGGCATAGGGTCAATTTTGTCTGGCTATAAACCAAAACTGTTTCTAAGCTGTGATTATTTCCCAAGCCCCCTCTATTTCAAAGGGGAACCTCTTGGGTCACTGATCAGGACTTGGATCACCTGCCTCACCTTCTACATGGCTACACTGACCTTGCTGCCAAAAGCTTACCTGCTCCTTCAGCGCCTCTCCCAGCCATGCTTTCCCTCTGCCTCTCCACCTGCAGACAAGAACCAGCACCTTCTCCTCCCTGACCCTTGCAAGCCATTTGAGTTGGATTTCAAGTGTTGGTCTAATACTGCAAGATCTGTGGTGGAACTGTGGTGCACACAAGCACGATGTAGAGCTCCCTCTTGGCCCCAAGGCCATTAAGCACCTGGGATAAAATACACTCAGCACCCATATTCATGCTGCTTTCTGATATGCCTGTTAACGTATTTCAACATCCTGTTGCTCATGGTGTTGCTGCTCAGAGGTGGCACCTCTGAGATACAGAGGAATATTGATAGAGAGGATATTCCCCTGATTTGTCAGGGCACAGATGGTACCAAAATGCTGCTGAAAAGTCAGCCTCACTTGGAAACCTTTCTAGAAGATAACCCGTTATCTGCCTCCTACAGAAGTTCTGAGGATCAAAGGAGGTACATTCAAAAGATGCCTACCTTCCCTCAGCTCAAGAACACCAGGAGCTCAAACCAATTTTTGATACTCCTTCAGCAGCCGTAGCCACAACGGCTGGCTCAGCTGCAGTGGCAATCTCTGCAAACGTAAATCAAATTACTAGTAGCAAAATGGGGAAGCCTGCTCCTTAGAGGGTATCGACTTACAAACTGCTAACCACAAGGCAAAAAAGCAGTAAGTGTGAGGAAAACAGATGCTTTGCAGACTAAAGGATGAGAAGATGAAGCATCACATGATGCTCAAAATCCACACCTCATTCATTATATATATAGCCTTGAAAGGATCACAGGATAATTAGGGCCGCAAGAAACATCAGTAGGTCTCTAGTCCAACATCCTGCTCAGAGCAGGGTTAGCTATGAGGTCGACCAGATTACTCATCTTCCTCCGATGACCTTGAAGAAGCCAGGTTTTAGTCAGTCTGTATGCTCAGAGCCACACAAAACCCATGACTCAAACGCCACTCTGCCAGAAAATTATGAGTCTGAAACAGGACGATGTGCCTCTCTCAAGGGCTGCCCCCGATTTAAAGTTTGGGATAAGAAAAGCACAAAACAGTCGAGCAATTCTCAAGATTGCCAGAAACACACGAGTAAAGACTTCTAGCCTAGCAAACTAGGATTCACAGTAACAAGTCAGAGCAGAGTCACTGTCCTTCACCCAGACTCACAAAATCCCATGTTACAGTCTCATTTAACAGGCCACCTCCTATTGTCAAACCTTCCAAAACTGGGCATCAGTGATGTTCACTGTAACACAAGATATTCAGTCAGCTTCAGGCTGGCAGAGCTTTCTAGTATCTCCCTTGACCAGGAGAAGGGGAAGAAGTTTCTAAAGAAGGAAAACTACTGGAGGGCACTTCAGCTGATCTGTTATCTTTGAAAATGAATCAGAGACAGAAATACTTAAATCATTTCTCCAGTTGACAGCACAAAATTCTAGCAACTAGAACAATGAAAGAAAGGTTTCTGTAGTGGAAAAAAATCATTATACTTGACGTGCTATAGTGTTCTGCATGTTATTAGAGAAAAAGCATCTTTGCTCCTGCTAAAATGCAACTGACTTTTACTCTGCTACTTGTCAGTCTAATCCTATCTCCACACAGCACTTCATCTTACATGTCCCTGATAGGCATACTTAAAAGATAATCACTTGATGTTTCCACTGGCTATTGTGGTTTGGAGCATCTAACTGGGTATAAAACCAACAGCTACCGAGACTTCTTGTGCACCATAAAAACAAAGGATCAAACTGTGAGTCTTCTGGTTTCACGGATGTTATTTGAAGTACTAAAGTCTTTACATTGAGCTAATTAAAAAAATACTCAAGCTGAAACCCTAAAGCCATTTCAAGAAGTGTTTGATCAGTTCATCTCTTTCATTTCCACCTAATGGCTACACAATCAAAAGAGAAGTAGAGGGGAAACACACAGCCCTGAAGACGCAGAGTTGGATCACATTCAAAGTATTTGCTGCTCCTGCACGTAGGAGAACAGTGGGCTCCAATCAGGACTCTGCTCCAATATTTGTTTCCTTCACTTAACAGCACATTGGCAGCAACTCTGCCACAAAAGCCAGCAAGGCACATGCTCACTTTGAAGTTCAGACAGAAGTCTGTTGGTACCAGCTATTTTAATTCATACTTCAGAAAGACAAGGCAGTTGATCATCAATTTACAGTAAGCAACATGCCAGATCACAGGTCATTTATAATTCACAGTCACCTTTACTCCGCATTAAAGCCATAATTAACAGTTAATGTTTAACTAAGGCTTTAAAATTTGTTTAAGCTGCTTTCTTGAATAAAGAACTGTTCCTACCTCTTCCCTAGCTCCGCCTTTCCTACCTCCATCTCTAGCAGGGCTGCAGGGAAGCATCATGCAGACACGAAATACAGCAGATAAAATTTTCGTCAAAGCACAAGGAAACTGGAAAGTAAGAAGCATGCACTTAAACCGTAGCTCTTGCCAGTTCAGCCCTCATTACACCCATGCTTTGAAGCAGCACCTCCCAAGAGCATTGCACTGAGATAACCCTCAGTGAGAAGACTGCTCCTCAAGAGAAGTAATCAAGTCACCAGCTTTGTGGAGGGCAGCCTGGAAGGCTGGCCTGGCTTTTACATCCCAGAGAAGTGCCTTTAATGGATGTTCAGAGAAATGTAGCCTCCACATGTCTGTTACAGGAGACAGAATGCCTTCTTTTCAACACTTCTGTTCAAATCTAAATAGGATTCTCACTGACCATGGAGAAGAAAGGAAGGAAAGTTTTGACTTGGTAGTCAGAAGGATACAGTACATCTTACACCACAGCTTCACATGAACACACTGGAAAAACAGATGTTAATGTGCACACATTCAGAACACAGATCAGCAAAGGAGCTAAAACCTTCTTGAACGGCAATTGCCTGAGGAGTGCTCTTCACTCAAACCCCAACAAGCCCTGAAGGAACTGCCACTCTGCAATGACAGCCTGCAGAAAAACCACTGCTACCAGCATGTGAAAAAGCTCCTCCTGAAATGAACCACGTGGACCCCACAAGAGGTTACTGACAGGCTGCAGCTCTCCTGAATGGCAAGAAGAAAGCACCCTAGCTGTTGCTGGGCTATCAGCTAGCTGATAACAAGATGTGCTGGGCAACCCACGCGATACAAGGAGAAGAAATAGCAATTTACAATGCCAGGCTATTGTGGTTTTATCTGGACAATTATTAAAGACAACATGACGTATTGCCATCCTAGGGAGCCTGTCTCTGAGCATGTGACATGCCTTCAGAAAATTACCTAATTAGGGTACCACATATCTGCTATCTACAGAAGTGATTCTGCAGTCAGCCATACCCTCGTTTCTCTCTCTAATGTGTTGTTTGGGGATGTCCAGCTGTTAGTGCTTCAAGTGGACTCACTTTTATGGCCAAGATGGCTGTGAAGCCTGCCTTCAGAGTGTGGTAGCACACAAGCATGCAGATGCTCAGAGACTTGCCACATCTGAAGGCTTGAGCAGGCTCTGACTACCCCATCACAGGTGCACCAAATGTCCAAATTCACAGATGAAGGTGCAAGGAGCAGACGCACTACTCCTCATTTATATAACCAAGCTACATGAACTTCCATTGCCATCTGGAGATCCATGCTTATACACTTTTTTTCCTCAGGATTTTTTTTTTTTTGCAAGTCAATCTGTCATGATGCTCAGGTCTGCAAAGGATCCACAGCGAGTTTCAAGCACTGCCTGTACGCTAGACAGACAGCTCAGTGGCAGGATGAATTCTCCAGAGATCTTTAACAAGTCTCGACTCCAAAGACCCTAAATGCTGATGACATGCAGTACCATCCTGAACCTGAGATGATGAAGAATCTGTCAAGTCTGCTCAGATCTGTGATAGGACAAGGATACCTAAAGCAAAAGGAAAAACAAAGTGGAGCTCTTTCCCAACCATTTCTAAAAAAAGCCCCTTACAACAGCACCCAGACAAAGCAACAAAACAACTTGTTCAGAGGGCAAGAGGTCTCACAAGAGGGACAATTATGGGAAGGTGAAAGAAGGGATGAACTCTTCAACACACACTTCTGACTCACAAAGGACTTCATCCAGCAAGTCTGGGATGAAACTGATCCTTACAACAGCTCCCAGTCCTTCAAGAGCTCAGATAACTTTCATGTCAATAATGCTCAGCATTCTGTCAAACCAACAGGTCCCTGACAAAGCAGGGTGGGTAGTGGGAGAGGCATGTGAAGGTCATGTCTACGCTTACTGGAAATAACTCCACAGTTCCGCAAACCAACTCACTGCAGTGCCAAGACAGCCCCTGCATCTTAAGCAAAAAGCCTTTCTGAAAGCAACATTCCCCAAATCTGAGGCCCTTGTTAGTATTTCCTGCCTCTTGGTGCTAACAACCATAAATATCGCCTTTTTGCACAGTGCTGTTGCCACTGTGTCAGACCCAGAAATCCCTGCCCTGGTGCTGTTCAAGTAGTGATGCAGCCCCCAATCCCATCAGCCACTCCGAGTGGCTGCTGATGGAAAGGACACCCCATGACAGGCCTGCACTTGGTAAACAACGCTGGGCAGCTCACAAGCAGAGGATATTTCCCAAAGCCACAATGAACACTGTTGAGGGCACTTAGCACGCACTTTGTTAACCTCAGCTGTCTCTGTATCATCACAGCTACTACAATGCCCAGTTAGAGCATTTTAAACTATTCTAAAGTCTGTCAGTGTTTCACTGCTCACTCTGCTGGAACAGAAAGCTGGGAGGTCTCACAAGACCCTGACCAGCACCCTCTCATAATCAGAAGAGCATCTCACTTGAAGCCTATGGTATCAGGTCATTAAAAGTTTGCAGTTTCATTTGAACAAAGTGGAGACTGTGGAATAAAAAAACCAAAATAACCACAACAAAAAACCCAAAACAAACAAAAAACCAAACCAAAACAAAAAACATGGAAGCCCCCCCAAAACATCATCCACCAGGGCATGGTTTGCACCACCATCATCAAGATTTTTTTGTCTTCCCAACTGTGTGTTGAAGGTATCTTCTGCTGTTCTCCAGCTCCCCTCTGCTCCGAGTGCTGCTACAGGCTCTGATGCCTTGTCTCAGTAGCAGAGTCCTCAGCGCAGTGCCATGCTCCAGCAGTGAGACACGGGGACACCCACATTTAGCGACACTGACCCCAGTGCAGGTAGGATACATGGGCACAGCCAGGCCACAGCTGGCCCATGTCCATGCGCAGCAGTTTACATCACTGAGCGTGTCTGCTCAGGATGAGATGTCACTGAAATAATCAGGCAGTGAAAAACATCCTTTGCTCTTTAGAGGTGGCAACATCCTCTAAGTCCAAGAGGATACATGATTCTTCATATAGGCACAGTTACAGCTCTCTACACTCAGCACTCCTCCAAGAAACTGGACTAGAAGAACAAGCACACAACAGTAAAGTATGGAAAAGGGCCCTTTGTTTTGCTGTGTGAGGCATGATCTTTTAAAATTCCCAGATTTAAGACTAAGAGAAATAGACAGGATAGACATTTCTTCCACTAGCTCAGAGACAAAGTCTGGAGCATCCCAGTTCAGCAGGACTGGTGGTCAGGCATGCCAGTTCTGACTGGGTTAGCAAGAGCCTGGGGAGAACTGCTTACCACCGTCTGTAGTGCCACAAGGATCAAAAGCAGCACTGGGGACCTCAGCTATCAGGACAACTAAGCTGTAACCTGATCCCAAGCCTATGAGTCACAGGCACCTGCAGCAGGCTCCCATCCAAAATTGGTTTGGTCACTACCTACTTGGGTGTAGGTTTATCCAATTTGCCTTTTTACCCATCAAGTTTAACAAAATGTTTTTACTTACACTTCATATAGCTTATCACAACTGAAACACAAGGGGTGGAGAAAGGAGACTTCAAAAATGATACTTCAGAGAAAACCTTAAAATAACCATGAGTCTCCTTGCTACTGGAAGTGAAGGCCGGTAACTCTGAATGCTCTGCAAACCTAAAGCTTTCTTCATAAAGAAATTCACATCTTACACATAGACCATTCTCTTTAAACTCTACCTGCATGATAAACCAAGTATTATCACAGGAATAAAAAGAGCCCAGCATCTTTTTTACTCTCTACCGATTTGTAACAGCAGCATATTTTATCTTCCAGCTGCTGGCAAAAGCTCTGAGAAATAAAAGCCCACACAGGGGTATTAACTGGGGGCTCAGCCTGTCCTTTCCAGGGCAAATGTGCTGGGTGGCCTCAGGCAGGCAGACAGGAGCTTTAGAAGAAACACAGCCAGGAACCTGCTCCTACCTCACCTGGGAGCTTCACGTTTGAGCACACAAAGCAGAACCCCAGGGTTTAGACAGTTGCAAAGTCTTAGAGAGGATGGCCCTGGGCTGGGCCCCAAGGCAGTCCTCTGATGAGGCTGGAGAACCACCACTTCACCAATGTCTTGGAGGACAGGCACAGTAAGGCACCGAGATATTGCACAGGTCTCCCTCCTTTCCATTTCATATCATCTTTTCACTTCTAAGCCCAGGCTGGATCTCCCAGTCTGAGGAAAGCCACCCCTAGAGCATTCAAACCAGGGACCCATGTCCAGTACACCTGACCAGGAAGCATGCATGCATGTCATGGCACAGTTATGTCTCCACTGACAGAGCCCATCAATCTTCTAGAGAGGTATTACAGATACCACTGCAGGCATGACTGCATAACTCCCCTGAAAGAGAAAGATGCTAGAAGAGGAGAGAGCTGGAGGGAAAACAAAACAAAAAAAACCCAACCCAACCCAACAACCTTATTAAAGCTTTTCTCCTTCCTCTGCTTAGCAAGGAGAATGCTTAATTAAGTCATCCTTCAAGTCTTCCCACTCACTCCAGCAATGCTCAGCATAAAGCAGACAATTTCCTTCGCAGCACAGGACATCTCAGTGGTACAATAATTTGCATATTCTAAAGATGTGAAACTGCCAGTTCTCTGTTGTTCAGCTTCATGCAGTGGGTAGGGACAGTATTAGCAGGAGGCACATTTTAGATCTGCTCAGTAATAAGGGAGAACAGGAGGGAAAGGAGCAAGCTGCTGCTTACTCAAAGTCTGGAGCCTTCCCAAGGCAGGAGTTTTGACTGTGTTATGCACATACTTCTCAGTTTATTTGCAAGTTTCTTTCAGCTTATTAGGTCTGTTTAACTGGCAAATTCTGCTTATTTTAAGCCCAATTATAGTCACTTCTACCTGGTGACAAAGCCCCAGTTCTGCAACCAATTCTCACCAATTAATGGCTTCAGGATTGCTATACCCTGCTATTCACAGCAATCTCAAGTTTGACCTCAGAGTCATAGTTTCCTGCCATAATTTCAGCATTGTTTGTTTTCACTGGAATACTTCCCTGTGTGCTCTCAACTACTGAGACCACTTCCCCTGTGTACTGAGCTGAGATACACATTAAAGGCAGGCTTTCAACTTTGGCCCACCTATAATATTTTTTTAAATTTTAAAAATTTAAATTTTATATATTTTTTTTAAAACTCAGAGACTTATATTT
>JANVCT010000074.1:12866685-12883049 GCA_026770115.1 Aviceda subcristata | reverse complement strand
TGCAAAATCCCCCGGGCTGGCGGGGCGGCGCTCACCCACGTCCCCGCAGGTGCTGGTGTACGACCTGCTCTTCGGCAAGGGCCTGAAGTGCGGGGGCCGCTGGAAGGTGCTGGCCCGGCGGCACCGGGCCCGGCTGGAGGCTGAGCTGGCCCGCCTGAAGGTTCAGCAGAAGGTGAGCCGCAACGAGGACCTCCTGGCCCAGGTGCAGGCGGTGAGTCCCGGAGGTGAGTGGGCCTCGGGGCAGGGTGGTCTCCCTGTGCTGGCGGCAGTGGTGCGTTGTGTCTGATGCAGCCGGCTCCCCCAGCCTGCCAGGTACCACGCTACGTCCGAGTCAACACCCTGAAGACTTGTGTCGACGATGCGATTGACTTCTTCAAGCGCCAGGGCTACTCCTACCTGGGCAAGGCAGCCAGGTGAGTGTTTCTTTCTGCCATCCCACCTTATCTGGGATGTGAATGAGCGGCAGGGGCTTGGGATGAGGTACTGTGGGCTGAAGGGTTGCTGGTCTTGGTGCTCACGGTGTCCAGCTTGGGGTCTCTGTCACTCCCTGCTCTTACTGTCTGCCCCTCCAGGTGCTGCCTGGTGCCGAAGTGGGGAGGAGGTGTGGGGCGAAGGGGGTTCTCAGCCTGGGCTCTAGCGTGGGCATGGTGAAACATGACTGTGTGTTCATCCTCCCTGTGTCTTGTGGGCAGTGTGGAGGAACTGAGAGCCCTCTCCGGGAAGAAATTCTTGTTGGATCTTCATCTCCCGGAGCTGCTGGTTTTCCCTCCGGAGACGGACTTCCATGACAACCTCCTGTACACTTCAGGACACATAATTCTGCAGGACAAGGTGGGGGAGCTGGGGAGCAGGAGGCTGCAGCGGGTAGGGGGGGAAACCATTGACATGGGTGGAGGGTTGGCCCCTTCCTCCATCCCAAGGGCTGGGTTTGGGCCAGCTTTGCTGCAGCACTTGAAGTCTGAGTGGAAACTGAATGCAGCCTGCAGCTATGGGGTTCCCCAGCAGTTTTGCTTCTGTAGCCTGTAGGTACAGGATGAATTGCTCTGAACTGGTCTGTAAAAATGCCCCATAAGGAGCTGGGGACCAGCAGCTGGAAGGAGTGCAGGGCTGGGGGCCGGGGAGAGGCTTCCAGCAGCGGATGGTAGTGGTGGATTTGGCGCAGTGTTGTCTGTGGCTGTCCGTGACCCTGCAGCATCAGCCATGCCCTGAGGAGGGGCTAGGAGTGCTTGCTGCCTGTACATCTCATGGGGCTTTGCCCTCTTGCAGGCCAGCTGCCTCCCTGCCTTCCTTCTCAGTCCTGCTGCTGGCTCCTATGTCATCGATGCCTGCGCTGCTCCTGGGAACAAGACCAGCCACCTGGCTGCCATCCTGAAGAACAAGGGGTGAGGGCAAGTTTGTGTGCTGGCAGGGAGGGAAGGGGTGCAGGTGGCCCTGGTACCCCCAAGCCCACAGACAGCACAGGGAGAAGGTGGTGGGAAGAGCTGCAGCCTGTCACCCTGCACCGCTAACTCAGGCTGATGCCCACTTCTCCCTAGGTGGGCTGGTGGCTCTGATAGTGCTGGGCCACTGGAACGGCCTGAGGGGATGTGAGGTCATGGAGGGTTTCGATTCCCAGCCCCTGCCTGACTCCAGCCCTGCTCAGTACTCCTGCCTGGGGGAGCAGCTCCCGAGCTCTGGCAGATGGCCAGTGTTTGGGGCTGTTGGGTCAGCCTGTCACTGTCAGTGCAGTTCCTGGGGCCGGGCGGGATGTTCATGCCTCTTTTGGGTGCTGGGCTCTGCCTTCAGCCAGATCTTTGCCTTTGACGTGGACACCAAGCGCCTGGCCACCATGAACACCATGCTGATGCGGGCTGGGGTCACCGGCTTCCAGCTGGCCCAGCAGGACTTCCTGACTGTAGATCCTGGAGACCCCAAGTACAGCAAGGTGACCTATATCCTCCTCGACCCATCGTGCAGTGGCTCAGGTAACACATGGGTCTCCAGCTGCCCCACCTGGAGGTGGGCTCTGGGTGTGAGGACCCCTGGGTGACAGTTGCTCTCGCCACAGGGATGGTGAACCGGGTGCCGAGGGAGGAGGCTGCCCCGAGCGCTGAGCGGCTGCAGGCGCTAGCTGGCTTCCAGCGCAAGATTTTGAGCCATGCCCTGAGCTTCCCGGCTCTCCAGCGCCTGGTCTATTCCACCTGTTCACTGTACCGAGAGGAGAACGAGGATGTGGTGCAGGCTGTGCTGCAGGAGCGGGGCTCGGCCTTCAGGTGTCTGCCTTGGTGGCGGGGGGGAACACAGCGCAGGGTGCTGCAGGGCTCGGTCCTGACCCTTGTCCCACACTACAGGCTGGTGAACGCCTTCCCTTCCTGGCCCTGCCGAGGACTCGCTGCCTTCTCCGGGGCAGAGAGCTGCCTCCGCGCCTCTCCTGCAGACACCCTCACCCATGGCTTCTTTGTGGCTGTCCTGGAGCGGCATGGGGAAGGGACTTCTGCCTCCAGGTGAGAGGGAGGGCCTGGGGGGCTCTGCCTGCCTCCAGCAGCTTCTGGGAACAAGAACCATGGCTCAGGAGGAGAGACGATGGAGGGGCCTGGCTGTAGCAGGTGTGGGAGGTGAGGGCAGGAGCCATGGTACTGTGGTGAGCGGGGCCTGGGGTGCATGGCTCAGGCTGTTTGCTCTTGTCCGCAGCTCCCTGCCTGTGACAGCTGAGAACCCACAGCATGGAGAGGGAACAGAGCCAAGAGCAGCTCCTAAGAAGAGGAAGAGGAAAAAGCAGCAGATGAAGGAGTGAAACAACATTTTTAGGACTGCACGGTGCCCAGCTGGGGTTGGCAGGGAACATGCTGCCACTGCTGCCCAAACAACAGCGGGGCCACTGAACACAAGTAAAGCTTTGTGTCATCTGCAGCTCTGGTGGCATTCTGTAAGGCCCTGCTCCCCTGAGACCAAATGCCAACTCCCCCAGGGCCACCCTATTGCTAGGGAGGGGGAACTGGAATTGGCCTTGCCACCAGCCCCCAGCAGGAGGTTTGCCCCCAAAGCCAGACCAGGCCTGGGGCAGCCTTGGGAAGTCTGCAGACAGCACCAGTGTCCAGCAACACCTCCATTTCTGCACCCTGCAGGGCTGGAATGCTCCAGCTGGGATGTTAGTTTACCATGCTCCCTCCTCTTAAAAATCCTTACCCCAGCCTGATGCAGGGTTTCAGAAAAGCCTTTAACTGTAGGGATGAAATAGATTAAAGTTTCTCTCTCCTCATTGTGTTTCCCAGCATGTTTGTGCAAGCACGTTTGTGCAGTCTTGCCCTGAAATTGCCACTGGTCAGAGTGGAGGCAAAGTGGGGGGAAGAGTGAAATGGTAACCATCACCAGCAATGCCTGGCCCTGCTCAGGCCCAGGAATCAAACACAGGCAAGGCAGATGTGAACACAATCTTTTTATTTTAAACCAGGGACATAAGAAGCAAGGAAAAAAATTGCACATTCACACTAAAATCCGCATCAGCCACACCAGGAATGATCCAAGTCTTCAGTTTGAGTTAAAACCCAGCCTCCCCCTGGCCATATACGGCAGCCCAGTCACACAGGTCTCTCCCAGCAGGGTATGGGCGGTGGGGAAGGGATACAGCCTGGCTCTTGGGACCTAAATGGGGCAGCTACTTGGGGGGCAGCACCAACAGCTAGTGCTGCCCAGGGTGCCCTCACCTTGTACCCTGCTTGTCCCCTACCTCCCTCTGCCACACAGGTCTTGCTGGAGTTCACCTGAGCAAACCCCAGCCCCAGGCTCCCAGCTCCCTCACCCCAGAGCCACTGTCCTGCCTCTGGCCACTGCCAGCCCTGACGGCTAGGGAGCAGACACCCCTGTGGCTCAGCACCCTGCCCGGGGCAGAGGGAGGAATTGCCAGGGGCAGCCCTCATGCACTATCCCCTTTTCAACCCTTTTCTCAAAACACCAAGGACACATTTGCCCAGGCTGGTTCCTGCACAGGTGTGCCCTGCTCTAATAGCCTGCTGCACCCCCTCGGCTGTGCTGGTAGGGGAAGGCTAGAAGCCCCCACTCACTAAGGGGCCATGTCCGTTCTGCACCGCACAGAGCCCAGTTACCTGCCCTCCTTCCACCTGCTGGGAGAGACACCTTGTTCCTGGCAGACAAGAAAACCACTCGTTACCATAAGGCGTAAGAACTCCCGCTCCTCATCCTCAGAGAAATAACAAAAAAAAAAAAAAGTAGTCACATCCACATACATCACATTTTAAAATTAAGGAAATGTCATTACAGGCCAGGAGGAGCGCACAGCGGCAGAGCCCACAGGATATAGCTGCCTTTCCCCAGCACAGCTAGCTCCTGCAGGCAGAGCCAGGGCACTGGCCAGCTCCTCACCAGGCTGTGACAACACAGCTAAACACTACCAAGAGCACTGGGGGGTCTAGCAACCTCACTGAACCAAGCTTGAAGGAATTCAAAGGCAATTCAGCTTAAATATAAAAATAAATTTTTATTTTGTTAAAAAACGTTTAAATATTTGTTTGCAATTTTTTTTTTTTTTTTAATTTAGACTTCAGCAGACACACACACTCACACGGCTCGGAGAGTAAAAAACCTGGCAGCAAAGCACTCCTGGAAGTGGTGGGGAGCCCATGGGCAGGGGTGCCCATCCCTCGCCGGGGGCAGGGTGGGGGGCAGCTCTTGGGTGACCCCTGACTCTGGCAGTCTCTTCCCATAGGAGCTCCCAGGCAGGGGAAGGGCCCTGCTCCTGGCTTGATGGGAACAAGGGAGGCAGCACCATAGCTCCTAGGAGCTGGTAAAACCCAAAAGGAGGGGTATGAGCTAAAAATGAAACACAAATTGGATTTGGGGAGGGGGAGCCCCATCCACTCTGGACTTCTTCCATTAGTGGCTCCAGAGCACCCCAAGGTGGGGAAGGGGCACCAAGAGAGGGGAAGGGAGGGGAGAGACTGCCAGGGCTGGGGCCCCCATGCCTGGGGGTCCAGGCCCTGTCCCCCCCCCACCCCTGCTGCCTGCCTTCAGTCACGACGAAGGGACAACTCCCCCAGCACGAGTAGCCACGCAGTGATGCTACTGTCAACACCCAATTAGCCAGGGCGCGTCCCCCACAAAGGGACAGGTGCCCCACAGAAAAAGAAACTCCAAACAGCAAATCCGGCATAACCAACATGCCGCCACACACACTGTTCAGTTCTTCCTCCAAACTCGATTCAATGAGCGCATCAAAATGGGAGCACAAATAAAGCAAAACAGAGGGAGCTTCACACGGGCAGGGTGGGGGAAGTCCGCAGCCTGGCAGGGCTGCTCGGCAGCAAGGAGACAGGTGGAGGACCCCTGTCCCCACCCCACGCCTCCAGCCAAAGTCCCAGGCTACGGCGTGTCCTCGGCTGGAGGTCTGATGGGAGATGTAAGTCACAGCGAGGGGGTTGTCACCCAGCTGCAGCCAGGTCAGTCGCCCATGGCACCGAGACACCCACACCTGGCTGGCACTAACCCCGGCTTGTGTTCTGCAGGGACGGCAACGAAGCCAGAGGGAGCGTGTTCACCAGGCCATGGGGTGAAACAATGGGGAAAGATTTCAGGACCTGGTGAAGACGGCATCCCTCGGCAGCCTGGAACAGCAGCCAGCAGGAACACAGCATGTCTCCAGCCGGGCTCCGAGCAGGAACATGCAGCTCTGCCAGCTGCTGTGCCACAGGGCAGGGGGCTGACTGTCAAGGGGCTGGGGAGGAAAGCATGGGAACAGCTAGAAGAGGCAAATGGGGAAAAATTTACACGTTATGAAACATGGCAAAATAAAGTGAGGGAGGAAACACTGCAGATATGTACAGAGGTTCATCCAGCCTTGGCTGTGAAACTGTTCAAGTAAGAAGAGTTTGGTTTATCCCATCCCACCCCAGTCACTGCCACCCAGCACGGTCTCTGGCTGGCATAAGAGACAGGGGGCCTGGCCCCATCACCACTGGTCCTGCCACAGGGACCACTCTAGACCAGAGCCCCCTGTGCGAGTGCAGGGGCTCCTTGTGCAAGCTGGCGGTGGGGGCCCAGCAGCACCAGAGGTTACTTTTTGCGGGTGTGCTGTCTTCGTGCCTGCAGCCGCTGGCGAGCACCTGTCTTGGATCCTGCTCCGATGGAAAAGGCGGGGGTGGATGAACCTGGAAGCAGAAAGGTTGCTCAGGTCTCTGCGGCCTCACACAGAGCTGGCAAGGAGGGGTATCATAATCCCTGTCCCAGGGGGAATGGAAGGTTTTGCATCCCCCGGAGCCCAGCAGGTACCACCTGTGATGTCTCCCAGAGCACAGCCTGGCCCTTCCACCATCCCCAGCCCAAGGGGACTACATGACCCATCAGCTCTGCAAGGCCAAAGCACCAACTCCTTCCTTACCAAAGGAAGTGCCGACTCCTCCAAAGCCCGAGGCAGGAGCGCTGGGTGTCCCAAAAGAAAGGCTACTGCTTCCACTCCCCACTGCTCCTGGCACAGGCGTGCTTTGCCCAAAGGTGGGCGCAGGAGTTCCTGGAAAGCAACACGCCACTGTGAGCTGGGTTCGGCAAAGGAAGAAGACCCTGTCGTTTGGGAGCTGGTGGCACCCACAGTAGGCATAGATCTCCCTCCAGGGGCTGAAGCACCACAGTTCCCCGGGACCAGCCTCTTCACCCAAGAAGCCCTTTTAATGCAAGAAGTTGTGCTCTCATGGTAATCTCTGGGCTCTCCTGCCAGCAGGGCAGCACAGCAGGATTTGCAGACCAAGGAGGAACAAGGGCCTCTGTCTTTCTAGATCAAGTGGTTGCTCAGCATGTGGGTTTCAGCTCTGTGGGAGGTGAGACAGCCCAGTGAGGGTGAAAAGCAGTAGGGAAAACCTCAGAGAGCAAGCAAGAAGCGATTGCAATCACTGCCTGGCAGTGTTTCTACTCGCCAAGAAGCTCCAGATTGTTTTTAAGCATTGGCGAGACCTTGGCTTCTGCCGGGCACCTGGCTGGGCTCAGCACTCAGGCGAAGCCAGGGAGCTGGTGCATTCATAAGGGCCAAGGAACAGAATTTAAGGATTCCCCTCCATCACTGAGGGCTGGGGACCTGGACGAGTGACAGAAGTGCTTTCCCTTCACATGGCAAGGCTCCACACAGCACGAGCACCAGCCCCTCTATGGCTGCTGAGCCTGGGGAGCTTGGCAAGATCCAAGCAGGAAAGCTGCTGCCTAAATCTAGCTCTGACCTTCACACCCAAAAACCTGTCTGCCCCGACTCACCTCCAAACACAGGCTTGTTGTTGGGCGTGCTGGGCACTGTGAAGGCGAAGGGCGTGCTCTGATTCTGCGCACCTAGTGCGCTCTGCGTCAGGGAAGAGCCGAACGGTGTTGCTGCCGGGGCTGCCCCACTCTGCCCAGCCCCAAAGCTGAACCCCACAGCGGCAGAGCCGCTGCTCAGGGTGGGCGTGCTGATCCCAAAGGCGCTGGCGGAGGGGCCCGGTTGGGCAGTCGCCCCAAAGGTGAAAGGAGAAGGGGTGGTGCCGAAGACGGCGGTGCCGGTGCTGCTGCTCGCGGTCTGCGTGGTAGAACCGAAGCTGGCAGTGGTGGAGGTGGCTGTCCCAAAAGAGAAGACCGACGTGGTGGTTCCAAACGCCACCTGAGTGCTGCTGGTGCCGAAGGAACCCTGGGCACTGGTTGTGCCAAAGGCTGGCTGAGCACCGCTGCCGAATGCTGGCTGAGCAGCAGTCTGGGCCGTGGAGGCTCCAAAACTGAACGAGGGGCCAAAGCTGACGGGGCCAGCAATGGGCTTGCTGGCAGACGGCTGGCTCTCTGCAGCACTGGCACTGAAGTCGGGCTGGCTTGCTGTGCTGGGATACAGTGGTGGTGGCTTTGCATTTGTGCTGAAGGAACTGCCAAAAGCTGAAACAGACGAGCCGAACGTCAACGTTGCTTGACCTGTGGTGGCTGGGGTAGAAGAGGTCAGTGTGGTGCCCCCAAATATGCTAAAGCCCACAGTGGTGGTAGGAGCTGTTGAGTTTGAAGGTGCTTGGCCAAAGGCAGGGCCTCCTGGGACACTGGTGGTGGTGGTGACCGTGGCTGGAGGTGGCTTTCCAAACTGGAACACAGGCCCTGGGGTGGCAAAGCTGGTTTCTGTGCTGGGAGCTGAGCTGGCAGTGCCCCCGAATAGGAAGGGCTGAGAAGTGGTGGTGGACGTGGCAACAGTGACGGTCAGGCTGGCAGTGGGGCCGGTGGAGGCAGGGGGGTTGAGTCCGAAGCTGAAGACAGGTTTAATGGTGGCATCTGTGGAGGAACTCTGCGTGGTGGCAGTTGTAGCTGCGGTGGTGAAGATGACATTAGGGAGACCTGTGAATCCTGCCAGGGTAGTCGTGGAGGCTGCTGGCAGATCTGTGGCTGAGGCTGGCTGTGACATTGGTTTGAAGGCAAAGGGAGAGGCCTGCGCTGGAGACAAAGCTGTGGTGACGCTGCCGAAGATAGGCTTGAACATGGTGGTGGTGGAGGATGTCGAGGAAGGGCCTGAGTTTGCAGACACGGTGACTGTGGTGGAGATGACAGCCATACAGGGTGCTGTGCTCTCGCTTTTCGGCAAAGCACCAAAGATGGGTTTGAAGACAGGAGTTGTGGTGGACACAGCAGTGGTCGTGGTGGGCACAGCAGTGGCTGCAGTCATTGCTGCCTGGCTGGCAGGAGGGGTGTTCAGCATCCCAAAAAGGATGCTTGGCTTCGGGAAGGAGGGAGGCTTGCTGGGGGTCTGGCCCAGCTCCGTTAACGCAGGAGGTGCCAGACTGCAGGGGGCCTGCACCCCCAAGGCAGTGGGGGTAGTAGGGGCAGGTGTGCTCAACACGGGTACAGGCTTGGTGTCAGCAGAGGTGGCAGGCAGAGAACTCGACTCCAGCGATACAGCAGGAGCGGGCAGCTGTGCAGCTGATGAAGGTGGCTGGGATGCTACCGCAGCTCCAGTGGAGTCTGGAAAGGGGGATAGTGCTTATTTAACAACAGGGGGGCACTTACAGCCAGACAGCCCTTCGGACAGGCTCCCACCCCACTGCTGCAAAGGCTTGTGGAGCAGCACCCACCCATACCAGACAGACCCAGCCCTCCACACTTACTGCAGCTCCCAACAGGACCACGGGTTCTGCGTCCCCAAACTTGCCACCCCCCACCCCAAGACACACCTGCCAGCTCTGCTGCCAGCAGAGCATTTGAACAGGGAGTTTTGCCACCTGCCTCCCACAGAGGCAACACAGAACTCTCTCCGTGCCTGCCTTGCTCTGATGAAGTCCCGCTCTGCTGGCCCTCCTCCTCACCTGCTAGCACAGGCACAGCCTGGCTGCTCTGCATCTTCTTCAGGCTGTCCAGGAGTGAGTTGGTGCTGGCCGGGGCAGGAGCTGTCGAGGCAGGTGCAGGCCCTGGGGATGTCATGGTGAACGCCAGTGGCCTGGACACAGGTGTAGTCTCTGCAGTGGTGCTGGGGACCGCATCTACTGGGAAGGAGCAAGAAATCAGGACCGACAACTACTTAGCAGAGCTTCCCCAGTGGGTAGGGAAACTGCATGAACATCCTACAGCTCTAGCCCTGAGGAACCTCACCCATCACCCTGGGACTCTGGGGCATGAGCTCTCCTGAGTCTGAAGGCACTAAGAGCATTCCCAGACCCGAGTACCAGGCCAGGTGCTGGCCCAGAAGCTTCCCCAGGCAGTGCTATGCAGACACCCAAGCACCCTGCCAGCCCTGGCCCTCGGTTTCTTCTCCTTGCTGTCCCCTCCACGTTCCCAGGCTGTCCTTACCATCCTTATCCTCCAAGACTTTGTTGAACCACTGCAACGCTGCTGCCTTCTCCGCATCCAGGTCCTCCGACGTGATGGAGTAGCCCAGCTGAGGTGGTGGGGGCTGCCAAGAGAGAGCAGCAGCTTAGCTCCTTCTCAGGGAAGCTGGCAGAGCCTCTCTGAATGTGTGGTGAAGGCTGGCCGTCGCAAGACCCGTGAAGCAGGTGGTTCTGCCACAGCACGCTACCGCGGAGCTCCGATCCCCATTCATTTTGGCCCGCGGCTTGGCGCTGAGGGCACGGCAGGCCTTCCCCAGGCCATTACCTGGTCCGGCAGCAGGCAGCACAATCACGCACAGCCCACCAGACACTGGGGCTGGGGATAGCGTCACTTCCCACTCGGCCAAGGACGGGGCCTCCTTCCTGAGGGCAGGCAGGTCAGTCTCCCCCCAGCCCTGCAGAAATTGCAGTGAGCACATTCTATCGCCAGAGGAGGGCAAAAGGGGCTGCGAGACAGTGACGTACCAGCGCCAGCTGGTCCCCCCGGCGAGAAGACAGCAACTTGATCTTTCGCTTGCGCTTTCCGCTGCTCCCTGACACAGACGATGGGCTCAGGGAATTCTGCTGCTTCTGCACCGGCGTCTCCACCACTACAGAAGGAGACAAGTCAGGACCAGCTCCAGGCAGAGGAGGCATTTGGCTTGTATCAACAGGGCTGTCCCTTCTGACTCCTCTTTGGATGACCCATCTCAGAGGGCAGAGACAGAAGCACAGCTTCAAGCTGAGGACAAGGCTGCGATACTCTGCAAAAGCAGCTGGCCGCAACACATCCCAGGGCAGTCTGTTACAAGAGGCCACTGGGGCAGTGGCCCCTTCCCACCTCCACAGATGGTCCCTCGCACACTGCCTACCCAAACTACAAACCACGCAAACTGCATGAGCCGCATCTAGCGCTGTGCCACAGGACCCTATGCGAGATGGGCACAAAGGATTTCCTCTCCATTTTAGCTGAGGAAGCATCAGAATAAGCTCAGCCTGGAATCTGATCAGGGTGCTACTTGTACCGCAGCAGATCTTGCCCCAAGGCTGACACCTGGACCCATGCTGGCTTGGGGGCTGGTGTTCCCCCTTGCAAGCCAGCTCCCAGGCATCTGCTGGCACACCAACACTGTCAGCACCCCTTGCTTATCACCCAGAAATCCCTTTAACGCAGTTGCTGAGGCCAGCAGAAGTGCCACCGCCTTGGGACCAGCACATTCCTAGTCTCCAGGTGACAGCTCAAGCCAATCCCACCTGCAGACCTCAGCTACCTCCTGTCCTGCTGCTTGTTCGCACTGTTGGCCCATCCAACCCGGGCACAGAGCTGGGGCCCACCTACGCTCACCTTTCTCTGTCTGCAGCTCCTTGTCCGATTTCACTGGAGTGGAAGTGTTGGAGCGATGCAACTCCTCTTCCCTGCGCAAGTGGGAGAGAGCCAGTTAGGGTTAACCCCAGGCTTGGCCCTGTCCCCAGGGAGTAGGACAAGACCGAAGGCGCTAAGGACTCCCACCAGCACCCCTGGTGTGTTTCCTTGCCTCTGTCAAACAACAGACCTCAGGACAACAGCCTTGCCCTCACCACACCAGCCTGAAAGCAGCTCCAGGCAAAGGAGCTGCTCCCCTGTCCAACACCCAGCTTGGTCAGGCTGCTTAGCCTACGCACCCTCCACAGGACAAGTCAGCCTCAGGGCAGCAGCTGGGGGTCCCAGATGGGAGCTGCTGCCCCTTGCAGGTCCCTGGCTTGGACCCACCCTATCGCCAGGGCGGGCGGTTGTGTCAGTTTTAGTTCCGACATAAGCTCAGGTCCTTCTCTGAGCAAGGAGAGAGGAGAAAAAGGGCCTGTGCTCTGAGGCAGGTGCTAAAATACAACCCCTACTGCAGCTCCCATGAATTGATTTTGAGGAGATGGCAAAAATCAGGGCCTGTCTCTTCCCAACATTTTGGCAACCAGCAACCCAGGCCATGCCAATGCCACAAGGCAATGTCACCTCTGCAGCAACCTGAGCCCTTAAATCTCTACCGGGCCTAGGAACAGGGCAGGGATGGTGCAGCTCAGCACTGCTGCCCGGACCACAGTGTAACAAGGCGGCAGGGATGCCAATCAACAAGAGGGGGTTTCCGCACTGGTGGGTGACCCAGCAGCCACGTCTCAGAAAGGGGCCTGGACTGTCCCGGCTCCAGTGGAAGCGACTGCTCTCTTCCTGGCTGGCATCGACGAACAGGTGCTCGCTGAGCGAGTGGCTAGTTACCTGGCTTTCTTGAGAGGCCACTCTGGAGTCTGGGAGCGGGAGGACGCTCGGCTGGACAGTGGGGACACGCTCACACCACTTCTCTTCCACAGCTGGAAAACAGAGAGAGACCAGCAGTAACTCAGTATGGGGGCTCACAGGGAGCACAGCCTCCAATCCTCCTGCTTGCCCACAGATTAAATCCTATCTCCCAGGGCCATGGCTAATGAGTCCGGAACCTCTTTTGCTTCAACACCGCTTAACTCCCCTCCACATTCCGTGGAATGCAAAGTCTGGCCAGCCCAAACCGAATTCTGGGAGCAAGCGGCCTCCAGGCTCATTACAGCCTGGTTGAGAGGATGGGGAAGGAGGACGTTGATGGTCAGATGCCAGCTCTTACCTTTGTACGGCACAGGAAGAGGCTGCCTGGCTGCCGCAAATGCCCTCACATGCGCGGGGCTGCTCTGGCAGGTACAGGCCACCTCTTCACCAGGAGCTCAGAGTGGATGGATCCCACCTCAAGGATTTTAGACTAGCCCCAGCTGGAGGAAACCTTTCCCCATGCAGACCACAGAGTTCTGTTAGGCATGGCTACAGCCCACCGTCACATCTGCAAGCCTGACCCAGAATGTAAGCAGTGTTTTATTAAAGGTCAGCAGCTGCTGAGGGGACCTGGGTCAAAGTGGGAGTGCACAGAGTGCACAGCTCCAATACGTGCTGACTCCAGCTGAAAAGGTAGCAGCACAGCAAAGTGACTTTTTTTTTTTTTTTCCTTTCACCTGGATCTATCCACCCTAGCAGACTGGCCAAGACTGAGTAGGAAGAAGAAAAAAAGCTTCCTTCTTGCGTCAATGTAGAACAAGCACTGAAGCAGGACAGCTCAGCCTGGGGACTCGCCCAGCTTTGTGCACTGAAGGACAAGTAACATAGCTGCCTGCTGCTGCCGGACCAGCAGCCTGCCTAACCCACGAGGAGGTGAAACTGCCTGGCTGAGCTGCGCTGGAGACTCCCTGCAGTGCTCACTGCCAGGCACCCAGTGACACTGCTCTCTTCTTATGAGCCCAGGGTGAGAGTTACATGGGGCGATCCCAGAGGAGGGTTGAGCCACTGCACTGGGCTCCAGTGCTGCCTTCGGCAGGCTGTTTCCTACCTGTGAGAGGCCCCGGCTGGAGCTGTAGGAGCTGGCGATGGCATTGCGGATGGAGCTGGGGATCCCGCCAGCATACGTATTGTTGAGGGAACTCATGGAAGAGGTGCGAGACCTCTTGTTTGAGCAGTCATCCAGGCAGTACGAGACAAGGCCCCTCTTCAGAGAGCCAGGCCTAAAGGAGGTTAAAGATTTTGTGAGCTCTGCACCACTCTGCCTACAGGTACTTTAAATGCAGGGTGTGTGGAGGAAAGCAAACCTGCTCTCTCACAGCACAGGGCTTGGAAAGAGGCCTTAACAGCGGCACAGCCCTTAGGGCCACTGGCCTGTGCTCAGGGTGACAGACCAAAGGCATGCCCACAGCCTCTCTTGCTCTCCCCCGAAGCAAAAGCCAAGCACCTCTTCCAGAGCCCACAGGCTTTCGGACCCCCCCCTCCCAGCTCACAGCAGGTGCTTTAGGCCCAATGGGCACTTACTTGGGTATGAGAGAGGCAGGGGCACCATTGGCTACCAGTGGCTCAAACGCCGACTGCCCACTTCCACTGCTATCGTGGCGCCTGCAGGAGAGAGGGAAGAAGCCTGTGGTAGTGTGGAAGCAACAGAGACAGGGCTGCCCTCCCAGCCTTGGGAAAAGACACCTTCCAGGCAGGCTTGGCACTGAGAAAGCACAAACCTTGCTTTTTTCTTGTCACCCAACACCTAAGGACAGAGGTTTTCCCCACCCTGCTGCAGATTTTCTCTCCACCTGGTCTTGTCCTCACTGACCCTCACCTCGAGCTGCCTCTTCCCAAGCACCAGCAGCTCCACTTAGATGTCTGCTGGGCAGAGTAGTTTTGATGTAATGAAATCTTTGCTCAAATCCATTATTCTAAGCCAATACATTTCAGAGAGTCTCAGCAGCTTGTTTCTGGAATGGATCCAAGCTCCAAAACTCAGATCTCCTACCTCTTCCTAGTCAGCGCCCCAGACTGTTTGAGTCAGAAACTGAATACCCTTTCCTACAATGATTTGGTGAAGACCTGAAGTCTGAAAGTCTTAAAGCAAACCCCGCTGTGAAGCAGAGCTGGAGGTGTACGATCAGCCCTGCTGCTTAGCCCAAGTGCTTCCCTCGAGCTCAAGCACGCTGACCCCATTGCACAGGCGATCCAGCGCTCTCCAGCTGATGCAGGCTCCTTTCTGCCCTCAAAGGTCACGTGATTTTCTACCTACAAGCATTCTTCATGCTTGCCAGGATTTAATGCCTTTGAAATTGAATTTCATGGCAGAGCTGGGTATTGGCATGTTAAAAAAACAGAATTAAGAAAAAACCCAAGCCGATCCTGTCTGTGCACCCATCCTGTTGTCATCCTGCTCAGCTGTTGTGGGGCTCACACCCACCAAATGTTCAAAGGTAGAGAGAAATCCAGTAATAGAGGAGAGGAGGGCATGCCCTGCTGCAGCAGGAAGGCAGCTGGTGGCTTCCTGCAAACTGCCGCTCATCCCGCTCTGCTCTCAGAGCCACTCTAGCAGCAGCCTCAGCACAGCATGCAGGACAATGCGCCCGGGCACTGCCCAAGCCACTCTTCTGTCGTCTCTCAGCTCCCCTTCTCGAGCCCAGGCACGCGAGGGGCAGAGGGGCACGAGGCAAATGGTCTCCACATACACAAGTGGAAGGATGAAAAAGAGGAGAAAGAAGAACAGCGAGGCAGGGCTGTGCCCAGGTAGTTAGAAAGGTTCTGGCAGACCTTGGCACCCAGGATTTATGCCTTGTCCTTCTCAGAGCACTAGCAAAGACACGGCACCCTCATTTCTTGGAGCTGGAAATCACTGACCCTGACTAACGAAAGCAGAAGATAGTCTCTAATTTACCCCCGTGTTTTTACCTCCTTTTGCTAGCTAGAGTGCACAATGGAAGCATGCAGATCTTTTAAAGCGCGATGCTTCCAGTTAGGGCTCTACAACTTGGGGATCCTGTCTCTCCTGGGAGCCTGGGGCTGACTGAAGGATAGAGGTGATAAGCCTATGGCAGATACCAGCATTTCACACCAAGTTTCCCTGGTCTGCAAACCCCTGCGATGACAGAGGCCACCCTCCCTGCCTGTGAGCCCTGCCAGGTTTCCCCAATCCACATCCCAGCCTCTCCCAATACCAGTAGTGCCGGGGAACACGCTTGACCAATGAGCTCGCCCAGACAAAATCCTTTTGATCTCAAGGACAAAAAGAACTCTCAGAGAACTTTCTGACACAGCCTAGAGGGCCGGGCGATGGGGTGTGCTTCCTCTCTGCAGTTCAATTCCCACAGGACTTTTCCAACCCAGATTCCTGGTCACATCGGGCCTGGCACGCTCTGGGACACATCCCATTTGTCACCACTGAAGCGCCAGTGTCACTTACGACCTTCCCAACACGTGGGCAGTGACCTGGACTGCTGGCTTATTACCTTCTCTTGCTCTCCTGATCGTTCCCAAAAGCCTGGTCCTCCTCCTCCTCCTGCTCCACAGCCCTCTTCCTGCTCTCCTTAATGGCATTCAGTACAGTCTCCTTTGCGCATGGGTCCAGGCTGCTGTTGGCCGGGAAGGCCATGCGTGAGACCAGCTGCTCCAGGCTGCGAGGCAAAGCAAGGCAAGGCGTTAGGCAAGCTGGGATCCCCCCACCCGGTGCCCCAGCTGCTCCCATGGAAGGGGGGAGAGGGCTCTCCCGTGCAGCCTCTCCCAGAGGTTCGGATCGCCTAACCCTCCCCACAGGGCAGCAAGGCTCGGGACAGAGACAGAGCGGTCACCGCCGGGCCGGGAGCAGTGTGCTGTCCCCAGGGGACCGCTCTGGGCAGCGGGACCGGCTAAGGGCCAGGTAACCGGTTTCCCCTGGGTCACCCCGGTCGAGGGTTAGTTCCTTGGGCGCTGCCCGCCCGTGAGGCGAGGCTGAAGCGGGGCCCGGTCCCCTCTCCCGTACTCACGCTGGGGAGCGGGTCAGGCCGGCGTCCGGCCGGGCGATCCTCACGGTGACAGGGCTGCGGAGCGGGCCGGCCCGGCGAGCCCAGGGCGCGCTCCTGGGCGAGCAGCCCTCCCAGCGGGCGGCGGGCAGGCCGAGCGGCACGGCGCTTCGGGTCTGCGGCAACGGGTACCGGCGGCGCGGGGCCTGTGGCGAGCACTGCGGGGCGGCCGGCGGGACCCTGCGGGGACAGAAGAATCAGCACCGCCGGGGCGCGGGGCTTCCCCCGGCCGTCCCTCCCGCCGCACCC
>JANVCT010000074.1:12836539-12846791 GCA_026770115.1 Aviceda subcristata | reverse complement strand
CCTCCATGCTCGCACACGAGTCGGAGCAGGCACTGCTGCTCATTCTCTTTCATGCACCAACAGGGACACCTCACTAGCCCAAATCCCCGTCATCCTCCCCTGCATTTGTGGTGATGCAGAAAAGCCAGGCTCTGTCACAGGGTTTTCCAGGGGATTTACACCTCAGCACTGACCCCTGCCCTGCCTGCTGCCTGTTCCTGCTGCCTGGGCTTGCTTTAGCCCTTGCAGATCTTGCCAGGGCAGTGCTCAGGATGGGCAGGAGCTGCTCCTACAGTGTGGCATGGCATGGCGTGGCACGGCCCAGCCCCCACAAGCCCTTCCCACTCCAGAATCCCACGGCCTCTTTGACCTCTGCCCATCAGGGATACTTGGGAGGGGACATGCACCCCAAAACCAGGGGTCTCTTACTGTTTCTTGTAGCCCCCCAACTCCCAGCCCAGGTGCCTCCAAGGAGCCCTGATCCAGCATGAAACTGTCCATCCCTGAGGCATTGGTCCTTGGGCCATTTTTTATCCAGGCTAAGGATGGACCCTGGCGACCTGGGACATGCTTCATGGAGGCAGCAGGACAGCCATGACAGAGAGGACCCCAAGGGGTGACATCACCAGGATGGCTCTTCCAGCCCTCGTCCTGCACTGTAGTGTTGCCACCACTTTCACCCCATCACCCACCCCTTGCTGTGGCCATGGGGACGGGGATGGGACAATGTTCACCTTGGTGTGAAACTCCATCTTGGTTCTCAGCAGTTTGAGGTAGATGCTGCAGAGCTGTCCATAGCCCTCGCTCAGGTGGCCCTGGGGACACCAAAAAGCTGTTGAGACCTGGGGTAGGCTATGAAAAAGCCTTCTCCCCTTGCAGCACGAGTGACCTCAGAGCCTGGCTCCTCCTGGGCGAGACCACCATACAAGCCAACACCACCCCCTAGGCTGGCTGGGGAGCCGGGTCCTGCTGAGGGACCCCCAGGGTGTTCCCACTGTGGCAGCTGGCAGGATTGGCCACTTACCCACATCCTACTCATGTCACTCAGCTCATTCTTGTATCTCACGGAGTCTTTCAGGACCTGGAGGAATGACGATGAAAATAAACAGGCAGCGCGGGCAGCAGGCAGAGCACCAGGGCAAGGTGTGCCATACTTGGAGCTGGCAACTGGGGTACGGAATGGGAGGTCTTGATGTGTTTCTGACCCTGCAGCCTGCCGGTGGTGTCACTACCACCAGCCTCAGGGTGCCTCAGTTTCCCCATCCGCACATGAGGCAGGAGGATCCTTGCTGATGGCTCCTGCACCGATGCCGATGCCCCATGCCGAGTGGTTTCCGTCGGCACCGGGGTCTGTAGCACAGGGGGACTGTGGGCAGAGCAGTGCTGGGAAGGCTCTGGCAAAGTAGGCAGGGAGGGGTCCCTGCACCGGTCCCCACCCAGGACTGATCCCCAGGAAGGCACCAACCCACCAGCATCTCCCACTGCCCTGTGCATGCCCACAGAGAAAGGATTTGGCCCCAGGGGAGCTGCCAAGCTGAGCTTGTGGCACTCACATTTGAGTGGCCATCCCGGAGGAGTTTGTGGAAGACGTGGCAGAACTTCCAGCAGAGCACAGCGTTGCCTGACAGAGGCAGCCGGTTCACCACTGACCAGAAGGTCTGTGCCCCCTTCTCGTGGTGTGTGCCCAGGATGCATGGTGGTGGCTGGTCAAGGAAACGCTTCCTTCCCCTTCGGTAGTGATGGAGGGCAGCGACTCTGAGGCCAGCTGGTACCCGCAGAGCCGAGGAGAGCCAGGCCACCGCGGGGAGCTGAGAAGTTGCCAAGCCCAGACACACGTTGTCTCCAAGGGTGGCATGCACTGTCCCCTCTCCTCTAGCCCCTCACCACTGCTCCAGGAGCACCATGGCACACTCGAGGCTAGGGCTGTGCCCCTGCCAAGCCTTCCCAGCTGCCCTGCTGGGGATCCACTTTTAGTGGCAGCACGCTCACAAGCACCTTTGGGATTAAGCATCCCTGCCCCAGGCAGACATCCTGCTGTGGGCATCTGCCTCTCCTGCCGTTCCATGGGCTGGCAGTGCTGGGAGCACAAGGCTGGGCACCCACTGACAAGCAAAGGCTGCAACAGCAGGAGCAGGGACCCCGTGCTGTGCCGGAAAAACCCCCAGCCATCACTGAGAGCCCCCCCGGGTCCAATTCAGCCACCCTCAGGACCCCAGCAGCCAGCCTGCAGCGCTGGCCTGGCTGCATCGGCACCTCTCCCCACGCACCGCCTTGCTGGTGCCCCTTTTCCGGGTGGCCCTGGCCCCGCTCCCACACTTGCTTGTCCCACGGCCAACTTCAGGAAGGATATTTCTAGCGTGTTTCTCCTTGACAGCCACTTCCTGCGCATTAATAGCCTTATTGATGCTGACAGTCTGAAAAAGAGAAGCAGTGGTGGGGGGGTGAGATGGGGAGGGTGCGGGCTCCCCCTCCCCAAGTCTTCCCTTACCCGCTGACGCCCCCACAGCTGCCGGCACCTGTCGGTGGCTGGGTCCCATCCAGGTCCCCGGCCCCTGCTCGTGCCAGCTGGATGCTGCCCGTTGCCGGATGCCTTTCTTGGATGTGGTTGGCATCTACCAGGTTCAGCTGCTGCCAGGACTCATTTACTCAGCATAATAACGATGCAATTAAAGCAGCGACCACAAAGGACCCTTTCCTGCCCTTGGGGTGCAGAGGGAAGGCAAATCCCTCCCCTGCCCTTGGACCATGGGCAGCTGCCTTTGGTTCCTACTCCACTTTTGGGGGGGGACGGGGCACAGGTGGGCACTGAGTGGAGAGGGCGTTTTGGGGGGCACGGGGAATCTGGCAGCAGGACAGCGAGATCACCACGCACTGCAGAGTGGAGCAGCAGCGAGGCTGCCTGCACTGTATGGCAGCAAAGGACACATCCCCGGCTGTGGGATTTGAGGGGCAGGAGACAGACCTGCTGCCCACAGTGCAGGCAACTGCCCTGGCTGGCACCTGCTGCCACCTCCTCACCCCATCGCCGACAGGCGCATCCAGACATGGCACAACTGGTCCCCATCACCCGGAGCTACCCTGTCAGGAGACAGCACAACCCTCCCTCGGGGCAGGCAGCCTCTCCTCAGCACAACCCTGCCCGCAAGCTGCCCTTTTACCCTCTGCCAGGAAAAGCAAGACTTGCAATGCAGATGTCAGGGACCTCGGGAAGCCCACGCTGACAAGCCTGGGCAGAGACAGCACTCCATTTAGTCTCTGGAGAGGCAGCGGCAGCTGCTGGAAGCATTTGCCGGGCAGGATTTTTAACCCTACCCCATTTCTGCCCCACGGGGAGCTGTGCCAGGCTGATCCTACGTGCCGGCAAGGGGCCACCCTCTCCCCAAGCTCCCGTGGTGCTGGCAGCGGCACTGAGTGCTTGCCTGGCACCTGCTCTGTGAGGATCCCGCTGCCGAGGGAAGAAACCATCTGGCTCAGCACTGCCAGAAGTAGCTAATTACTGATATAAACCAATTAAAGCAGTGGGATTAATCCCAGCGCCTTGCTCACTGCAATCCTTCTTGCATCCCTGCTTGCTCACCCTCTTTGAGGCAGCACTGCTACAGCTTCATCACGACCAACCCCGATGACTATGTGCTGAGCAGGGCTGGGGGGGGCCTACAGGCACCAGCCACGGGCACCCACGTATGCCTGGGTACAGCCCAAACCCCCAAGAAAGTCCCTCTGCCACCAAAGCATCCACCAGCGAGTGAGAGGACAACATGTTGAAGAGCTGAGACAGCTTCTGATCTCACCCACAGCTGCCAACTGCACCCCCATCCCAGGGCCGAGCACCCCTGTAGCTGAAACACGGGGGCTGGGTCCTGATGTCCCAGTATGAACCAGTTCTCCTGTGGAGACCGTGCTGCTTGCTCCAGCTGTGCTGGCTGTTCTTGGGCAGGGCCAGTCCATGCAGCTCCATGGTGTTTGCAGCCCCATCCCTAGAGCACTCGCTCTGCCGGGGACCACAGCAGGTCTCCAGCTGCACCGCGCTGCTCACTGCGCTCACTACCATGTCCCTGCTTACTGGTGACCATGGAGGTCATGGAGGTGTCCAGTAAGGACCATGGAGGTCATCAGTAAGATGCAGGAGGCTCATTTCGGGGTGGCAGGGGACTCAGATTGCCAGCTGCAAGGCACGACCATCCCGGTCTAGTGGCAGGCTGGACACAGACCAGAACCTGTGTCTTGGTTTTAAGTAGAGCTGAAAGAAACACCAGTGGTGGAGAAACCTGACCCCATCAGACATCCCTCCCTGAGGGGCTGGATTGAGGCAAGCAGGTTCCCAACACAGGAGGACCAAAGGTGGGAGCCACCTCTGCAGCTCTGCCCAGCCCTGCAGCCGCAGCCCCTTGTCATTTAAGAAAACCATAAAATAAAATTCAGCATTAAAAAAATCCCAACAAAATCCTCAGGAAGGCACCTCTCTGCCAGCGGTGGCAGCCTGGAGGGTGAAGCCCTTCTCCCAACAGCCATCGGTGACACATGCCATGGATCCAGCTCCAGGTGCAGCTTGTCCGTGTCCAAAATCCCAGTCTGCAGCCACGAAGGCACAGGCAGGCAGGACGGTCACAACAAATGACCTGGCATGGTGAGGAGCACCAGGACCGGCATTTAAAAACACATCCTGCCTTGAAAAGGGAGTCCTGGATCACAAATAACAAAGCCAGAGCCAGCAAGTGGAAGCTCGTAGCCGTAGGCAAAATGGCGGTACCACTATCCCCAAGCCAGCAGTTTCACTGTGGCACGTGTGTGCTCCCCTGTCCTTGAAAGACCGGACAGGGGTGGTCTCCGGAGGGAAGTAGTGCTGGGGGCTGCCGCATCCCCAGGAAAGCTGGAAATGGAGCTCC
Organism: Aviceda subcristata; assembly: GCA_026770115.1. Taxonomy (NCBI): domain Eukaryota; kingdom Metazoa; phylum Chordata; class Aves; order Accipitriformes; family Accipitridae; genus Aviceda; species Aviceda subcristata. Next base: position 12,841,926 of record JANVCT010000074.1, on the reverse strand, counting down.
CAGTTTAAGTGCTGTTTCCTGCCAGCTTTTCCTGGTAAAGCAAGGACATGTTTTTCCAGTGGAAGAGGCTCCCAGAGTGGGGAGACATGGTTGGGGTCAGAGAGGGTGTCGGCGGCATACGCTCCTGTCCACGAGTTTTGGCTGCAAAACTGTGTCAAGAAGGAGGGAAATTTGTGGCTGCCTTGAAAGAAAGCTCAGACTTCTTAGCTACGGAGAGGGTCTTTCACCCCGGGCCACAGGCACTGCTTCCCAACACCATCTGGCACCTACAGCTGATGGTATTTTAATTTTAACTTAATTATGAGCTTCTACACCACAAGGACTGTTTCTAACCTGCCAGGCCACAAGCACGTCCTTGGCAGCGTTGCCAGCCCAGCTCCAGTTTCTTTCTTGCCAAAGGAGGGATGTCAGCCCCCGGTCCCTGTACCCAGGCGGGTGCCAAAAGGGCTCCTCTCCCACTGCTGTCCCCCCACCAGTGCTGGGAGTGGGGCAGGGGACTGTGGAGGATGTGGGGCAGCTGGGCCCTTTCTCCAGCCCCACGCTGCTGGGAAAGGAAACCCCGGTGTTTCCTCTTGTGCAACACCGCTGAGGCAGCAGGGCCGGGAAGGAAGCAAGAGGAGAGGCCGGCAGGGCCCCGTTTGCACAACGAGAGCTGCCAGGGGGTGACACCACCACTCTGGTCTCCCTCGGCAGGACCACGGGGCTGGGGTGTGGGGCAGACCGCAGCGGAGCAGCACCCGGGGTAGGGCTGCGCCGTGGGTGCTCTGCCGAGGCTGGGCGAGCAGCACCATTACTGCTGCGAGCACTGGGAATGCTGCAAGCACCGTGAGCCTTTCAAGCGCCTCTTGAGCGGGGCAAGGAAACCCCATGGCCACGAGCACCGAAAGGCTCAGGCCGTTTAGGGGAGAAGCAGAGTCAGGTAACACAGACTAGGGACTATCCTGCACTGGAGCAGTGGGACCTGCACTGGAGCACCTTTTCCTCGCAGGGAAAAGGTCTCTGGGAGGTTTCTGGGCACCCAGGGGGTCCCCAGAAACCCGTGCAAGGTCTCTTGCCCATGGCTTGATGCACTACCATGGCCCTGCCCTGGCGGAATTTAGTGCTGTTCCTGCGGGACTCCGGGAATCCTGCTGCCAGCCCTCGGGGCGAGCTGGACCACGTCCTGTGGGACCCCCACGACCCCGATTCAGCCCAGCTCCTCTCACAAGGAGATGCCACAGCAGAACAGAGCAACCGACAGCTCCGCACCAGGGTGACCTCCCCCTCCCGACCGCGGCTCATGTAAGCTACAACACTTCTCCAGGCGTGCAACCGCAGCCTCCAGACAGGGACAGAGGAGCCCAGAACTGCACAGAGGGACCCAGGACAGAATGACAGAGGCTTTCTGAGCACCGAGAAACACTTCTCTCTTTCACATGCACACCCTCATTCCCCTGCCAGATATCCCCAAATTACACTCTCAGTCTCCTCTGAATTGCATATCTCCCGTTCAGCAGCGAAGAGCCGAGCTCTGCTCAGGGGGCGCCTTCCCGCTTCTCCTTTCATGTCCAAAAGGAAATGAGCATTGATTAAAGAATCCAGAGCTATTGCAAATTATTTGGAGAAACTGAGTAAGTCGCAGTGCAAATCCTCTTAGTAATGCTCCCTCATTTCTCCTTAATGCCTTTCTATAAATGGAGAGCTGGGACGGAGCATACCTCCGGAAAACCGCTCGCAACCAAGCCCTGCAGATGCAGGGACTCGGGTGAAGTAAGCAAGCAGGGAGACCTGGCTACAAAGAGCCTGGAAAAAAAACCCTTGAGCTTAATTAAAACGCAAATCCCAGTGCAGCAAAGCTTCACTCCAGCCCTGGAGGAGTGCAGGACATGGGTGTGAGGGCAAGTTTTCAGAGGGCACACATCTGTCTAAACATCACTCACCACCAACAGCTAAAAGCAAATCACAGCCTCGCTGGGGCTCAGGAAGGGTTTTTCTCTGGCAAAATCCCGAAGCAAAGCCAGCTCGATAACGCTGGGGGTGCTCAATGCCCCGCTGGGGACTGGAGAGGGGTCCTGGGGAGAACTGGGGTGGCTGCGGTCCCCCTTCCACCAGGCGCCCATGGCCTTTGACAGCAGTGGCAGGAGCAGGGAACAAGCCCAGCTTTGTGCCCACCAGGAGCTGGAGGGAAAGGAAGGCAGAAAGGCAGTGCTGGCAGGGTTGGCCGGCTGTGCAGGGCCAGGTGCCGTGTGCCTCGTACATGCATGGATGTATGTCTACATATAGGATAAGAGGATGCTCAGCACAAACCAGTCTTACCACTCAGTCCTAAATACTTCCTTTGAGCAGGGAGTGAGAGGAGACATCAAAAATACCTTCCCAGCATTTAATCCAGGCTATTTGGCTGCATCCGCTGCTAGATCCATGACTTTAAAAAAAAGGCTCCTTGCTCAGCCAGCTACATGCTAGAGCCACTCCAGGGATGACGCACCTTGACCAGGGCTGTGTGAGCATCTCCCCAAAGGTGCTGCCGCCCTTCTCACCTCCTGCTTCCACCAGATGAGAAATAATCCCCAAAATGACACAAGTCTCAGATTTCCCTTTGCTTGGGCCATAAAAACAACCACATTTTCTCCAAAGCAATGTTGGCCTTCGGTGTTAGCCCAAAACCTCACTGCATCTGCTGGGGTTTGCTCCCAGTGGCAGTGGCTCAAGATGTCCCTCTCTAGGAGGAGATGCTGACACCACCAGCTCAGATGTCAGCAGGAGAAGGAGGACCAAGGTGTACCAGAGACAGCCCTGAATCCCAAGGGACACCACCATGGGGGACTCAGGGGGGTGTTTGGGGACACCTTGCCCTGCACCCTGCCCTGCTGTCCCCCCACTGTCCCATGGCACAAGGGACACCCCAAACCGGAGTCACGAGGAAGACAGCCACGGGCTCTGCGAGCCACGTTGGAAGCCGATGGCATTGCCACGAGGCTTTTCTTGGCAGAGATCTGCCCTGGCATCGCCACCTCCAGGTCCACTCTCCCGAGGTTGGGAGGATGATGACTTCAGATGGATGTCACGCTTGGTCTACCCAGCATCAGCACTCTCCAGCACATGGTGAAGCCCGATATGAGTGTTATGGAGAAACTCTTCCAGCACAGGTGGTGCTTCCAGGGGAGAAACCACCTGTGCCAGGCCAAGTAGGGCTGATGTGATGTTCAGAGGTCTCCGCACCAGAAGGAGACACAAGATGATGGCAGCCGCTGTCCGATTCCCACCAAGGCCTTTGCCTTGGTGAGCTGTAGTACCATTATCATGGTAGAAAAATGAAAATAAGTTGAAGGATGCACATTTTGAGTGTATCAGAACAGACCACCCCAGTAGCTCACAGTTCCTTCCAAGGGCAGCAAGTTGGCATCAAGGCAGAGGCTGGGATCCACAGGGTGATGCGCCCATGAACTGCACATGCAAGGACTTAACCCGTTGCTCCTCCTGGCCTTTCCAGAGCCTCCAGCAAAAATAATGAGTTCCACACCATGACGAGAGCTGGGGCAGGATGTGACAGCGCGATCCAATTGCTCCTCCACCTTCAAGGCAAGGAAAGGGTAAGAATGAAGACAACCACCCAACTGACTTGTGGTGGGTCCCAAGGACTCAAGTGAGACCTCCGATGCCAGGAAGGGAGAGACGGGCTGATTGCCACTGGCTGGAAGGGTTTGGTTCCACCAACACCAGAGATGAGAGCTTGCTATGTTGAACACATCGCTGCCCACCATCAGAGGACCAGCACCCAAAGAGTTGGGCTGCTGGATTTTTCCAGTGCCATAAACAATTTGTGCAGATTAATTACTTGGACATGTGCTTTTTAAATCCAGTTTAAGGAATATGAACTTTTCCAATACACAGATAAACCTTTGGAAAAAAAACAAGACAGGGAGAAAACTGATTTTGTGGAGAACAGCTGGCAAAAAGTGAGGCTACAGAAGAAGCCAAACTTCACCAACAACCATCAGGGAAGTTGACACTGTAAAAACTCGGATCCCTTTGAAGCCTCCAGCTGAAATAACAGTCAAAAGGGAAGTCAACCTAGGCTGCAGAAGAGTTTTGGGAGTGCTCTGGTCACCTCCAGCATGGGCTCTGGCTCCCGCTGATGGGCACTTCTGATCCACCGCAGCCGGAGACCCCACAGCACAACCAGACCCCATCACAGGTGGCTGGATCCAAACACAGGTAGAAAACCAGGAGGCTCCCCAGGACTCCTGTAACCCTCCGCAGCTGCTCCCCATGAAAAACACTTGTTACTTTTCTCACTTAATTACTGCTATTGGCACTCCATCACTCGTGCCCCCCGTTGCCCAGCTTGCTTGGTCACAGCCTGGAGCCCTGTTAGCCAGGCTTTTAATTTTAAGTGGGGATTTTACATGAAGATAATCTCCTCCAGCAGCAGTGACTTCCATCTGGGGAGGGAGGCTGGTGTGTTCTCCAGGGTCGGTGGTTCAGGATGGTCCTCAACCGCTTTCAAATATTCCTAAAACATCCCCAGTCGTCTTGACTGGAGTCTTTTGCTTCCCAGCAAATGTAAATATTTGGGCATTTTTTGGAACAGGAGGAAATAAAGGAGCAAGGCTGGAGGATGCAGAGAGCAGACACCAGGCACTCATTTCTGGACATGCATTTCAGTGATCAGCTGCCATCCCAGGACTGACCTTTCTTGGGAAGTTTTACCCCAGCAGGAATACCTGGGGTGCATATCACCCGAGCGGGATGCCCCAGGGATGTGAAGCCCCGTGGTGCCAAGGTAGCTTTGGTGGAAATCCTTCCAGGCAACACCTCCTGCCCAGTGAGCAGCAGCTCCTGCAAGCAGGACGGGGCGTCCTTTGCCCATTATCCCTCCAGGAGGTCTGGATCCTGCAATGGAGCTGAGAACAGCCAGCACCACACGGGCTCCCTGCTGCACCCGAGGATCCTTCCCTGTCCCTAACTCGGCTCTGCCAGAGCACCGTGAAAAGCAAAATCCCTCTTCCCAGGTGAGCAGTGCAGGGGATGATCATACCTCCCTGCGGGAACGGACACTAAACCCCCACCTTTTACCCCAAACTTGTTTCCATCCCTAACGTCCGGGTGAGGGGCTGCTCCCATGGACCAAAGGGGCTGTGACAGCAGCACCGTGCGTGGGGACGCGGGTGCTCGTGGCACCACCTGAACCCAGCCGAGTCGAGGACTGGGGGGGAAGGCAAGTTAAAGGTGTGGGTGGGAGCGAGCCCCGGCCCAGGCTGCAGCAAGGAGGAAGGGGTGTGTGTGTGTGTGGGGGGGGTGTCAGCTTTAACCGCGAGGACGAGCCCCCTGATAACCGAAGGAGGGGGTGCGCGGCTCCCGCTGCCACACCAAACCCATCCTCGGGTTCCCCCGGGTTTTACACC
>JANVCT010000074.1:12812539-12823574 GCA_026770115.1 Aviceda subcristata | reverse complement strand
ACTGAGAGGGTTGTCACACATTGGAATAGGCTGCCCAGGGAAGTGGTTGAGTCACCATCCCTGGAGGTATTAAAAAAATTGTGTAGACAGGGTACTCCATAACATGGTTTAGTGGGCATGGATGATGGTTGGACGTGATGATCTTGAAGGTCTTTTCCAATCTAAATGATTCTATGATTCTATATAGTTAATTTACCTCTCTCGGGTGGGAGAAAGGAGCAGATCTGCTGGGATGCCTGGGGCAGCCTGTGCCAGCCCTCAGGCAGCAACAGGGCAGCTCTGCCTGTGCCCCTGCCCTGGCTTTGCACTGCAGCCAAAATCCCAGCTAATTTTAAGGGGCTGAAAACCACAGGTTTTGTCAAACTGTCCTCTCCTTTTTGCTCTCATTTATTTGTGGCCATGCAGCAGACGAAGCTTTGCTTCCCTCCCAGTGGGCAGAAATTGCTGAACATTTTGTCTGAGCTCTACACTCACCACCCAGCAGCTTTAGCAAATACCTGATCATTTATCCACCCCCCAGACATTATTAATTTCTGCAGCTTCAGCCAACATTGCCAGCACACAGGGAGCTATTCTGCCAAACCAGCCGTGCTGAGGCGTGAAATCTGGGGGTTATGGAAAATACAGGCAGGGGTGAAAGACCTCATTCCCTGGGAAAGCCATCTTGCAGAGGCTCAACGGCTGGTGTGAGGGCACTGGGAATAAGGCAAAGGAGAAAGAAGGCCCAGTCCGAGTGGAAAAATGCAGGACATGGTTCCCAGCTCAGCACTTGCAGCAGTGGGACTCTTCAAACTTGGATATCTCAGCTATAAAAATAATAAAACTGGAATGCATAAGCAGAGAGCAGCCCTATTTCTAGCTGCGACTCCTCCCTGTGTGCTTGGCCTCTCAGACAACTCAGAAACTCAAGGCACTTCTTTCCGAGCTATAAAAAGAGCTGGAACAGGACTGCAATAGCTGGGAAGACAAACAAGAGGGGAGTATGTCCTCTTGTCGAGGCCAAGAGCATCACACCAGGAGAGAAGTGAAGCCAGGAGATGGTCTTGCTCAATCCAACTCCTTGCTAAGGTCATCTTTCAAGGTGCTCACAATGAGGAAGGGCTGTGGGGCACGGCAGAAACTCCAGGCTGGATCCCACCCACCGAAACTTTGTCTGTGTCATCTCCCAGGTCATCCCATCGCCTCTCACCCCGCCTGCACAAGGAGCAGTGAAAGTCCAGCTTCATACCATGCTGTGTGTGACCCTCCCACCCGTCACCCAGACATAAGCTTGGGTCACCGCTGAAATGAGATGCTCTGTGCTTGGGGGGAGGCACAGGTACATCCATGGACATCTGTGGCAGGTACCACGGTGAGAAGAGCTAGGGCACAAAGCCTTTCCTCAGACCATGGGACGGAATGAGCCACACAAAAATGCAACTCCCTGCTCCCCAGTTAAAAACCTTGCCTGACACCTGCTCCACATGTCCCAGCACGACAGTTCGGACCATCCAAGTTCCAGGTAGCAGAATGAGACCATAAAATTCAGCAAACTTAGAAACACCCACCTTTGCCCTCTGCAGACAAGTATTTCTTGCCACAGACGCAGTCAAACCTTGCTGACGCTGTCAGAACATTTCCTTCCCATTTGTGAAGTGCACAAAACCTTTCTGGCTGGGAAAACACAAGGTCTCCACCAGGTCACAGACTGGGAATGGCTCCACCAGAAGAGATGAAGACTTCTTCAATGACTTCATTGACTTATTCAATGCAGAAGTCATCATCTCTTCTGGTGGAGCCATTCCTAGTCTACATTGACTTCTTCAACACAGAAGTCAAAGTCTTCCATTGCCTCTGCTTCAGTGTTGCCTTCAGTGGAAAATCTTCACATACCACTAACTGGTGGTGTGGGACTTTCCTTGTGAGTAGTTCTGAGGGGTTGTAGACCTGGACTGGGTGGCCCACAAGGAGCAACCTGAAGATGGCACACTTGGTGCATGCAGTAACCATGTTTCAGGAGGAAAGGGACAACAACCATGATGCTGACGGACCAGCAAAGGCAAGGGCCTGCACCAGTGTGACCTGCTGCCAAGCCCACTGAAATGCAGGAGTTCCAATCAGTGCTTGATTCAGTGGATTGCAGAGATTGCATTTAGTCCACACCTGGATGAACAGTGACCTTCACCAGCAGTTGGGGACCTGAGGGCCACATCTCACTTGTGCAGAAGATGCAAATTGCTCTTTGCAACCGTACCCAGAACCTTCCCGCACCCAGATGCCCAAAACTGGGGGAGCACTGCTTGGTGGGAGCTGTAATCTCAGGGCATGCATCACTAAGTCAGTTAAGTCTACAGCTGAGGTCTCAGCACTCATGCCATCACATCTTTTCTGCGCTCTCAGGAGGAGGAGGGACAATTCCTGGGTGTCCCTTATGTCCTGGTGCTTACGAAACTCAGAATTCTTGTTCGCTTCCATGTGAACACAATGACTGGAAAACACTATTTTCCAGCCAGCATCTACTCAATAAAATAAGCGATACCACGCACTCTCTAGAGAGCGCTGAGCTGCTCGCGTGGACTAAAAGAGACAAATGGTAACAATAAATAGCGAGTCTCCAGCCTGGCCCTGGTGAGAGAAGCCTCTTCTCCCAAAGGGTCCCTTTGTTTGCTGCAACTTGCCTCTTTTCTGCATGGTAAATATTTAATGTGCCCTCCTTGGTGGCAGCGCTTCAGCTGCCAGCCCAGCTCCGACAGCACAGTGGTGCTGGCCGAGGGGCTGCACCATCCCATGCAGGAATTGGGTCACTTGGCAAAGTGGTGGACATGGTGGAAAGCCAGGCAGTGAACACCAGACCACAGGAGACCCCCAAGGAACAGAAACCCAGAAGCCAACAGCCTCTGATGCAGCATTTGGGGCAGTAGGACCAAAAACCCACCCGGGAAGGATACAGGCTGATGCTGTTAAATTGGGATTTATTGTAATCACATCAAGCTGGCTACCAGTCAGACTAGGTAAAAATAGCACGTAAAATTATGAAAGTCCTGGAACAAAGTAAACATAGCTTCAGCAATCTCATCTGTGAGCATGCTTATCAGAGTTTTGTTAGTTTACTCACAGCCAAGAAACAAAGAATCTTCACCTCAAGACTCAAAGAATGGCAGATCTGGGCAACTCAAGTCAACCTCACAACCTGAGTTTCATGACAAAGCCATAAAAAAAAGCCTGGTAACCTCACTATGAGCTGCATAAAGCTGAAAGAGCTCTGGTGCTACCTGATTTCTCAGAAACACAGCTTTTGCAGCCACCATGCTGATGCTTTTTGTGTTGGTGGGAACAGAGAATGCAATGGTGTCTGCCTGTCTGAGCGCCAGACCAGCATGGCTGGCTAAAGGCAGGGCAAGAAGGGATCAGCAAGTGTGTGCCAAGCCCCATGGGAGGGCACAGGCTCCAAGACACAGCTGATGGACATACCCACCTCAAAGCCAGTGGTGGGGACTGGGACCATCTGGGAGCATCGCTGTGCTGGACTGAAGATGTTGTTGGAAGCCCTGTCCAGGGCCATACCTAGAGTAGCCGCAAGGCTAAGTCTGTCCTTGTGGTTACAACACCAACCATGGCCACAACCAACATACACCACACCCTCTCCATCGGTGGGAGGCTGGCAAAACGCAGGGACCAAAATTCTGCAGTTACAAAAGGAAGCTCCGTGTGCTAAGACACAGTTTTAATCTGAACAGGGGTAGGGTTAACTTGGACACAGGGAAGAAACGTTGCACGATGAGGGTGGTGAGACCCTGGCAGAGGTCACCCAGAGAAGCTGTGGCTGCCCCATCCCTGGAAGTGTTTGAGCTCAGGTTGGACGGGGCTTTGAGCAACCTGATCTAGTGGGAGATGTCCCTGCCCATGGCAGGGGGGTTGGACTGGATCATCTTTGAAGGTCCCTTCCAACCCAAGCCACTCTGTGAGTCCGTGATAAAATAGTAAATGTCTGCAAACACTGTTGAGTAAGTAACTTCACCTTTTGCATGTAGACCAGCGATCGTTTCCCTTCCACTGTGATTAGCCTGGAACAGCACACAATGTATAATTAGTCCAGCCGTGGGCTGGGACTCGCACATCCGGGTTAAAATACCGGCTGCGCTCCTGGTTTCTGCTGTCACCCGGGGAACAGTCTGTCCCCAGGAAGTTTTCTTATTTGGTGACTATGCAAAATAAATCAGCCAAGCTGGTGGCAGAAATTAGGGCCAGGATCCAGCCCTTCCTCCAGCCCTTGTGCTGCTGTGTGACCCCCCAGTTGCTGGCCCTGCGTCCCCACTGCCCCAGCATGAGTCAGCTGTGGGGGAAAGCAGAGAAGGACTGAACCCCTTTAGGACAGAAGGGTTTTAAGTCGATTCTCTGCAGCCCGCATCAGCACCTGGCCCACCAGGGCTGAGTCACAGGGCTGTCTGCAAAGCCCCTTCTGCCTGCATCAGGGTGTCTGTCGCTGGGGTGGTCCTCACCAGCCCTCCCAGCATTGCTTGCCGTGTGCCGATTATGGTTTTTGAAACATAATTTTCAATATTCTTCATTAAAAAAATACATTTTTAATAAAAAAGAATTTTTTTAAAGTTTAAGTGTCAGGTTCACGTAAGAGCATGCCTGCAAAGATGCAGCAACCTGTGGCTCTAGCCACTGCCCCTGTTCTTGCTTGCTTTGAGTTATGAATACATCCAGTTTTCTGGCTCAGAAATACACATGTCCAAGGACCTGGGTGTCTGTCAAGCTCTGGATCCGTGCAAAGGCTGGGGCAGACGTTTTAGTCCACCAGCCACAACAGCAAATGAGTTACACAGCTGGAGGCTGGCGATGGGATGAGCACGGTCACAGCATGCGGGTGCCAGGGCTCATGCCTCAGTGCCTGTCTCCCAGATGGTGCCAGAGCGGGCGATGCTCACCCTGGCCCCGTGTTGCACCCATGGGACAATGTGCTGGGATCTGCAACAGGCACCTTCTGACCATCCTTGGTTTCCAAAATTTCCAAAATTGTCCCCCCTGCAGCTTCAGCTCCTTCACTTTGGTCTGTCCAGAGGTTTTTTTCCCCTGGAAGAGCAAAGCGGGGAAGAGCCACCCCCTCCTCGTGACAGGCACCCACATCCCACCTGCCCTTCCCCACCATTTTCCCTGGGCTCAAGGGTCACTGTCAGTGCCAGTGGAGGGGACCACACTAAATCCAGAGTCCTCTGACAGGGAATTTGGTAAAAATAATCTGCCCGGCTGGCTGCTTCCCCCCGGCTTTGCAGGAGGATGGAGTTAAACAGGCTGAATTCCAGAGGGCAAGAGCCCTCATACTCTTCAGTGCAGGACGCCCTCGGCAGGGAGCCCTCTCCTAACTGCAGAGCCACTGAATTACAACCACCTCGGCTCACATCATTCATGCTGATCTGTATTTCAAAGATCAGAGTTTAAAGAGCCTCTTGACACCATCAGGGCAGCACGTGCTGAGCGAGGGGCAAAGGGGTTTGGGAGCAGTAACGTCCCCCAGCATCCCTGCCTTCCTGCTCAGCCTCCGGCATGATTTGGGGCAAGGTCCCCCCTTGTCACCCGGTGGGCCAAAAACATCACATTCGCGTCTGGAGCAGTACCCTGGACCTGGTGGCAGAAGTCCCCCAACTTTCAGCACCAGACCTATTTATCCTCCTGAGGCTCAGCTGCTTCTGGAGTCCATCACCACATTAAAAAACTCAGTTATTTGTGCATATATTTCAAAAAACACCAAACCCCTCCATCCCAGATTGCACTGAAGAGAAAAGCAGCCCCTAATCTGGTAAAAGACAAACTATTTTCTTTCCCCGGGGATGGAAATAAATTCCTAAGAGGGACTTGCTGAAAAGAGATGAGATGACTCATTTCTTCACTGCTGAAGCTGTATTCAATTCCAAGCACCTCTAATTCCGATTAAAAGACAGGAGACCGAAAGCATAGGGATTCACACAGCACAAAGCACAGGAGCTCATTTTCCTGGAGATGAAAGAGCCATGAATTAATCCCCTGTATCACCTACTCCCCCAGGATGGGCTCAGCTGCCTTCAGCCCTCGCTCCCTGCAGCCAAGAGCTATTTTTTCCTGTTCTTGCTAGTGTCAATATGTTTCTTTAAATATCTTTTCAGAGAGGCTATATATATATAGCCCCACTCTGGTGCTTTGAAAGGAGCCTCATTTCCTGTGTAAGAACTGAAGTTCTTGGCAAAGCTGCCAGCGGCTGCAGCATCTGAACCACAAAAATTGTTTTTTTCAGTAGTAAAATGGTATTTCCTCCATGACTGGGAGTCGTACTGAGCTGGGTCTGGTCTGAAACCAACAGGCCTGCTATGGATGCGACATACGGCGTCATGTTCCCAATTACGTAAATGATGAGGGAAATGGATTAATTGCATTAATAGCAGTGGTCAGGCTGTAACAGCACCCAAAGGTTATTCACAGGGACCAGAATGGGCACAAAGCTGCTTTCGACCTGCATTTGGCTGTGAAAAATTTTGGTTCCAACATCAAAAGGATTTACTAACACTGGTGGAGGAAAAAAAAAGCCAATTTCATTTGACATTACTTTGTGCCCAATACGTTTTCTCCTTCTTCCGCATGGTTTTTGAGAGGGCTCCTCCAGTAGCAGAGCAGGAAAGAAAACAGCTTTCCTGCCCCCGCAAACTGGTGATGGGATGGCTCACAGATGCTCAGGACCTTAAAAACCTTTCTGAGATGTGGCATCAGCTGTGTTCAATGTGCTGCATCTCCCCGCCTTGAGCTGCAGAGTTTGACAACCCTCTGCGCCACGTCAGGGACCTCTTATGATAGGAGCAGCGTTGCAGACAGATCAGCAATCACATTCTGTTGCATATATGTCTTTCCAGGGTAATTTCTGCATCATAAATTGTTTTTATTGCTGGCCCAGCAGCAACATGCAGTCCTAAGGACCCAGCATGCAAACGTGCAAGAGAAGGTGGTGGCTGCGGGCAACCCAAGCGGTCCACGTTTCTCTTTGCTACTCAGTGACTTTCTCAGAAAAAAACTCCAGTTAAAGAGATGAGGTGTGAGTTTTTTAGATTTAGCTGGAGAAATTTTAAACAAGTGTCTTCTCCCTACACTCACCACTATCACGACTGATCACCCTTAGGATTGTCCCCAGTGGACAAGTGCAGAGTGACCCCAATGGGCACATAACCTTGGTACAAGTCAGCACCACATCTCCTGACACCAAGCCCCAGGAGACACGAGTTCTGGGGGACAAGCAAAAAATTTTTGCTCCCCTCCACAACCCCAGGCACTGTCTCCATCAGCACTGCATGGATGTCCTCATCACTGGGACCCAGCACTGCCTCCAGACCAGGCAGCCCATGCTCATGATGAAGCATGGCTGGGACATCAGAGCAACAATTAGGACAGGGGGAAATACAGGAGAGTTATGTTGTTGTCTTTGCAGCTCAGAAGACAACGTGCAATCACAATATATTGCTTTCCTTCTGCCCAGAAGCCGTGAGGGCAGGAACAAGGACCGGAGCTCAGCGTATGTCCTACTGGGACTCCAAGGACACTTCCCACGTCTTCACTTTCTGAGCACATTTGCCCTTCTCCAGCGTTTGGTTTCCCAAAAGAGGGAAGGGGCTGCTGCAGGAGCAGCTGAGCAGAATCACGCTAGGTCAGGAAGGCGACCTTCCCACACCTTCAGCTTTCCAGGGACCAGCTGGCACCACCTCCATGAGTCTGCAATTCTGCCTGCACTGATGCTGAGCAGCGCTTGGCCTCACTGGTCACGTCCCTGCTGGGAATGAAGGGAAATTCCCCATGGCAGTCTGAAACATAAGTGAAGAAGCAGCACAGCCTGGCATTTCACCCTGGTGTGTGTCCTCCACACCCCACAGAAATCCTGTGTCCTTCTGACTCTGTTTTCACCCTCAAGACATTGGCTCTTCCATCTGTTGTTGGTCTTTGCCAAACCAGCCAAGTGAGTTGGTGCAGAACAAGATTTGCTCCTTGGCACCATCATGGCACGATGACATTCACTGAGGACCACTGCAGTGAGGAGACAGGGAGGGAGACCCAAGGAGGGAAGATCCTAATGCACCGACCTAAATGAGGAGGTCTTCAGACCTTCCCTGCAGAGCTCTGACACCAGGACATGCTCCTCAATACAACCAGGAGAACTTGTAGGGGATGCAAACATCAGACTCAGGTATCATGTGAAATACAAAGATTTATCTCAACATACGGCAAAATTTTCACTTTTGGTCGTTTTTCTCCTCCCTTGGTTATCTTTGCTCTGTCCAAAGATTTATTCTACCGAGGTTGGGGCAATGAGCAGTACTCCCTCCTTGTGAGCACCTGTACGGCCGTGCATCTGCAGGACAGCAGAACTGCAGGATTTGGTGTCCCTGTTGCTCAAGTTCCCACGAAAACTATCAGTGTTGATGGCAAAAGAAAAGGGGAGCCCTTGGGCACGTGTCCAAACCAGATGGCCTGATCTCTGTGGTTCTCACTGAGCAGCTCTTGCCCAGCAGGCAGCAAGGACACATGCAGCAGCACAATGGCAGGGACACAGTGCTTCAGCATGTCCTCAGGTTTCTCACATTTGCATCACCAGAAAAACTGAGACCTGACCAACCATAGGAGAAGAAAAGAGGCCACCAGGAAATTTACTCCTGTTTGTCCCCAAGCCAACTGATGAATGTTGTCAGGGCAGAGCCATTGTGCAACATGATGACCACCATGAAAGCATCCCACCACCAGAGTCTCCCACCACCGTAACGTCCCCCACCACAAGAGCGTCCACTCACCTGAATGTCCCACCACCACAAGAGCTTCCCACCACCAGACCTTCCTACTACTAGGATGTCCCACCACCACCAGAGCTTCGTAGGGTGCTCTCGTTTTTCCAGACTGAGTCTCAGACCACATAAATTGGTTGGTGCCAAACCCAAACAGGTGTTATTCAGGCTCACCAAAGGCCCATTTTGACATACTTTCTGCCTGTTCAGGCGCTTTTAGCTCAGAATAGTCTTCCTGGGGAGTGCGCTGCTGTTGTGAGACAGGCAGGTTTGGAGGCAAGGAGGGAATGAGCCTGTACATGCAGAAATGTGGGTAAAATCTTAATTTTAAAAGCCACTTAACAGATTACACTCTTCTTAAGAAAAGTCACTTTCAAAAAAGAAAAAAAAAAAGACCAAAAAAACCAAAACCCCAAACCCACAAAGTTTTTATAAAAAAACCTCAGAAAGGAGAAGTTTGACAAAAACTGGATGATGAAAGCATGGAAGTTCTAACGGGTGCCTGGCAAGTTCCCTAAACTGGAGAGAAAGACAGACTTATGCAAAAACAAAAGGGAAAAAAAAAAAGTGAGAAAGGAAATTTCACAGAGCTGAACACACAGAAGAACGAAAAGCCAGGCAGGGACTGAGCTGCCTAAAAACACAAGCTGTGTCATTTGTCAGCAAATCGGACAAGGAAGATTAAATCCATCTAGTACGGATGTGGCAGGCGGCGTGAGGGCTCATGGTGCTGCCGGCGTGGTGTTGGGTGCCGCGTGTGCCGCTCCTCCAGCTGAGCCCACCACCCTCTCTGGGTCTGCCCTTCCCAGGGGAGCAGCGGCTCTCGGGGAGCACGTGGGAGCTCTGGGGATCCTATGGGGTTGTTTGTTGATGCAAAGGAGCACGCAGGCAATTTCATGTGCAAACTAGTCCCAGTTTCACCTTTAGTGTTATAAATAATTGATTTTTGAGGAACTTGAGCAAGGAAGGTAAGAAGACTCCCTGTGCATAATCTCACATCCAACCTTAAATCCTGATGTTTTTCTTTCTGGAAAAAAACCCAACCCTCAGAGCCGATCCTTGTTCTTTATTTTCATTACTGAGCCATCACCCACGTGTTGTTCCCAGTCTGGTCTCATCCAGGTCCTGCTCCCCCCTCTCACTGCTCCCAGAGCAGCTGATCCCACTGGCTGCCACCTCTGCCCCTCTCCTGCCTCAGTTTCCCTTCCTCTCCCACAGCGGGTCAGAATGGCACCATTTCGCCTTTACTTTCCATCCCTGGACACAGAGCAGGGGTGAGTTGTCCCCGGCTCTTCCCACTGCCATCCATCCCTCTTCGCCCTTCCTGTGGCTTGTCCAGGCACCTTCCCAGCTGATTCCAAGCATGTCCTTTCCCCAAATCGCCAGTTTTTTCCCCCCAAGCACCCCTGCTGCCTGCCCAGCTCTGTCCCCACCTTCCCCTCTGTGCAGGACATCAAGCCATCACTTAAAACACAGGTGAAGGGCAGAAAGGGCCCATCCAGGCACTCTGGATGCTGCCAAGGAGCATACTACCTCTGTTTTTCAACACGTTGGTGCCTCTTCCCAACAGCCGCCCGCAGGGGCAGTCTCTGTCCCTTCCCTGCCCATACCAGGTGTCCCCAAGCGGCATGGGAGGTCTCTGGGGGTAGCACCCAAGGGGGTGACTGACCCCACTCGCCACTGAGCCACACCGTGTCCCCTCCAGCTGACAGAGGCAGAGGCTGACGCGTCCTGAGGGCACCTCTGAGGAGAGGATGCAAGATGGAGCCCATGGATGGAGAGGGCACTGGCCTGGGCACGACACCTGGCTCCGGCTGGGCTTGGAAGCCGAACCCCACCAGCAACCCAAGCCAGCCATCATGTGCCCTCTGGCCAGAGCTGCGTTTGCTCCCCACCGCACGCCCAAGGCCAGAGGTGAGCCCCCCAGCCCACCACCAGCAGCCCCAGCTGGGACAGCCACTGGCAAGTGGGGACCAGGCCGAGCAGCCTACTGCCGGGACAAGGCCACACGGGTGCCACCACACTCCTCTGCCCCCAGGCACGCTGCCCGCAGGGGAAAGGCTCAGCCGCAGGCCGGGGGTCCGGGCCCAGGGGGACCTCATCCCGCACCCTCCGTGGCGACCCACTGCCCTCCTGGGTGAGACTGGGCTAGCTCCACCCACCCAGGACAGCCCGTCCCACTCAAGCCATCTCCCCCTACCTGGAGCAGCCCCGCCCCCTGGAGCCAACCCAGCTCACCTGGGCTGGCCCCCCCCCACACG
>JANVCT010000074.1:12801038-12811469 GCA_026770115.1 Aviceda subcristata | reverse complement strand
CGAGACCCCGGGGCTCGGGGGACCCGGTGCCGAAGGGCTCTGAGCTGCGGCCGGAGCCGGCCCGGGTGGGCAGGCCTGGAGGGGTCCCACGGGCCCGGGGTTGCGGCCTGCACAGCTCCCGTCATGCAGAGTCCTGCCCCGGGCTCCCGGCCTGGCCCAGCCCCACGGCAGGATGCGACGTCTGCTCTGCCGCCCTCAGCTTGGCCCCAAATATAAACAGGCCCTGGGGGAGCATGGAGGCCTGCGGCCCTGCCGGCTCCCCGAGGAGGGGGCTTACAGGGAGCCCTGGGCATGCGGGTCTCCTGTGCATCGTCTCCCTCTCCTCCTCTCAGTCACCAGCTCAGGTGAGCCCCACTGACCAGTGTTCGGTGGCTGGGCTGAGCTGCACTCCCAGTATCCCGCTGAGCAGCATTTGTCAGGCTTTGCTTAGTGTATGGGGTGGTTTCAGAGCTTCACAGTCCTGCTTGGGGCCAGGGAGGAGGTAGGGAGGAGACATCCCTGGGCTGCCCGTGTGGACAGGGTGACCAGCAGCCTCCAGGAAGGTTGTGTGGGCCTGTGCCTTTTGTGTCACCCAAGCTGTGGATGGCGAGCTCTGGAGAGGTGTGCGCTTGGGCAGGAGGCAGCTCTGGGCACAGCTGGCAGAGCAGAGCAAGGAGGCTAGGTCATTTCTCTCGTAACACTGCCAGAGGGGCAAAAAATGGTTACAGATGTCTGAAAAACATGGAAAGAGAAGCGGGAGAAGGTTTTTGCTTCCCCTGAACAGCTCACAGATTGATGGCTGAGATGCTCTTTTGCATAACCTGATCAGGGCTTATGTCTCTGGTCCCTTCACTCATCAGAGACTTATGCTGGGGCCTGATCTTTGCCCTGTCTCAACCCAGAGAATTCCTGGACTGTGGCCAGCTCCTGTGGTTTTTGACCAGGAATCCCACCCCGCTCTGGAGGTGAATTTCCCACTGGGACTTTTGCGAGAACTTGGAATATTTCTGCAAAATTTGGACAAATGAGTATTTTTGCAAAGAGACTGGAAACTCTCTAAGACTGCTCCCGTCGTTAATCCCCAACGATGGCAAAGGGGGCTGTGCTGGGTCGTGCTAGCTGGATCCTTAAAAGCAGGTCATGCAAAATCAGTGTCTTTGCTTCAAGTAGGGAGGAGCTTTGCAAGACCATCCTGTCTGCAGCTTCCAGGGGTGATGGGGCAATCTGGGAACAATTGTTTAGGATGTGGGTTGTCAGGAGTTCTTGTGCAAGCAATTCTCCCTGCATAACTCACTTTTGTGGCTTATTTTTCAGCTGAAACAATTGCCACACAAGCACCCTTTTGTAGCTGCCCAGTCTGTTTGCGTGACAGACCTTATCCCGTCTCTGTGCTTTGGATATCAGATTCACAGCTGATGGGAAATGGCCTACACTGTACAGCAAGGCCATGTCCTCCCTCCCCAGCTTGTCTCGACTCTCTGTCTGCCTTCTCTCTAATGTACTTTCTGGAAACCTGCCTCCTTCCTTGAGGCTGGTCCCAGAGGCGGTCTAATGGGTTTAATTCAGCCACTATTGCAGCGAGGTGATTAATAATTGAAGAAATGAAGTCATTGCCGAATGGAGATGAAGGAAAGAAAACAGAGGGAGGGCATTTGACAAAGGACAGCAAGGTCCTTGTGATCTGTCTGCCTCTCTCACCCCTATACCTGGCTAAAAGCATCCGGCTCCTGCATGACCTCTCCAGCATGCAGGCCTGGATCTGGAGGGGCTGGACCTCAACCCTGAGGTGAGGGACCAAGAGGTTTGTGTTATCTGCTTCCTCTTAATGAAGAACTGAGTTACATCCTCTTCTTCCACAGCCAAGGCTGAGTGCCATTTGGGGACCTGGGATGGCCAACTAGGACACTCTTCCTGCCTGGGCCAGAGCAGAGGAAGGCAGCTGGATGTGCGCCAGAACAGGCTGTATCTACTGGCTGCTCCTGCCTTCTCCAAGACAGGGGCTGTAACAGGATGGAGCTGGGATCCAGCCCATGGGCAGCTGGTCAGACCACCCTGGGCTGGCCCAATCCACCCAGTGGCTCTGCTGAATTGTGCTTTGGGGCTCTGGCCCTGGCTCAGCTGCTCTGCAGGGATTTGGGAGGCTCGCTTCTGACCATGTGCTTCATTTTTAGGCTGCTCTGCAGGGATTTGGGGGGCTGCTTTCTGGTGGGAGAGGGTGCCTTGCTTTTAGGCAGGTTGAATGATGCTCTGGAAGTGGGGAAGGCACAGGGCTGTTCCTGTGCGGGGTCTGTTCCTGTGCCTCGGGTTCCACGGGGAGATGATGGAGAACGGCTGGTGTGGAGGGCAGAGGAAAATTGAGTTGGGCACTGCTCGTCTCACCCAGGAGGTCCTTTTCAGAAGCCATGGCTGGGTTTCATCTGCTTGGTTGCTCTATGCTCCTCTTGCTCCTGTCCAAAAGGCTGGGCTGCAGCCTGGAGGCAAAGGGTGATGGAAGAGCCTGTTTTGGGTTGTATGGCCTGTGCAGGGACAGAAACTGGCTTCCCCAGTGCCACCCACCCCGGTGCAGCTGCTTTCCCATTTCTGGGACAGGAGACCTTGGGCTTGGGCTGTGGAGCATGGTCACCTTCCTTGTTTTCAGTAGCTACCTGGGTTGTCTGCACCCAGGTATCTTCTGCAGGATGGAGACCATGGGTCTGGTGTCTGCTGGGACATGGAGAGTATGGTGTGTCCCTGCTCTTCTTCCCTTCAGGCAGCCTAGTGCTCAGCAGCACGCGACACCCAACAGGCACTAGCTCAGGCTTGGCAGGGGGGACCGGAGCCCTTGCAGGGCTCTGTAGGGCAGCCTCCCTTTGCTACTCACATGCTTCAAGGCTCCTGCCCATAACAGCCCCAAAAGGGGCTGCTCACTCTCCGCCAGGTCTTTGCTTCTCAGCTTGGTCTCAACCCAAAGGACCTGCAAGCGAAGGGGAAGAAGAAGTGGCAGGAGAGGGGCCAGGAGGGACTGCAGGGGCTGTGGGCTCTGGCTGGGGCTGAGGGATGCTCTTTTCCTGGGGGCTGGGAGCTAGAGGCTCCCTTTCCAGCCTCCCTTTCCAACCCCCTTCCCCAGCCAGAGCTGGGAGAGTCCCAGGGTGCTGCAACACTCCTCACCCCTCCCATGGCCTGGCCCAGGCTCAGGGAGAGCACAGATCCCCCTTGTTTCAGCAAGAAAATAGAGGCACAGAGAGTGCCACAGTCCTTCCTCTGTTATCCAGCTGGCTGTGCCAGAGCAGGCGGGCACAGGGCTCTGTGCAAAGATCCTGCTCTCTTTTCCCTCCTGGAGGTGAGCTCCCAAACGGACCCTCTTCAGTTGCCCCTTCAGACACCCCAAGACACAATCTCCTGAGCCTGTCCGAGCAGATGAGCCACTCCTGGAGGGCACATCTGGAAAGCCATGCAGTGGGGAGGGCAGTGGCCATGACAAGCCTTCCACAAATGCAATCCTGCAACTACAAACACAACCCTGCCCTGCCGAAAGGGCTATTTGCTCAGACCCTGGAGCAAAACCATCTTATGAGCTAAAGTACCCACCTGTTGCGGGGAGAGGGCAGGGTCTTTGGTGTGGGGTGGTGGTCCAGATGCAGCGGGAGGGTCCCTGGTAGAGCAAAGAGCACTTGGGGCAGCACAGTGCACAAGGAGGAGCCTGTGTGGTGGGGGTGTGTGTCTGTGTTCATCTTTTGATCCCACTTTTTGAATGCTTTGGGCAAACCAGATGCTGCTGCTGAGTCCTTGTCTCCTCATGCTGTCAAAGAGCCCCTGGGCTGCTACATGGGCAGTGAGTGGCAAAGGAACAGTCCTGGTGCAAGAGGGTGAGCTCCCGCCCAGCTGAGGCAGAGCAGCCACTTGAAAGGGGACATGGAGAGGGTCTTGGAGAGGACTGCTTAGCTAAGGAACGTGAGGGTCCATGGGGCCCTCACCTCTGTCCTGGGCAAGGTCTGCTTGCCTAGCTTTTAGAAGGAGAGATGTAACTCTAAAACATCACCAGGTGTGTCCTCTGCACTAAAGCAACTGCCTCTGCTTGTCCAAGAATTCAAAAGCAAAGCTGAGCATGGTGTCCATGCTGGATCTACAGGAGAGGACCCGAACCCAACCTTGGGCTGCAGTTCTGCAGGGTGGCTACCTAGGTGAAAAACTTGCTCTGGAGCAGGGCCTGGAGGTGGGAAGTGTTTGCCATCTGCTGGAGAGCTTCCCCATTGCGTGGGCAGCAGGTCCAACTGGAGCATTGCACTGAGCCCAACACGCAACCCTGGGGGTGACCACCTTGCACCGGCAGTTTGTGCCAGGAGCAGGTGGTGGGAAAGACTGGTCCCTCCTAAGGTAGGACATGGCAAGTTTGCTTTGCTTCTGTGTTATGAGGTTATGAGGCAGCCTTTGGCTGCCAGAACATGATCACTGAGAAAAGGTTTTCTGTGTATGACTTGGGGTGTGCAGGGTTGCATGTATGACCCCTATGCTTGCTGCAGAAGAGCGTGGGTAGTGAATAAGGCAGGGGCTGCAGGAAGGCATAGGCTGTAGATCTGGAGAGCCAGTCTGTCCCTGTTTTCCCTTTATGATATGGGCATAACTCAACATTCACCAGTGCTCTTGTGGAGCATTGTCTTTGTTTTCTAGATTTCTGAAATCCTGTGGTCTGACTTGCAGACGTCACAGGTATCTCTAGCTGAAGACAACAGGAGGCAGACTTTGCAAGTACAAAGTACCACGTAATGCCAAGTGCTCAGAAATGTCAGATCGTGCGTGTCTCAAAGCTAACGCCCAAATATTTTTCTCTTAGTTTCTCGGAACCTCAGCTGCCATAGCTAAAACAGTCATGCAGTGCTATAGCTGCTGAGCACACCCTGCTCAGCTCCAGGCAGGTTGGTGCTCGGTGCTGAGCATCTTCAGTGAAACAAAGGTTTATATGCGTGGCTGTAATTTGGCAAAGGCAGCCTGCATCTGTCCTTGGAAGTACTACCAGATTTCTGTGAGGGCCACACCCTGACAGGGCAGCTGCCCACCTCCCACTCTTCAGGCTCTTGGTCCAAAAGTGAGGCTTTTCTAGGTGCTCCAAATTTGTCTTGGAAAATTGCGCAAACTGCAACAATGTATTTCTGCCTTGCTGTGGGCTTAGAAACGGCTGGTGTCTTTCTGCTGACATTTACCAAAAATATTGTTCATCTGGAGGCATATCCTGATATATAAATTTCAGTCCTGGGATTTCAGTGCAATTTATAAGCTACTCTATAGACCTTACAGTCCTGTAGGACCAGTTGTCCTGGGGAATCAAATATGAACAGTCCCAGGTGATGTAGACTAAGGGTCCCTCTAGTCTAGCCTTAATATCTCCAGATGTGGCCACAGCAGACCCCTTGAGGAGAAAGGCAAATACTTGTGCTGCCTCCCTCGAGTGCACTCCCAGCCTCCAACCATTCTCATTTTACAAATCTTCTTGAGATTATTGCTTTGAAATCAAAGCCCTGACTCAGACAAATGGAAATTTCCTTGTGATCACCATGTCCCTTGGCAAGAATCTCCTCATTTGAAAAGCTGCATCCTTCTGTTCATTTTGAACCTGGCTCTTGCCAGCTTCTTTTGATGGTTCATGATTCTTTCCCTGGGAGAGACAGTGAATAATCGCTATTTGTCCCTTGAAAAATACCTCTTGAAAATACCTCTTCACATCTGAGATCTTGCTTGTCTTTCTTGAAGCTGTACCACCCTGTAATCGCTGACTTCCCCCAGTCATTCTATTTCCAGCTGATTTGCTCCCAGTTAAAACCAGTTTCCCACATTAGTGATCTGGCAGCTCCCAGGGGCACTGCGATAATGTGATCCCCCAGATATGACTCCAACCTACGCGTCGGTGTGGTGGAGTAGGCTACCTTCAGGGCTAAGAAAAGACTTCCTACTGCATCCCAAATCTGTTCTGGTGATGGATCCAAAGATACCATGTGTGGTTTCTATCAAAGGCTGAAACACACCATAAGGCAGAGGTTTTACAGACTCCATAAATAACTACTATTTAGGATGTATAATATGGAGGAGGTTTTAGAAATCAAAATATTTAGAGATTTGCATTATTTGTCTTGGCAGGAAGGAGCAGTCAAGACTGAAATATGAAATCTTCCTTCAAGGAAGGAACAGAGTTGAGGAAAACAGTGAATAGGGGGAATAACAGAGGTGTCAAAACCTCCAAGAATTCCTTTTGCAATGAATGGAAGCAGGAAACACAGCCCAGTATGTCTGAAAGGAGAGAGAATTCATTGAAAATGTCTAGGCACATTTATATTCCTGATAGAAAATATTGATTTTTCAAAATGAATCTTGACATTTCCATCAAATCCATATTTGAATATTGCAAGAACATCCAGAACATTCAGCTAAAAGCAGCTCCAAGCTGGGCTGTGTTGGTGTGAGCTGCATCAGTGAGGATGTCTCCAGCTCACTCCCCAGCCTGTTCTCCTCCTCTCAGTTTTATTCTAGTCCCTGTGTGGAGATGTGTAACAGGAACGTTAAGATTGGTCTGAACAGGGAATGTGTGCAAATGTTGGGTCTGAACGCACTAGTAGAAATGGCAGGAGCCAGGGAATGAAAGTGGTAGGCGTTGGTGGCACCTAGGTTAGCAGGTCATCAGTGCATCATGATCATCTCAGTCTCATCTCAGTCTGACCTCAATCTCATCTCTCCATGTGGTTTCCCAGTCTGGCACTCGGTCAGATCTGTCTCCAAGCCTGTTTTTAGCACCCCCAGCCTCAATCTGCCGTCTGTTGCCTCAGGCAGGGGTGTCAGTCTTGGTCTGTTATCTTGGGTATGTCAAGCTGTCATGTCTCTTGTCTCAGGCAACACATCTGTCAGTGATGCGTGGCCAGTCCCATGGGGACAGAGGTGTGCAAGGGGGTCTGCACAGTCCAGTCAGCTGCTGCCCATACACCCTCTCCCTGCCCAGGAGCCCAACTTCACCTCCCCCTTCCCTGAGCAGCAACTGGGTAAAAAGTGTACCAAGAGCTCCCAGAGGTGGGGGAGGCATGGAAGCAGGGTGAGGGGAGTCACTTATGGCTAGGGTGGAGATGCAGCATGGCTGAATTGGGCATGGGGGTGGAGGGGAGCTGATAATTCTCTGCCCTAGGTGTCCTAGGAGCACAGATGGACACATCACAGAAAAAGCTGGAACAGGCAGGCAGAGGGAGTGCAGAGGTGTCGTGGATTTGGGATCGTGGCTTGGCACACACCTTCCTTCCAGGTTGGCCCTGCTGCTGCCAGTGCTAACATCTCATGCAGGGTGCCTGCAGCCTGCCTGGCCACTTTCTGGCAGCTCCCCAGGACAGCCGCTGTCCTAAGGCTCCCTGCTAGATTAAGTTAGATACTTCAGGCAAGATGAGCAACTCCTGACCGCTCAAGGGATGGACCAGCAGCAGGCTGACATCTTCCCAGCTCCACTCTGTGCAGTGTGAGGGTGAGTGGATTCAGCTCAGGACATTGATGGTAGGAGCTCATGCTCCTGGAGGTGCAAGGTTTCATCTTAGCACCTGCATGGGCTCTGGAGCACAAGACAGGAGGGATTATAGAGCAGGCAGGATCCCAGATGAATTCTGAGATCCTCAGCTGTTCAGAGCTGGGTACCGTGAGTCCTTCTCCGCCACAGGCGAGTAAAGCCTCAGCCTTGATTCGAGCTGTCTTGGTTCGCTCTCGCTCTGGGAGTTTAACCCCTCAGCATGATCTGAGATGGCAGCAATCCCATCAATGGGGAAAGAGAGATGGAGAGAAGCAAATGGATATGCCAATGCCCTCACTGCTGGAAAGGCAAAGCTGAGGACTGAGCTACACTGGCTGCAGAGGAACCATGGGTTGTGGGCTGAATGGGGGCTGCATTCTTGCTGTGTGATGGGAGATGCCTGTCCCTGCTAAGGAAGTGTCTTTCCAAAAGCCCCACTGGCAGCGTGTTCCTTGGGGTCCCAGGGCTCTTCAGGCAGACCCCCCCCGGCTGCCTGCCCTCCAGGCTTGTGCAGGCTCCCTGCCTCCATAGCAGCAAGGCACCCATGTGTGGTCTCACCCTGGCTCAGTTTTGCTCATACTTAGTAACAGTGTTTTAGTGAAACAAAAGGCTCTGTGTAAAACAAATCCTGCAATGCCACCTAGCCCATACTTTCTAACAAGTCTGGATCACTTTTTCAGAGTTCAGTCTACTGAGATGTGGTGATGGTGTGCATCATGCCCTGGAGCACTTGGGAGACCCAGGCCTGGAATCAGCTCTCCTTCAGCCAGTTGAGGAAATCTCCTCATTTCCCTTCTAGTTCCTCCTTTGGGTTCCTACAAGGCTACCACTTTGGGCAGTGGTGTCTTTTTTTTGTAATCATCCTCCTCCCTAGAGGAGCTAGATCCATTTCTTCATTGGACCATCATGAAAGGCAGCCTGCTCGTGTGGCTTTACCACTGCAGCTGTGGTTGTCCAGCACCTGGACGCATTCATTAGCACCATGAAGACCTCAGACTTCCTTTGCTCTCCTGAGATTTCATCCACAAACCTTTGCCTGGAAGTCAGCAGAGCCATTCTATAGGGATGTAGCATTTCCAACAGGAGTTTCTCTGCCAGCACAGTGACACCATTTCTGTCCCAAACAACATGAGCTAAACCAGCAAATCTTCTCTGTATGTGTCTGTGGCTGCTGGGACAATGACAAAGCAATGTCATGAGGGTGTCAATTCTACACTGCTGCAACCAAATAATCATCTAAACCAACTCTGCTGTGCCAACACACTCATGAGCTTCTGAAGCTCTTTGTAAACATTAATGGCTGATTCTCATGTCCATGGATAAAGTAATGCTATTTTAGCTGTCACTGGTGTTTGTGAAACGGCAATGTAGTGACAGAACCAGTTTCTTAATGACTTGCTGCAAGCGATGTTCAAGGACAGAAGAGGAGCCCAGACCTAGGATGGCACTGTGCTCTACCCTCTGCTTTGCACGCTTACATACTGATGGCCTTCTGTGTCCCACAGAGAAAGCCCCCATTTCTTTAGGGCACTGCTACCAGTGGGGCAGGGCATGGCTGTTTTGTGCCTCACCAACTCGCTGGGCAGGCAGCCAGGGCGGGCTGCCTGACTCATGGACTCTCCCTGCTCCAGTTGCTGTGGGAGAAGTGAATTGTCCCCAGTTTGTCTGTGATACAGATATTCTAGGAAACATGAGTGCGTGGCAGCCATGGTCATTCTCCATCCACTGCCATCATGTGACTTCTAGACAAGAGGTCCATCTACTAATCTTCTGAATCATTACGTCTAGGTTCTCTACAAAGTCCTTTGCTCAGGGGAAAGGAAAATAGAAGTCATCCTGTTCTCTATCATTTCATGGTATCATATTATTATATAACATGCAACGTCAGGGCACTGCTCTCCTTGGGGCTCTGGGCACTTCCCTCTGTGGCACTGTGTTGCACCCCTGACACAGCACTTTTTCCATTGTGTCATGTCTTTCAGCAACGTTTCCGGCATGTTTCCGTCCTCGCTTGCTGTCTCCCTCTATAAAGTGGGCTGAACCCAGGGATCCCACATCAGACACAACAAGGGGCACTCTGCAGCAGTCTAGCCTGACTCCTACAATTTATCACCACCCAACAGGAGCATGAAGACCTCCACAACTGCCCTTGCTGTACTTCTCACAGCTGTCCTCTGCTACCAGGTCTCCTCTTCTCCAAGTAAGTCCAAGCTCTCTTCTCTGAGGACCTCTCTCCTCTTTCTTTCTGCTGTATAAGGTCTAGTAATGCTTGGCAGCTCTCCCTTCCAAGCATCTGCTGTGGAAAAGGAGAGGCATGTCTTGCTACTCTTTGGCTTCCTGAGGGAAGGATGGCTGTGGTGGGAGCACGTGGTGGGAGCCCATGGTGGGAGCAGCACCTCCTCCAATGGGGATCTTCTGATCTTCTGACTGCTTCTCCCCACTGGTCCTTTTACTGGTGTGGTTTAATCAGAAAACTTTACTTCTCTTCCAGGGTCTGTCAACATGTCTGGTCCCTGCTGCATCCAATACAGCACCAAACCATTTCCCTCAAGCCGCGTGGTGATGTATGAGCACACAGACAGCCACTGTTTCCAGCCAGCTGTGATGTGAGTAGATCTGCCCAAATCCTGGGGGGCCCTGCTCCACTGAAGAGTGGCAGTGCCATCACACCCCATCCTGGCAAGGGAAAACACCAGGTTGGGTTCTCCCATGTTAGGAGAACAGCCTGGAAACATCTCAGAGGCCAATCCCATATTCCAGGCAGCCAGTTTGTGGACCTCACTGCTAGATCTGAGCCAAAGAGCTTCTGTTGGTCACCCCCCTCATCCCAAGATAACGGGACTCAGGCAGGACGGTGTCCCAGCTGGAGTAGGCATTCTGGGTACAAAGTGGCTTACATAGTAGAGAACAAGACATCTGTAATGACATTAAGCCAACACCCCCCC
>JANVCT010000074.1:12778400-12800959 GCA_026770115.1 Aviceda subcristata | reverse complement strand
GGTGGGGTCACCAGTTGCAAGGAGCAGGTTATTCTCCTCTCCTCCTCCTCTCCTCTCCTCTCCTCTCCACTGGATTTCCTTCTGCAGATTTACCACAATCACAGGCAAGAAAGTCTGTGGCAAACCTGATGATAAGTGGGTCCAGGACATCATGAATCACCAAAAGGACAAGGCAGGCAGTGGATGAGCAATGCCCTGCTCCCTCCAAGCATCACCTCTGTGAAGATCTTCTCTCATGGACACCTCTGAGACACGTCCCTTTTCTTCTTATTGCCTGTGAATTTGGCAGACTATTTAATACAGTGTTTAGCTCTTTTATTTAAGTTTATGCAAAGGTATTTTTAATTTATATGGCATTTTCAGTGAAACTTTTCATTCTAATTTGTACTGATTGCGTTGAAGTTATTTTGTGTAATAAAAAGGGGCAAAACTTGCAGCTTCTCCCACTGGCTCTTGGTTTGCCCACTGTGGTGGGCAGTGGTGGCTGGGAGGGGGTCCAGGCTGACACTAGATGGGTCTGCAGGGTGGTGGGGCGGCTCCCAGCTGCCCCCCAGCACAGTGAAGTGGCGCTCATCCTGCCCGCTCCCAGCAGGGCTCTGGGCAGCTGCCTGTGCCTCCTACCCCTTGCCTACCAGGCTGTGCTTGAGCCCTGCCCTGGTCGATGCCCAAGCTCGTGGCTCTCTGCAGTGGGTGGGTGTTGCAGGGGATGTTTCAGCGTGGGCTGCGGTGTGGTAAGGCATGGGTATCGACAAACTCATCTAGCACCTTCAGGCAGCTTGTGAGCGGGCAGCGGGCAGGCAACACCGGGGCTCGCACTGCAGCTGTGGGCTGCTCGGTTCAGCAAATGCCAGAGACGACCCTGTCACTTCTGCCATCCCGGTGCACGGGATTATCTATGGGCAGGGATTATTTCTGGCGCTTCCTAATTTGTCCCGCTCTCCTGGCAGGGTTTTTCTTTCTCTTTGACCCGCCGGATCTGGAGGAAGCCCCAGCCTTTAAGGCTGGCTGCAGCTGTCCTGGCCGGCGCAACGCTCCTCCCCCAGCCAGCGCCGAGGCTCCTGCCACCAGTGCCGCACAACAGCTAGGCCGGCTTCTCCTCTGGCCTTCCGTGGCATTGCCGGCGCTGCCTCGCCGTGAGGCTACTGCAACCGCGCCTGCCCGCAAGCCTGCGTTTGCTGGTTGACTCTGGGGGGAAGGAAGCACGCAGCGAGGCCACCCGGCCGCAGAGGCCACCATGGCCCTGGCAGGTGCCCTGGAGCGGCTGCAAGAGGAGGCCATCTGCCCCATCTGCCTGGAGTACATGAGCGAGCCTGTCAGCGTCGACTGTGGGCACAACTTCTGCCGGGGCTGCATCGCCAAGCACTGCCAGGAGAAGGGTCTCTGGGCCGACGGGCCCTTCTCCTGCCCACAGTGCCGGGCCTCCTGCCACCGCAGTGGCTTCCGACCCAACAGGCAGCTGGCCAACATTGTGGAGAGCATCCGGCAGCTGGGGCTGCGTGGCGGCCCAGGGACGGAACCGGGCACGGGGACCCCTCTCTGCGCCCAGCACGATGAGCGCCTCAAACTCTTCTGCGAGGAGGATGAGGAAGCCATCTGCGTGGTGTGCCGGGAGTCCCTGCACCACCGCTCGCACACCGTCTACCCCATCGAGGAGGCTGCACAGGTGTACAAGGTAGGGGAGGTTGGGGTGCCGGGGGTCCCCGTCCTGCCCTGATGCACGCTGGGCACACTGGCACCGACAGGATCGGCTGCCAGGACCCCACCGCCCCCCTCCCAACAGCCCTGGCGGCACTGCTGGGAAAGCAGAGGAGGGGGTGGCAGAGACGGTGGCACCCACCTAGCTGCTGTCATTGCAGGAATGAGGCTGGACCCACTGGCTCCCAAATTTTCCGGCACCCAGGCTCACTCCTGTCCATCTGGGTGCACAGAGGCAGCCTGGCTCCCTGCCCCTCTGCGACCCCCCAGAGAAGTGGGGGTGGTGGGTCCTGCCCTGGGGACTTTTGCCTCGGTGGAGGGGTGCACCCAAACCACATGTCCCAGCGATGCTCCCGACAGCATGCTGCCAGCTTGCCCGTGCCCCAGCGTTGTGGGGAGCAGTCACTTTGTTCTCCAAAACCTAAATAGTAAGAAAAATATGGAGAAAACCTAAGGAGTGCGGAGAGGGTTAATGCTGTGAGTGGAGTGAAGAGCACAGCTGCTGGGTTCGGGTGCCAGGGCTGGCACTGCCTGGCGCAGGGTCACCGTCCCCTGACTGCCTGCTGGCACCAGCAGTCCCAGGGCAGAGAGGGCCCTGCTGAACTACAGCGCTCAGTGGGTGCTGCTGGGGTGAGCTGAGCCCATTTCTTCTCTTTTCAGGTCAAACTCCAGAAAACCCTGGAGCATCTTTCGAAGGAAGTGGAGGATGTGAGGAAGCGTGAGTCAGTGGAAAGGATGAAAACTCAGGAGTGCAAGGCAGGTGCCTGTCTTAATTCTTAAAGAATGAGCTTCAGAGATATCGGCAATTATGATCTTATCTGTGGCCGTGAATTTGGCGTACTCCTCAGGATGGGACATGTCCCCATGTCCTGCTGTTGTACGGAGGACTGGTGCTGGAAGCCAGGCTCAGTGACTGTGTGTGGCTCTACAAAAAAATTAAAGGTTTGCAAAGAAATGCTTTCCAAAGAGCAGCACAGCAGCTCCACTGAAACCACAGGGGCTTGTATGCTGGTTAAACAAATAGACACTGGATATTTTTTATTTGTCTTTTGTTTTACAATGTGTGCTTGAGTTACAAGCCAGGCGTGAGCCATAGGGACTGCTCTGCTTCACAACAATAGGAACTAGAAGTGTTTTCATTAAAAAAAGGAAAAGCTGAATTACTGCACCTTTGCCCAACTCCAGGCAGTCCTGGGGAGATATGATGCCAGCAAAACAGCTGCATTTCATGTCCCGCCAGGGTGGAAGCTGGAAAGTAAAAGTAACTGCAGAAAAGGAAATGAAACTGCTGGACCAAGTTATCCAGCCCTGAGCTAGAGTTGATGATTAATCAGCTTTGGCAGGGAAAGCAGGTTTCTCTGGACTCGCCTAGTTTTTTGCTCAGCACCTCTGCCTGCCTGCCGCAGCCCAGCCAAGCGGGTGGTGGGTTTTTGGGGTGCCCCTGTGTGTCCACCGTCCCCCTCAAGGCTGGGATGGGGCTGGGATGGAGGTCGTGAAAGAGCCATGTCACTCTTGCACCACCCACCTAACTTAGGGCTCTGGGGCTGTGGCTCAGCCGCCTCTGGCTTCCTCCTGGCCCAGCATCATTGTGTTTTTTTTAGTAAAAAGAAAAAAATGTCGCTTGTGAGCAGTAGGGGGGAAGTGGCTGTGACCATCCTGGCTTGTCAATCCTTTGTGACTCAGGTGCAAGAAATCATGTGCTTGGACATAAAAATAAAGGCAGTTCAGTTTCCTTTCATTTATCTTCTGCATTTTGAGGTTTCATGGTCCTAGCTAACTGCAGTGTGTTTTCCTGGTGCTTCAGGTTTCAAGCAAAATGCCAATTTTTAGGGCTCAGATGAAAACCCCTAAAGCACTGGCAGATCCTGCCTGCTGCTGGCTGTAGTGAGAGCTCTCAGACAATCGGGGAGTCCTCCCTGTCTCCCCCTTTCCATCCTGCCCAGCCATGGGGCTTCTTCCACCTCTTTCCCGTTGCTGTGGGTTTTTCCAGACGTAGAGCATTTCCTCTGGGCTGCCCGAGCAGCGGGTTAGCCTGAATCTAGCTGGAGGGATGAATTGTATCACATCTAATAAAAACCTATCCCGACACCTGATGGCATATCCTTGCAGCCTAGCAGCCCCACCAGTCCCCTGTGCTGCATAGAGGCATCATTAGATATCTGAGGTCCAGCTGAGCAGAAATGCCCTGGGCAAAGTCCTACTGCTGGTAAACTGAGGATGTTGAGTGGCAACTCAGGCAAGGTGAAAGCACAGCAGTTAGCCTCTGGCTGTTTTTTTAAATACGTGCACTTACCAAAAAAATGTGGTGGTTTCCCAGGGCCTGATGCTGGGCATGGGTGCTGGAGAATCTGTCTCTGTCTCAGCTGCCTGGCTAACGGTGCCTTGCTTCACCCAGTGTATCTTATTATTGCAAGGAGACAGTGAAGAAAAAGCGGGAGAGGATTGTAAGCGAGTTTGGGAAGCTGCATCGGCTGCTGACTGATGAGGAAAAGCTGCTGCTCCAGAAGCTGGAGGAGGAGGAGAAGCAGATTCTGCTGATGATCAATGAAAACCTGGCCAGGCTGGTGGAGCAGAAGTCCTTGCTGGAGGAGCTGA
Organism: Aviceda subcristata; assembly: GCA_026770115.1. Classification (NCBI taxonomy): domain Eukaryota; kingdom Metazoa; phylum Chordata; class Aves; order Accipitriformes; family Accipitridae; genus Aviceda; species Aviceda subcristata. The sequence continues at coordinate 12,796,669 of JANVCT010000074.1, read as the reverse complement.
TCCTGGAGATAAAGGAGAAGACCCAGCAGCCAGCTGACGGGCTGCTCAAGGTCAGGCTATGCCACCAGCCCCACTAACTCAGCCTCGATACCTTTGCCATCTGGGTGGGTGGCCAGGGCCAGGCTGGCTGGTGGGCATGAGGCTCTGGAGCCTCACACCCAGAATGGTTTTTCTCTTCTCCTTCTAGGACATGAAAAACATCCTGAGCAGGTAGGTACCCGTGCTTGTTCCCTCTACCATCCTGGCAGCCTCTAGGCAGTAAGTGAGATGTTCATGTCTGCTCCCTGTCCTCCCTGCCCAGCATCTGGTTTGGTCCTCTCTGGGGCTGACAAGGAAAAGACTCCATGCAGCCAACAGAAAGGCATTAAACTCGACCCCGGCAGGAGACTGGTTGTGCTGTGGGCTCTGGATACAGCCCATGGGCATCACTCTCCTTTCAGGTGTGAGGGGGTGAAGTTCCAGTCCCCCAAAGCTGTGTCCGTGACCCTGAAGGAAAACTACAGCATCCCCGAGCACTGCCTGGGCATGAGGGAAATGCTGAAGAAGTTCAAAGGTAAGGTTGCTGCTTTTGTGCCAGCTCCTGGCTCTCAGCTCCAGTCCACCCCCAATACCCTGGGGCACGGGGAGGTTTTTTTCAACAAGCTTTGTCCAGCTGGTCCCAGTTTGTGTACTGATGAGCTCAGGCTGGTTCCATGGTGGGGACACCTTCCTCATTCTGGATGGGTTGTGAGGTGACCCTGAAGGCTAGGAGGTCACTCTGGAGTTTCAGGCTCTGTGTTGCTCACAAACTCTTGCTTTCAGTGTTGGCTGTTTCTGAAGCTGTGCCGGGGGCTGCAGAGCCACCCTTATTCTGTTCCTGCTTGGCAGTCAGATGCCAAATATTTTGATATGGTTTATAGTTAGCATGATTTTATATATTGCACTTCCCCGCTGCCAGGCAGTGCTGGGAGCTGTGCAAAACCACAGGCACAAACAAATAAATGTAGGAGGTAGGAAGAGCTGGAAGAGCCCAGCATCTGGGTTGCAGACACCCACTCATGCCTGCACCTGCAGACCCCTGAAGCCCCATCTGTCCTTCCACCCTTCTCTCACTCCAGTGGATGTAACTCTGGACCCCGAGACGGCGCACCCTGACCTTACCCTGTCCGAGGACCGCAAGAGTGTGCGGCGCGGGGGCAAGAAGCTACTTCTGTCCCTCTTTGACAACCCCAAGAGGTTCAGCACCACTCCGGTGGTGCTGGGGAGTCAGGTCTTCTTCTCAGGCCGCTGCTACTGGGAGGTGCAGGTGGGAGACAAGCCTGAGTGGGGCTTGGGGCTGTGCCAGGAGTCAGCCAGCCGGAAAGGCAATGTCCTCTTCTCCCCAAACAACGGCTACTGGGTGCTGCGTCTGCAAAATGGGGGAAACTACGAGGCCCTCACCTCACCTGTCTCCCCACTAACCCTGACCGTAAGACCCCGGCGCATTGGGATCTTCCTGGACTATGAGGCAGGAGAAATCTCCTTTTACAACGTGAGCGACCGCTCCCACGTTTACACCTTCACTGACAAGTTTTCAGGGAACCTCAAGCCTCTCTTTTTCCTGGGTGCTTTTTTGGGGGGCAGAAATGCAGAGCCCTTGGTGATCTCCTGGGTCAGGGACACACAGGGGACCGGGTGCATCATCCTGTGACAGCAGCTGCTCTGGCTTCCCACCAGTGGGCAGAGACCTTGAGAGCCCGACTGGCTCCTCCTGTGAGCAGGAGGGTGATGGTGGGGCAGCACCAGGAAAATATCTGTGTGCTTTGGTGAGCATAATGGAAGGGTCCCTGCATACTCCTGGCTGCTGGAGGTCACCTGCTGAGTGTGACACCCACCCTGTGCCATGCCTGTGCTGGAAAGGGCACTTCGCAGTGGGGATGTGCCATAACCCTCTGTGCCGCTGATGGGGACCGGGGATCCCACTGACCACCACTGCCCTGCCGCTCATCTCACAGGCTGCTGGAGAAGGATACATGCCCAGCCTGCTGTGTAGTGCTGATTTTGATGTGAATTGTACTGGAACAAGGCAATAAAGGGTTGATTTGGGGAGCCTTGTGTGGTTAGTAGTGTGGTTTTATGGTGCATCCATCCCTGCTCATTAGCCCCACCTAATCTGCAACATCTCAGAGGGCAAAGGGTGCTGCTGGACCTGGTCATCTGCAGCCCAGAGAGGGTCCTCAAGCGATCCTGCTGTGGCATCAGTGGGACACCACAGCAAGCTGGGCACCTGCCAGGCAGGGATTTGGTAGTGGCACCTGCCTGTGTAGTTTGCCACGCTTCAGCCTTGTGGTGCTGGGGCCTGGGGTGAAGGTGAGGGGACTTCTGTATGGGTGTGGGTGGTCCCTGGGCTGCTCTCTCTCATCCCCTGGCAGGGAGATGACCTCCAGGTCTGGTAGCTCCAGCCCCTCCACCTCCCTGTCACAAGTCCCATGGGCGGGAAATCTCCAAGTGTGGGAAGCAGTGAGTTGCCCACACCAGGACAGGGGCACTTCAGGGGCTGCAAAGCTCAGGGAAAGAAAAATAACCCAGCCTCTGCTGATGTCTCCACAGGTCACCTTTCGTCTCTCCATCCCCTGGGACATCCCTTCTCCTCCAGGCTGTATTGCTGCCTGAGGTTCTTGCCTCAAGCAGTCTGCCAACCTGTTGCTGGAGGAAAAGCTCTCAGGTCCTTAAGTTCAGTTGTGGCATCAGCTAGTCCTACTCATCTAAACCAAAGTGCCTGTGGACCAGGGCCAGGAGGCAGGAGACGCTGCCCTGGGGGCAGATGGGGTGGAGGCAATGCCAGCAGCCGTGGAGCAGCTGCAGAGCATGCCCTTCACACAAAAATAATGAAGATGCTCAATTTAAAAACCAATTCAATTCAATTCAATTCAATTCAAATGAGATTTGATAAAGCATAGTCTGAAATGCTCAGCACCCTTTCTCTGGGGATGTCCTGGATAGTGCTTTAGGAGTCTCTTAGTGAAAAATGATGCTGGACCTGAGATAGCAGTTCCTCTCAGCTGAGTTTTGTTGCATTTTGGGGAGTCCCACCCTCCTCCCTTTAGCTTCAGGCTCTTTCTTTTGGAAGCTGCATGGGAAAGAGAAGAGACCAGCTAGAAGAGCCCAGTTCCAGCTTTGCCATGTCCCAGGAAGGAGAAGGGCAATGGGTCTTGGTGGGCTCTGCAGCTCATTGACCTCCATGGAGATCTTACAGAGGGTGTTTATGGAGCCTGAGAAGGTAGGGAAGGACAGGAACTTTGAGGTCGTGACAGAGGGCTGGAAGAAGACGCAATTTTGTGGCGGAGTGGTGAGGACAGCCAGGGAAACCTGTTGTGCAGGGTGACAGTTGGGAAGGGACCAGGCTAAATGTCACTGAACCAGGGGCATGACAAGGTGTTGGGATGGAAATTGTCCAGAAAGCAAAAGTAATCTGTCCATGGCAAGTTGACAGATGAGTGGCACTCGCTGCGGTGCCGGAGGGACAAAGAGCGTTTCCAGAATAGGCAGGAGGAAGTGCAACAGTTTGGAAATCTTGCAAATAGGGTGAAGAAATGAATGAGCAGAAAGGATGTGAACTCACCCTGATGCAGCACCCAAAGCATTCCTAGAAATTGTGAATCTGCCTCTCCCAGAAAGAAGAGGAAAGGTTGAAGGCATGCGATAGCTCTGAATATGCTGTAAAATTTTCCATCTGGTGGACTCTCCGCATCACTTGCAAGTAAGAAACTGCTTGGGGCAGATACCAGTCTGCCCTAAGATGCCCAGACTGGTTGGCAATGGGCAGCTAGAAAAAAGCCAGGAGCACTGGGACCTGGCTTTTAGACCTCCCTGCTAACTTAAAGCTAAAGCTGTTCTTAAAGGTATTTGCAAGCAGGTTTTCTGCTTAAGTCATGACAAGTTGAGCTTGCCCCTGTTCTCGGTGGAAACACATTTATTGCCTGGCTCTGGCCTTCACACTGATCCTGCCCAGCAAGGACCAGGTCCTGCTCAGACCACCCGCCTCAGCCATGAGGGATGGCTGCACGGCACAGCATGGTTCGACCCGAGCATGTGGGTCTTTCTGCAAGCGCTCCTGCTCCCCAGCTCCAAGCAAGCTGGTGACCCTCACACAGCATCATAAGGTTATTTATTACCAAAGGGGCTGACCAGTATGTGCCAGACTAATCACAGTCACACCAGTTCCATTTGATTTCCATATGCTGGAGGAAGTTGGACATATACGTATGTTTTGCAGGGATGTTTTGGGTTGAGACAGTCTCTTGCTGTGGTCCCAGGGTCCCGGGACTGATCTGCTCAAGGTGTCTAGTTTTGCTTAAGGTAGTAATCTCTTGGGTTACTACATGTGGCAGAATGGCCATGGGTGATCAGGGAGATGTTTTTCTGAGCAATCTAGATTAATGTCACATTTTTAGGCTTTAGCTCCTGGGGCAGTTTAGTCACCCAGAGGTATGGACAGTGTCCCCTGTTAAGATTCTCCCCAGCAAAATTTACAGACCTGCAGTTTTAGAAATGTGCTTTCTCAACAAATGTTAACATTTCTCTGTTCTTTCTCTTCTAGTGTAGTGGAAAATGCTTTGTTGTAATCTTATGGGGATGTGAGTAGTCATCTGTACCTTTCTAAGAACTAAGCAGAAATGTTCTTACTGGTCTTCATTGCCACGTCTGCCTTCTGTTAGCCATTCCAGGAAAGGTGATAACCAGGCACCATTTCTAGCATAAATACTTCTGTGTCTTCCTCAGCCCTGGAAGAATGGGATATAGTGCTACTTTAGGAAAACATTACTTTTGTACGCAGTATGCTAAACCATCCACTTTTACATGCCTTTTTTGGATGCTGCCCCCCTAGAAGAGACATGGTCCCCCATCTTGGTGTCTCTGGGAAGAGCTGTTTCTGGTGGAGCACTGAGCCTCCCATCCCTGCAGCAAGCCAGGGCACAGGTCCCTGGGATGGTGAGGAAGGCACAGAGATGGCACTTCTGAGTGTACTGGCATTTTGCCTTCAGGGTGTCTAATTCCTCGGAAAAAGTGGAGATGTAAAAGCCATCAGGCCATGAACCTTCACCGCAGCCCAGCTCCTCCTTCTGTGCAATGCCAGACTCTGACCTCCAACTCCCCTGGCTGTTGTTATGCCTCAAAAAGCCTACGGACACACCAGGGTGATATAAACAACAAATACATAGAGATGTGCATGTATGTTATAATAATGATGTTATCATAGTAATGATTTTACTTCTGTTCACAGCTAGGCTTTCCCAGGGTTTTTGTTAAAAATATTTACTTTTATATACATTGCACAAAATACTCAGTAAAGACCATGCTCTGGTTTCAGGATGAGTCTCTCTTACAGTAGTTTACAAATTCTGAAGCCCTTGACACCATTGCTCTTGTCTTGGTCTGAATCCAGAGGAAACTCCCTGTAAGCCACCCTCTTCTTGGGTCCCAGCCTCTCCTTTGTCTTCATCTGCTGCCTTTGGCTTAGTGCCCTCTGCTTCTTGGGTTCACCTGCCCTATCTCCAGTGGGTGCTCCCTGAGCACCCTGTGAGGCTGTTTCTGGGAGGCATGAGCATCATGATTAGCCCCTCAGTCCCATCCATGAGCACCGGGGCATCCTGGGGGTCCTCCAAGGGCTGCATGGTGTGAGGGTTTTCTTGCACCCCTCAGCTCTAGCAGTGAGGTCAGCCTCCAATAGCTGCATCAATGAATATGGAAAGTATATCCCCTGCTCTGGGCATGGTAATCCCTGGGTGCAGATTTGAGCTAATGGCAACATGGGTACTGTAGTCCCTGCCTGTCCCCGCTCCGGGCCGCCTTCCTGCATTCCTCCTCCTCCTTTGCAAAACATGGCGGCTCTGAAGATCACCAGGGATGCTTGCTCCATGTGCACAATGCTGCTTGCGGGCCTTGGAGGCAGCTGCTAGCTTGCTGAAAGCTGCTGTCTGCCTTCGCCTTGCTCGTGCAGGCTTCGTTCACACCTCTGTGCCTGGGGGTGTGAATTAACAAGTGCGTTGTATTCCTTGCGTGCACTTGGAGGGCTCCTCTGAGCTGTCACACGTAGGTGTGTGTAAGATCAAGAAAAACATGAGCAATTCAGGACTCCCGGCAGGCTCCCAGAATAGCGGTGAGAAGTTAGCTGAGGTACCCAGGGCAGGTGTCTGCTGTGGGTGGCTTGAATGTGACCCAGCTTGTTAAGGATGCTGGCACTTGGGGTTGTTTGCAACAGGCTCAAACAGTGCGTGGGCTGTATGGTGCTGCCCAGATGATCCTGCACTGTGTATCCTTTGGCAAGAAAACCCAAGGCTGCGGGACTTCTCCCAGTGCCACAGGGACAGATGGGGCTTGTATCCAAGAGGGACTGTGGAGACTCAAGCCATTTTGGGTTGATCCTATTGCAGGTCTCCCTGTCCTGACCACTGCTCCTGCTGTTCCCTGGAGCAAGGGCAGCTCTGGGCCCCCAGCTTTGTGCAAATCTCATTCCTCAGGGTGAAGCTACTGGGCTCTGGTACCCAGATATGGGGCTGGCTAGTACCCAACGGCCAAGGTGTCCTCACCTCCAGCGTGACCACAATGAGCCCTGCTCACGGAGCTGGCTCTGGGGCATGCAGTGCCTGGGGAGTCAGGGCTGTGACCAAAGCCACCTCCCCCACATGCAGGAGCAGCTTCTTGTCACCAAGGCACAGTCACCTTCGTGGTGATATCCACCTGAACCTCCCAGCCATGGGCTCCCTCCCCACAGCATCTTGGGGAAGGGGTCCTGCTCGCTGGCATATCTCTCTGTTTCACCCTCCTCCTCCTCCCTGGATACTATTTTAGGCTGGGTGCAGTCAGCGCTGTAGTGGGATGGCTGATGGGGTGCATGGTGCCCCGTGGGCTGGGGAGCTGGGGGCTGCAGTTCCTGAAGTGACAAGGCTCCTGACATAACCGATATGCTCCTTCCTCCACCAAATACACCCACGTGCCCCTGGTCCCTTCCAGCCCCACCTGAGGCTCCTCTCACTGCACGGCTCCCATGTAGCCTCTGCCCTGTGTCTGCTTATGTTCACCCCCCCGCAGGAGCCCCCTTTCTGCTCTGCTCCCCCATGTCTCACTGATGTTCGTGTTTGTCCTCTCAAATTCAGTGTGAAAACACTGTGGGGTGAGCTGAGCGCAGACAGGTCTCTGACCTGATCCTTTTTCGTTGGGCTGCCCTGTAGGTACCTGAAGTCCAGGCAGGAGAAACGCAAACCCTCATTCATCCGACAGCGCATGTCCAGAGCTGGTCAGAGCAACCCAACGCCATCAGCGGTGTGGGCTCCATCTCCTTCGGTACTGGTGAGAGGTCAGCCCCAGGGCTGCAGTGGAGATGTCTCCTTGCAGGGGCAGATCCTGCCCTGGGGCTGGGCTCTGGCAGGGTGATTGCAGGGGAACACTGCACCTCTGGATGCTGTGCCTCTGGGCAGGCATCTCCAGAGATGGGCAAGTTTTGGAGGCATGGAGAAAAAGCACCTTTTCTCATAAGAGGGACACATCTGCTAGGCCTCATGTCCCAGCTAAAGGAGAGTTTAATGAAATAGTTCTAAAACTCTTGTAGTGAAACATATTTTTTCCATCCTCAGCTCTGGGAATAGTTGATCCATTTTAGCTGCAGCTCTCAGAAAACTTTCCCTGAAACAGCCAACATGTCAAATTTCAGCCCCTGAAGGTAACGTTTTAATTGACTATAGTGGGACCAGCAATGGAATTTAACTAGCTGCCAGTAGTTGTAATGAGTAGTGATTAAATACCTTATCAAAGGAGTGAGCCAAGCTACCTGAATGTAATCTATGCTCTTCTCACACCTCCTCCTTCATGGTTTTTCTCTTCTTCTTTTGCAAACCAGGATGTTCAGATTAGCTAGAGCTTGTGGGGGTTTTGACAGCGTAGAAAAGGGAATAAAGAATGTGTTGCCACTCGTATAATTTCAGCTATTGTAATCGCAAAGAATTGTAATAGAGGCAAAGACAGAAAGTTCTTACAAAAATATTTATTTCTCAAGATTTGAATTAAATATTACATAAAAATACAATTAATTAAATACAGAAAATATAACCTGAGCATGAGTCTTCATTAAAAAAATTATATTAAATAGTATTCTTATTTGTCTGGAGTGGAGTTATTGCACCTGATCCCTCCCCTATAAAAATTAAATATGTAAATATCAAAATACTAAAGTTAGATTCTGGAACATTTTCTATTGCTCAACAAGCTTTAAATGACATTGAAGCATTTCTGACGGAGCCCGCAGCTGGCTGTGGCTTGCCCATCCCGGCAGCCGGGTGACGCAGGGTGGCAGGGTCTGTCCCGGTACCTCAGTTCAGCTCCAGCTCATTCATGTACTCCTGGACCCAGTCCTGCCCGGGGTTGGCGCAGACTTGGCGGCCCTTCTTTGTGATAAACCTGTGGGATGCAGAGAGGTAAGTTTTCAGTGGGAGAGCGCTGCATGGAGAGGAGCCCTGTCCCAAACCCAGCCTCTCCCAGGGATCAGCAGAATTTGGGCATGCAGCATGCCACACCCATCACATCAAGCAGCCACCAGTTAGTTTGCAAAATGGTGGAGCAGAACTGGCACGAGCCCCCTGTGCGCTGAGCCCATGGAGCATCACCTTGCACCTCTTGTCCACCTATCCCTCCCATCCCCTGGGGCCAGCCTCCGTCTGTCTTTTGAAATGGGGTCTTTCCCTCTCTGGGTCCTCAGCTCAAAGGGAGAGCCCACCACCCCCCAGGAGGAGAGGACTTACACGACGGCTGGCTGCGGGCACTGGCTGTTGGTCTCATAGTACTCCACCACGAAGCTGCGTGGCAGCTGCCGGGAGGTGTAGGTGAAGCAGCAGGAGGTTGGTGGGTCGGACCCAACTGTGAAGGGCAAAGACAGTCGTCAGCAGTGGCAGGGGACGGGAGCAGGGGCAGGGAGCTGGGACCGCAGACCCCCAAGTCTGGGGAGTGGGGAGGATGTGGAGGAAGAAGAGGAAAGATGTGGTCTTTTTCTTCTTCCTTTGATTCTTTCTCCTTTGGGTTCAACCTGAGTTGGCACTGATACAGCCCATCCCGTGCTTTGAGCTGTGCCTTTCCCATGACAGGAGCCCAGAGGCCCTGGAGCACCTGCCAGAGGGTGGTCTGACATGGGAGTGGACCCAGGGGTGGAAGGGCTGGCAGAAGGGACCCTGTCCCATCAGCAACATCTTTCCTGTTCCCATTTAGAGAGGAGGGGGAGAGCCTGGCTTACTCGGTGCAGCGGAGGTCTGGTAGCAGAGAGCGGCGATGAGAATGGCGAGGGCAGCCACAAAGACCTTCATGTCAGCTGAGAAGTGGTGGCCGGAGCTGAAGCAGGCAAGTGGAGCTTGAGAGCCTCTTTTCTGTCTGATGCTGAGACAGTCAGCAGCTGCCCAATTTATGGGGTGAGGAGGTCCGTGCAGAAGCTTGCGTAGGCATGGTGGAATTTCCCACAGAGATGAGGCTGCTCATGGTGCAGTGTCGTGGTGGAACGGAGCAGCAGCCCCAGCCCCGGAAGGATGAAGCTCCCCCCTCAATTCAGAGCCTCCCCAGTGACACAGGATATGAAACAGTCACCATTGCTATTTCTGCTTCTTTCATGCATGTCCCTTATTAAGAAGTTCCCCTGTGGAGGTTTCTGCATTTGTCAACAGGCCCTTATTACACAACCTGCCCAAGCAGCTTGGAGGCAAAAGTGCATACTTCCAAGAGCTGTGCAAATGGGCTGAAGAGCATGGATGGGATGAGGCTGGTTAGGGGAAAGGGGGCTGAGGTCTCCTCTACCCTGGACTGTTTCCCTCCCACACCTGCACAGCCCATGCTGCCCCAGTAGCAGGAGATGTGAGCTGTTACCAGTGGGCTCCATCGTGCTGTATGTGCTTCACATAGTCTGTGGGTACTCAGGGCATGTCCTGCAGCTGTGACAGCACTGCAGGCACCAACGCGGGTATTGGTGGGCATGAAATAAGAGTCCCGGAAGCTGAAGCACTTGAGTTTCCTCCTCAGTGTAAGGCAAAGAAGAGCTGAGATGGGGCGTTATCTCCTGGAGGTGTCTGCCATGCTCCAGGTCCTATAAGGAGACCCTAACTGACCAGTTTAGGTTCGACACTTAAATTTCAGCATCTACTGATAGGTGAGGCCTATCATTGCTTGGCATGGAGATGCAGAGAGCCAAAAGAACTATGGAGATGTTGACTGTGACCCTGAAGATGAGGCAGGAGTGGCTCCAGGAGCAGGGTGAGAAAGAACACACTGCTTCTGAAGACCAGGGTCAGGTTAACTGGAGGACAAGGGTAGAAACTGGGATTTGCCAGAAGGCAAGAAAAGAGTATCCAGTCTCAGCAGAAAAGATAAAACTGTACTGACCACAGACAAGGAGGAATGATAACATTGTATGGGAGAGAGTAAGAGCTCACAGCTCTCCAAGGGCTGGGTGAAGGCTGTGACCAGGGACGGTTCACTGGGAAGAAGTCACCAGCCGACATATGGACTGCCATGGAGGTCTACCAAACACCTCTCTGTCCCTGAGGAGGAGAGGAAAGGCCTGATTGAGAGGTGATGGATGCTCTGGCAAGAGTTGAGGGCTGTCCATCCATAACACTGAGTGGTGATGTTTTGGCAGATGTTGCCTGAAAGTCAGTGGAGGGACTATAACGTAAAGTGGAGCAACCCAACTGCACCGCCAGCACTTCTGCACCCCTAACACGACGCTGGGCACTGACTCACCATGTTTCTATTGAAGGCTCCTAGCCACCGACCCAGGCGCCTTCTGTAAATAACCTGGTGTTTTCCAAATATCACTCCAACACTGCATGGTGTGTGCACAGCCCTCCAACAGCTGCAGCATGTTATCTCCATCCAGGTTAACTGCTCCGCTCCATGCAGGCAGAGAGGAGTCTGGAGGACAACACAGTCCTGGACTTGCACAGAAGTCCCAGAGGTGGTCCACCCTCAAGGAGGCTCCTGCTGGGAACAGTGGTAGTGTGCCTGCCCCTTGCCCTGGCTAGGGAGGGCAGATCTACCCCATGGAGCAAATGTGGCCCTTGCCAAGCTGAGCATCACGTCCTTCCTGGCCACACCATGGCCGGTGCAGTCCCCTCTCCATCCTTCCTTTTTGCCATTTGCAGGCACCTGCGAGGTACCTCGCAGGCTCACTCACCAGTTCAGACCTCACTCCCTCCTCTGCTTGTCAGCTTGCTTGTCCCCAGATATCCTGGGAGGATGAGGAGAAAGCCTGCCTCCACAGGCAGGATGTGGGAACCTGGCATTCAGCCAGATGACTGCTGGACCAGAAATGGGCTCTGAGCTAGTGACAGCTTACTTGGCTCCTCTGTCTGGTTGCTTAGGGAATATAACTTAGAGATGTACATAAAAGTGTGGTTTGCCTCTGAGCTGTTCCCTGTGATAGTACCTTCAAGCATTCATGGGTTATGTCTTGAGATCTGCCACCTACAGACATCTGGTCCTGTCCTGCTCCCAAGGCACATGGTGTGGGTAGGGCAGGCAGGAGAAATGCCATTTATGGTGCAGAAATGTTCTAATAAAAACCAAGTTTCATTAAAGCAGAAGAATTAGTTGGAAATCTGCATTGATTATTTGAATGTTTTCAATGACATACTTTTCTGTTTCAGGCAGCTGAAAACCTTCATGCCTTTATACCTTTGTCAGCAAGCAGATGCCAAATTATTTTGGACTGTCAGGGATCATTTTTTAATTAATCAAAATTTTTTTTTCTCAGTTTAACTGAGTCAGTTCAGGATAACCTGTGTTACAGGGGCCAGGTGAGGGCTGAAACTTTTCTACTGCTGAAAGCCAAAAATAACCCCAAAGTCAGGGTGTTTGCTTCCCAGGGGTCTCTTTTTTCCTTAGAAATCTGACAAAAGCCCCCACTCTGCCAGGCTGGAGGTGGGAGGCTATAATCATATCAGTGGTGCCCTGAGATGTTGCAACATTCTCCTAAAAATGTTTCCTTGCCCGCTCCCCCACATTCTAGTCATGATGAAGCAAGAAAGTAATTTCTCCTAGCTCTTCCCCATTTTAGAAAGAGGATAAACTGTGTGTCTTGGATGAAGGACCATCTAACCCGGGAGGTGCTCTGAGATGGAGAGGTGGCCAAGGAAGAGTGGGCTGGAGCACCTCAGGGGGAATGAAGTTCCTAGCACAGCAAAACAGTGGTGTAAGGTGGAAGTTTTCCCACTGTGGCTCCAGGCAGTTTCAGGATCTGTGACCCAATCTGTGGTCTCCCCTTGCCCCCACTGCCAGCAGGCAGCACTTGGAGTCAGCAAGACAGGCTGTCTGAAGCAGTCTGGCTGATGTTGCACCAGTTTACATAGAGGAATATGATAGAGGTTTGCTGCAAGCCCCCCAAAAACCCCAGGAGAAAGTGCTAAGGAAAGCAAATGCCCAAAATAAATCCAGTGATAACATCAATAGGGAAATTCTCGATCGTGAATGAAAGGGGAACCCTGAAAAAAATGTTGAGACTGGCTGATGTAAGTTGCTATTTACAGCAGGTTTTAATGCTAAGGAGTCAGGATTTGCTCAGAAAAGGAAGTACTTAAAAATGTCCTGAGTTCAGAAACTGCTTCTAGGACAAGCTCCACTTCTACCTGCAGCAGTCTCCATCCTACCTTGCTCGGACCTCGAGCACCGATGACTTTTCATTGGTGTCCAGAAATTTCACCCCCACCATTCTTGACAGTTCTGGAGAAATGTTGGAATTTTTGAGATGATTTAATGTCCTGGAACTGTCTCCGGTGGGAACCTGTGCGTGTGGGAGTGACTGAGAACCATCTGTCTCCACCACACCGGGTGAAGGGGAGAGCATGGCCATCCCAGATGGGCGGCATGAGCAAGAGCCGGCCACCACCAGCAGCATTGCACAAGAGACCCCTTTGTGTGTTCCTGAAATCGTGTCATGCCAGGAAGATGTTTGTAGTTGATAAGAAAAGTGTATCTCATTAAAGGTTCAATCTTTCTCCAGCAAAGGCATTTTCTGAAAAAACATACCCCAAGGAATACTATTGCTTTCTAATGGTTGAAGCCTCAGATTTTTCCTGGCCTTTCTTCTGAAACAAAACAAAACAAAGAGGATTAAGTGTATAGTATTTCAAAGCAAATTATAATGAAATAAAAAGGCATCCTTTCTCCACACCCCTCTCCATCCCTGGCATGAAACGAAAAGAAAGAAACAGTGAAAACTTGAGTTTTAGCAATTTTTGAGCCTTAGGGAAGCAGCTGTGGGGCTGTGCACCTGGCTCGCCCCGACTGCCGGTTCCAGGGCCTGGGGCACACCTGACCTGCACTCCTCAGCAACCCTCAAGCCCTGCAAATGCCTGGGAGGACCAGATGAAGTGTCTCTGCCTGGGCTACGTCCTCTGCCCTGGGGGACAGCTCACCTCACTCAGGTCTTTGATGAGTCCTCCACAAAGAGCGAGGAAGACCAGGCTGAAAATTCAGAGCCCTGCTAGGATGAAAAATAAAACCAGTTTGTAAATGAACCCACTGGGCCTTGCGTGGTCATCATAACCAAGTGAAAAGGAAAAGAAGCAAGCCACAAATTGATTGTTTTCATTTTCATTAGTGCTCCTGGAGCCCAGCTCTCCAGGAGCTTTGGGTGGGCTGGCTGCAAGTGGCCCACAGAATGCAGGGGGGGCCAGCTGCACCCCACGGGTGCTTTGGGGATTGCCAAGTATCACAACCTTTCCCTGCTCACAGAGTGGGCTGAGACCAGGGTTAATTGCCACAGCTGGGGGACTTCCCTGATGCATGGCTCTTGGACCTCCCAAAGACCCTGTGTCCACCAGCACTGGCTTGGTGCCCTTCTTTGCAGTGTGCTGGCAGGGATGTGTCTGGTGTCGGTTTCACACCCCCCCCCCAGCACTCATGCAGGGTAGGAAACCCCATGGGAGGTGTGAGTCCCAAGCTGCCACAGCAAGGTGTGAGCTTTCCAGCTGATGTGGTCATGCATGGAGACCAGCAGCAGAGCTCAAATGTTTACTAGCCTCACAATTTATTTTGGGCTCACTGCAAGGCTGCAAACCACTTCCCATGTGTGGGGGCTGTTTGTAGGTTAGGGCGCTCTGCAACGCAGGTCCCATCATGCTGCCTGTGATGCTGAGGCTTTTTCCACCCCAGATGGGCCTGTGCCCTTCAAAAGGGCCATTGTCCGGCCGCCCAGACCATCACGGGCTCTGCCTGGCACCCACATCCCCTGGGGAAGAGGGGAGGGCTCCAGGAGCTTCGGCACTGCTTGCTGGAGTGCCACAGCCCTGCAGCCTCTCCATGTGGCCTCCTGCATCGCTTGGAGACTGTGCAGAGAGGTGCAGCCACAGGAGGGACTTGCTGGGGATGGTCTGTGAGTGGGAGCAGAGGGGAACTGGACTTGCTCAGGGATTGCCTTTTCCCCCAGGCTGCAAGCAGAGGGACAAGGCTGTGACCCATGGGGCACTGCACCTCTGCCCCAGGTGAAACCACCAGCATCTGCCACATGGAGCACCCCGCATCCCAGAGCTCGCGTCCACTTGTGGGCTTACAGGCAAGAAGATCAAATGGCTAGCAGGAGTGACAGGGACGGGATAATATTCCTTTACGTGCTCCAAGGTGCCGGGGCTGGGGTGGTGCAGCCCCCATGGGCGAGCTGTACACCCAGGGGAAAGGCAGCCCAGTCAGCCTGTGGACAACTCTCACCATCACCTGCAAGCAGAGTACCCTGCATCCCTCTGCCCTGGGAGTATGTGCTTTGTGACCTGTGGCTCTTGGTGAGAGCAGGATTTCAGGGTGACTTGAAGGAGTCCCAAAGCCTCTGGGCTAATCCTTGTCACTCTCTATCTCAGGGGATGAAGACTGAGCACCCACTGTAACATCCTTCCCTGTAGTCTTCCTCTGCATAATTCTAGCTTTCTTTTTCTACCCTGTCTGCACCAAAACAAATCTCATGCCCCAGTCTGGGTGAGGCTAAAGTGATAACAAGTGGCTCATTTCCAGGAATAATAAAGGAAGCTTGAGAGAGGCCAGCTTATAAATACTTAAACTGCAGGAACTGTGACAGCAGAGGGCTCTGGGATTTGTCAGAGAAGTGAAAACCAGTGTACAGAAACAGAAAACTGAAAATAGAAGCTGGCCTTGGAAGCCAAGGAGGGTGAATTGCTCTGGGAGCAGCCTGGCAGGAGCATGCAGCTGGGGTTGCAGCTGGGGTTGCAGCCGGGGTTGCAGCTGGTGACTCAAACCCAGAGTCCTGTGGCAGGGGGTCAGCAGTGCAGAGGAGCGGCTGGGGAGGGAGCCGTGCCCCCCTTCCAGGAGACATCTCAGCACTCCAGGGGAAAAAACATCACAGCTGACAAAGGGCAGTTTTGTAAGCGCTAATTGGTTTGTGCCGATGACACAACCAAGCGACTGCAGCTGCAGCAGCTCTTTGCAGACCCTCGTCCTCCAGCTCTGTCAAATTCATTCAGCAGTAAATGATGGCTCCTTTCCTTCACTAACCATCTCAGGGCTTCCAGATGGAGGTCGGAGCTGCCTGATACAGATCACATCACACCCCCATCACACCTCCCCACCACCCCTGGTGCTCTGCGCAGCAAACAAGACGGCACTGCGCGAGCCACAGGCCCTGTGGCTTGCTCCTTGCAGGCGGCAGGCTGGAAAGCAGAAGCTGTGAAGTTGCCATGAGCAAAGCTGTCTCTGGCTGGTGTTAGCCACAAAGCTGTCTTTCTGCGGCCACAACCTTTCTCACCCGGCAATACAGTGCCGGCAGCCAGCATTTGTCATTTCCCCATGCACATACTAGCATGTGAGTTGCAAGCACAGAAGAACATAAAACTCCCACTGTTGGTTTCTGCATGATTTATTTCCATGGCAAAAAGCCATAATTTGGTTTTGCTCTACAGCAATTCAGCCAAAAGCTGGAGCCACTTCTTGTTCTGCCATGCACCTCTGCCCGGAGCTGCTCAGACTTACCCAGGAAAAGCAGAGCTAGTCCTGCCATGGCTTGCTATGAATCTGGCAAAATCCAACACCTTCCCTGATACCCATGTCAGGAGTTGCAGAGGGTTTGGCCCCAATAAAAGCACATTCTTGGACACTCTGGCAATGTCTCTGCCCACTTGCAGAGTGAGCCTGCAGCCTGCCACAGCCGGCAGCACCAGTGTCCTGGGTTGTAACGCAGGATAAGACCATGCAGGGAAGCAGGAGTGAAAAGAGATACTCCCTGGGGTGTAAGTGTGGGGAGGAGCAGATCATCACCTATCTCAGGAGCCCTGAACCTTCTTTCTGTCTCTGCCAGAGACAAGCCAATTTGTGAAGGACAGTGTCTCCACTGCTCTCGCTTGCAGATCCAGGGTAGCCAAGCAGGGGATTTGTACTTCTGGGATTAAAAATCCAGGCCCGGGAGCCCACCCACAGGCCTGAGGATCCTCTCTGCAGTGGAGGAGGACTTCAACTCGAGCTGCACCCCCAGGCTGTGGCAGGATTCAGGAAGCTCCAGGTCACCTCTCTCCCTGCAGCACTGCTGCTCTGCCCTGCTCCCCAGGTAGGAGCTGCCTCGAGCCAGCAACCTGCCAAGGCTTGAAAGTCTCTCCCATGCCAGGCAGGTTCTTCACCGCTCATTTCTCACCTTTTTGGCCAGAAAAGCCATCTTGTACTCAAGGGAGCTTTTGGAGGGAGCAGTTCAGGCTGGTAAAATACCTCAGGTGTGACAAGCCACCCCTTCCAGAGAACTCCTTCCAACCCTGGGGGCTGAGGTTGAGGTAGCAAAAGACCCTCCCACCTGCAAAGACCCTCCAAAGCAGGGTGAGATCCTGCCATTTGATTGCTTTGTGGAGGCTTGTGACTGTTACTGTGACTGTGAGTAGTTGGATGCCTCACCAACCTGGTAGCCTTCAAAGATGAGATGGCTCACCAGGTGGATGAGGACAGAGGGGTGAGTGGATGTTGTTTGTTTTGACTTTAGTAAGGCTCCCATAACATCCTCATAGGCAAACTGGTGTGGTATGGATGAGATAAATGGCAGTGAGAGGGTCTGAGAACTGGGTGAATGGCTGGGCTTCGAGGGTTGTGATCCATGGCACAAAGTCCAGCTGGAGGCCAGTCACCAGTGGGGAACCTGAGGGGTCAGTACTGGGGCCAGTACTGTTGAATATCTTAATGACCTGGATGATGGGACGAAGTGCACCCTCAGCAAGTTTGCAGATGACACAAAGCTGGGAGGAGCAGCTGACACACCAGAGGGTCATGCTGCCATCCAGAAGGGCCTCATCAGGCTGGAGAGATGGGTTGACAAAAGCCTCATGAAGTTCAACAAGGAGAAGTGCAAAGTCTTGCCCCGGGGAGGAACAACCCCAGGCACTAGTATATGCTGGTGCCGACCAGCTGGAAAGCAGTTTGGATAAAAAGACCCAGGGGTCCTGGTGGACACCAGATTGGACATAAGTGGCAATGTGCCCTTGCCACAAAGAAGGCCAACAAGCTCCTGGGCTGAATTAGGAGGACCATTGCCAGCAGGTCAAGGACGTGACCCTTCCCCTCAGCTCAGCACTGGTGAGGGACTCCTGGAGTGCTGGGTCCAGTTCTGGGCTCCCCAGTATGAGACATATGGACATACTGGAGACAGTCCAGTGAAGGGCCATGAAGATGATTAAAGGACAGGAGCATCCAGGAGGATCCAGGGAACTACAGGCCTGTCAGCCTGACTGCGGTACTGGGGAAGATTATGGAGCGGTTCATCCTGAGTGCGCTCACACAGCATGTGCAGGACAAGCAGGGGATCAGGCCCAGCCAAAATAGATTCATGAAAGGCAGGTCCTGCTTGACCAACCTGATCTCCTTCTATGAGCAGGTGGATGAGGGAAAGGCTGTGGATGTTGTCTACCTGGACTTCAGCAAGGCCTTTGACACTGTCTCTCACAGCATACTGCCTGAGAAGCTGGCGGCTCATGGCTCAAACAGGTGTACTCTTCACTAGGTAGAAAACTGGCTGGATGGCCAAGACCAGAGGATTGTGGTGAAGGGGTGAAATCCAGTTGGTGGTGGGTCACAAGTGGTGTTCCCCAGGGCGCGGTGCTGGGCCCCATTCTGTTTAATATCTTTATCAATGATCTGGATGAGGGGACCGAGTGCACCCTCAGCAAGTTTGCAGATGACACCAAGTTGGGAGGCAGAGTGGATCTGCTTGAGGGTAAGGACACTCTACAGAGGGATCTGGACAGGCTGGATCAATGGGCTGAGGCCAATTGTATGAAGTTCAACAAGGCCAAGTGCCGGGTCCT
>JANVCT010000074.1:12733949-12754206 GCA_026770115.1 Aviceda subcristata | reverse complement strand
TTTTGAGAAACTAGAAAAGACAGCTTTTCTGCCTCATGTAGCAATACCTTGCAATATAAGATTGCAAGGAATAAGCAGCCTTCAGTCCCTGTGAAGATGGATGAAGAATTGCCACAGATGGTAAATGTAAAATAACCTACCCCACTGTGAGTTCTTCCAAATTTTGTCTGTCCTTCCTGTTCTAAACAGTTAAAACATTGACTAAATTACTTAAAATATACCTAACTGTAACCTTTTTGCTAAAGATCTCCTTTCAGGGAAGGCACTGTGTCATATGAGAACAATGGATAAACATTTCTAGCATTACTGTGAAAAAGGAATAGAGGCAAATTTCAGGGAGCATCAAGAAGACTAATGGAGGTAGCTGAAGGCTGGAGGACAGGTGCTAGACGTAGCAGCTTGTTTTGCTCAGTAACAAGACAGAGGGGGCAGAGAGGGATGTGTGAGGTATAACCTCCTTTATACCAGCCACCTGAGAAGGACCCTCTCAAAGGCAGGACTCTGCCCTCTTCCATTGCACCTTCCCAACAGTCTCCATCACTGAAGCCTGGACTGTAACTCGGCTGCCTCCTCCTTGACAGTTACTCAGCCCAATTTACTGAATGTCCCACATCACAGGGATGACCCTGTGTACTGCTAACACCTATGCCTACAGCTACAGCCCTCACCAGCCAGAGACCCACTTACAGACCTGGTCAGAGGGGTGCTGTATTTTATTCCTGGATCCCAAAAGAAATATTGAAACCAAACCTGTCAATCTCTTATGACGCTTTGGTGAAGCCCTACCCATTCAGAAGATATATGTTGCATTTCTCTCTAGGCATGAAACCAAGAATTACTCTCCTAGCATCCATCATCACTGTCTGCTTAGTCGGGGCAACGGACTTCTCCTTAAATAGTAAGTTTCTGTTCCTCCTTCAGCTACTGCTGTGCTTGAAGGGATGTGAGTCAAAACTCAGTCTGAGTTCCTAGTTAGATATAGCTCCAACACAAATCCGAAGTAACCTGTAGACTGACCTGCTAACAATGAAGTTAATACCTAAGAAACTTTAAGGAAATTGCCTTTCTAACCAACAGGTCTTCCAAGCACATGATCATCATTTTGTGACAGGGAAACTGGGTGAGAACATATATTTGGCTTCTTCTACGCATTTCCCTTCTCACAGGGAAGAATAGCTTCAAAAACGAGGGTGAAAAATAACGCCATAAAAGCCTTCCAAAGCCATCAAAGCCAATTCTATGAAATGGATAATAAGCTACCACTTTACAGTCACTTCTTGTCCTGTGACTTTCAGGACCTCAGCAATGGGATGAAGCAGATGAGCAAGAGAAGCACAGATAAAGGTGTCCAGGTAGCACTAAACATACAGTGGGAACTGCTTGTAAAGTGAATGAGTGCACCTCAGCACCCAGCAATGGAGTGGGATGTGTAGCTCCTGGTGTTCATTACAAAGTATTCTCAATATCTGCTATTTCTTTTTTCAGTAGAGGGCTCTGAAGTACTATCAGAATCCTCTCTTCTGAGCAGCATTAAAGAAGCCAGGCAGCTGGTAGACACAGCATATTTACATGCCCGAAAAAGGTGAGTCCTTTTTGCATGAAGCCCCCAACATTATAAGGAAACAAGAGAAAATATATGTGTCTTTCTTCTGCTTTTCAATGCATATTTACTACAGAAATGCCTTTGTTCAAGGGCTCTCCCTGTCATAGCTGGAGACTTTTTCCCATTTTGTCTGGATTCTAGTGTCCTGTCTCCATCCCAGGGCCACTCTTCATCACCCAAAGCTATTACCTCCTCACCTGCGCTGCCATGGGCACCTCTCAGTAGTCCGTAGTGGTATGGGCACACTGGACACATGTTGTGTTCTCTCCTGGCTCCTGAAGTTCTGCCCCTCTCCGGAAGGACCACAGTTGTGCAGATAAACACCCTGTCACAAACAAGTCTCAGTGGCAGCCAGACCCCAGATATCCCTCCATGTATTGTCCCAAAAGGCTGGTTCCAGGAAGCAGGATGCTCTGTGGGGGAGTCTGACTGCATGCACCCTACAGAAGGTTTTTCGTTGTGCAAGAAGGAGCCATGGGACTGGGAAGAGATGCAGCATGGCCAAGGTTGTCTCTCTGTTCACAGAATATATCTTGTGACATACTAAATGTAAAATTTTGTCCAGTCACTGAATAACTTGGTTTTCCACTAATCTAGCTTTTCACATGATATAACAAAATTTATCTTGGCAAGGACATAATGCAAACTTGAAGTAGGGATCACAACGATTTGTTTGCAAAAATCAGTGCAAAGTGCAAAGACGATGACCAGCCAGCTTGTTCTAGGTGAGCAGAGCCTGCCTGGGACCCAGGAGTGCTGTCACATCTAAGTACACTCAGCCTAGCATGACAGAGGAGGTCTTATTTCAACGAAGGTGCTTCATGGGACTCTCTTATGTTCAGCTTAAAGAGAAAACTAGAGGAAAATGCTGCCAACCCAATGGATTTCCTGAAGCACTTAAAGGACCCAGCAGGAAGAATCAGATATGCAGTCCGTGCTGCCGATTATTTGGAAACTACTTTGAAACTCCTCAAAATAAAGATGTGTCTCTCTGGGAAACGGACACTCAATGTTACAGGTAATGTGGTTTAGACCAAAATGTCTTACAAACAGCTAAGAGCAGAAAATCTACCACAGCATGAGCGTCAGAGCGCAGCTCTGCCATGATCCAAATAACTGGTGATAAAACCCTTCCCCACAACAGCCCCAGGTGAATAGACTTTAAGCACGCTCAGAGGCAGGTCAAACCACCTGGTGTTTTATTCATCATCTTTGACATTGCCTGTCTCATATCTTTGATGATAAAAGCAGCCTAACAATAAATATGATAAACCTGGGACAAAACGCATGGAATGCCAGGAGAGTCTGACCACTGAGAACAGAAGCCCATCTTCCACTTCTGGTCCCCACACCCACCTGGGCAGGTTGTGCCACTCTGCAGGCTCATAATTTTATTCCCAGTCTAGGGTAAAATGTTGCTGGTGACGATGCTCCCCGCATTCCCCTGGAAAGTTGTTCCATGCCAACCTAGTTTCCCTAGCCCAGAGGTGAGAGCTGATCCACAAAAGGGTTTAGGCACTGAACAATTCAAATCTAGATGCTATATATCCACAGCTCTGACTCAGACATTGACCTAGAATACTGAGAAGCTAAATAAAAATGAGTAAGAGCAGATGTTATTTTGCACTCTTTCTCTTGCAGACCTCCTAGACCAAAAACAGAAAGAGATGATTTCCAAAGAAACGGGCTGTGACTATCAGATTCGTTCCATTAAATGCCCAAAGCATGACACTTACCGGACCATTACTGGGGAGTGCAACAACAGGTAGGGTTTGCATGTGGACAAGGAGAGTCCCAAGTCTGTGCTTTGACCCAGGATAGATGGCTTAAGGTCATTTGTTTAAGTACCTTCCATCAGGACAAGAAAAGTGAAATGGTCATTTTAGTGGTGCTTGTAACAGATGTTTCATTTCTACCTATGCCTGGCAGGAAAAAGATGTCATTTCTTGAAAATTTCACGTTTCAGACCATTGCCCTCCATGTGCTGCTTTGGATGAAGGAAGGGACTTCTTGGAGTGGGGGGAGCTGAAAAGTTCAGGAAAGCAGATTTTGGGGCTACGAAAGCCAGCCTTGAGGCTACAGGAAATCACCCCTCCACTCTTCTGTAGCAGGGATAATACTAATTTCCCCAGACTTGTTTATATGAAAATATTCCGCTATCAACATATCTCATCTCTGTGGCTACTGTTGTGATGCTTAAGGATGGGAAGTAAATAAGACTTTAATTCTTGGCTCTTCTAGCTTCATGTATTGTGTATCCTTATGCAGTAGCTTTCCTCCTGGTTCAAACCAGGGATCATGTATTTATTTCCTTGTTGGCTTTTTTTTTGACCAGAAGATGGCAAAATTTCTAGCCTAATACTTGGAAGTCAAGGCTCGCTGTCCTGTTCTACCATAGACTTGCTGCCTGGTGTGCAAACTCCAGCCCCCAAGTCTGAGTGGGACTCATATCTGATGTGCATCTTGTATGAAACAGATGTGAAGATGTAGCAAAACTCTGCATCACACATGCAGGGAGCTCACACTCACGGTGCTAGTGTACATTTACCTACAGACCCCAGAGCCTTCAGCAACCCAAGGACAGCAGTGTCCATGTTGACTTCTAGGCTCAGGTTAGTTAGGGCTGTCCTTGGGCTTGCTAATCTAGTGGGCTGCCAGTGAGATAACAAGGCACTCAGAAGCAAGGGGACTCTGTGATATGTTAACATTTTTCCAAGGATCTTGCTCAGCTTGAGATGGACTTGAGATGGACATGTGAAAGCACTTGAATATTTTGCAAAACTCTGCCTGCAAGGACAGTAATAGCAATCAAAACAAGAGCCGTGGTGGTACTGGGTTCTTAATATTTGATGGAATTGCCTCAGCTATGTTGTGGCTAGGTCCTGCACATGGGTTGGGGCAATCCCGAGCACAAATACAGGCTGGTCTATGAGTGAATTGAGACCAGCCCTGCAGAGAAGGACTTGGGAATATTAGTGGATGAAAAACTGAATATGAGCCAGCAATGTGTGTTCACAGCCCAGAAAGCCAACTGCATTCTGGGCTGCATTAAAAGAAGCATGACCAGCAGGTCAAGGGAGGTGATTCTGCCCCTCTGCTTCACTCCCACCAGACCCCACCTGCAGTACTGTGTCCAGCTCTGGGGGCCCCAGCATAAGGAGGACATGGACCTGTTGGAGTGAGTCCAGAGGAGGGACATGAAGATGATCAGGGGGCTGGAGCACCTCTCCTATGAAAACAGACTGAGAGAGCTGGGGTTGTTCAGTCCGGAGAAGAGAAGGCTCTGAGGACACCTTATAGCAGCCTTCCAGTACTTAAAAGGGGCCTACAGGAAAGATGGGGAGGGACTCTTTATCAGGCAGTGTAGTGATAGGTTGAGGGGTAACAGTTTTAAACTGAAATAGGGTAGATTTAGATTAGATATTAGGAAAAAAATTCTTTACTGTGAGGTTGGGGAGACACTGGAAAAGGTTGCCCAGAGAGGCTGTGGATGCTCCCTCCCTAGAAGTGTTCAAGGTCAGGTTGGATGGGGCTTTGAGCAACCTGGTCTAGTGGAAGGTGGACAGGGAGGAGAGGAAGGCAGGGGGGTTGGAACTAGATGATCTTTAAGGTCCATTCCAACCTAAACCATGCTATGATTCTATGACTGCAGTTTGAGAGGTTCTGTGTTGGACATGGGGAGAAACTTCCTGAAGGACCAGCTGTTGGGGTAGATGGCTGGTCTGCTGACAGCCAGATGGAAGCACACAGGTCTGGCCTTGACAAGATTACACTGTTCCTGTGAGAGAACAGGAGGGAGTGAGAAGCAAGCCTGGGAAATTAAATTTAAGGAGTGTGTTGACCAGTTTGCAGGTGTGATAAGGAACTCAAAAAAACCCACCCAATGAGGAGTGAGAAAAACAACCTTTTAACCAATTATATTGTAATACACAGCCTTCTGACCAATTATATTGTAACACGCTGGCGCTAGATATATATAAAAAGAGCACACTTGTAATAAAAATATATAACTCTTTGATCATATTGATGAGTGTGCATGTTGCTTTGTCCGTCTCTACAGTGACAGGCATCCTTGGCACAGGTCCCTGCAGAGGTGGAGGGTCTTCATCCTTGGAAGCTTCCAGCCTTCAGCTGGACAAAGGCATGGCCACCCTGGTCATTGATGATGGCCCTACTGCGAGACTAATTTTGTGTGGTGCAGCAGTGGAGGCAGAGGTGCTACAGAGATTTAAATACCAAATAAAATTAATATAATGGCATGAGAAATCTTTTAAAAAAGATTTTGTCAAAAAAGTTCATTTTTCTCTGCAGTAATAATCTTAATATTATTTACTTCTCAGTGTTTTCTGGCTATTACCTCTGTTACCAGAGTAATCAGACACGGATTAAAGGGCCGCAAAACATTATTCTCTACAAGCCTGTTCATTTCTGAAATAATAACCAGTGTATGCTTTTATTCTTGTGATGCATCAGAAAGCATTCTCATCTGGGGTCCTCAAACTGTGCGTTTGCTCGCTGGCTCCCAGCAGCATATGAAGATGGCATGTCTGTTCCCAGAGGAGCAAGTGAAGGAAAGCTGTACAATGGATTTCCACTCCCGCTGGTGAGAACTGTTATTCTTGTCCAGATAACAGTAGCGAGCACTGCCCTCTCTGCATCCATCAGAAATGAAACAGTGGAAACATCTAGAGTGTAAATTGCTTGATCCTTTCCTCTGATCTCAGGTGCTAATTTGAGGCTTGTTTTCTACAACTGAGCTATGGCTTGGGGGGGGGTATATTTTGTGGAGACAGACATGAGCAAAAAAAGTTGTGAATACTTTACTAAGCAGAGCATGGACCACGTAACATTTTCAGATGTGTGCATCCCAAGGTTTGATGCAGACAGCACCACAGTGCCTCAGATACACCAGGATATTTATACAAACCATAAGGCTTGGGTGTTCCTCAGACATCTTCTTGACTTTCTGGATGTGTGCATGTACATCAGTTTCAGCCATGAAAGGCTTTCCATGAAGCTGGGCTTGGCTGACTGACTGTGGAGTCACATCTGTTTTGATAGAGCTGGTGCATGGCATGCTGTTTAATGCCAGAATTAACTGTTATGAGCTTATCTAAGATCATCTTATGCATGATCTCATAGTGGGTGTTATACTGAGAGGTAAATTCACCATGGTAGAGATAGTCACACATTTTTCGTTTTGGTTTTCTGCAGGTTCGAAAAGTGTCAAATGAAATTGCTCGCACAGCCAACAAGAACATCACTCAAGATCAAGAGCTCTCTCTTGTCTTCATGCAGTGGGGCCAGTGGGTCAACCATGACATAGACTTAGCCCCTTCCAGTGGTGCAGGAGCAAACCCAGAGCTTCACTGCGAGAATGATTGTGCCTTCAAGTCCCCTTGCTTCCCAATTAAGGTATCCTGACTTTCATTCCATCCCACACTATCTTAAGACAGTAAAAATAAAACTCCATGACTTTTTGAGGCATTGCTTATGTTTGTTTTCTTTAGTTTCCCCCTGATGACCCACGGATGCTGAGGTCAAACTCTTGCATGCCATTCATCCAGTCAGCATCCGCGTGCAATCCCAGGACGTTTACTCGTGAGCAGATCAACGCTGTCAGCTCATTCATCGATGCCAGCACAGTGTACGGCAGCGAAGACTCTGTGGCAAAGAGTATTAGAAATCAGACAAACCAACTGGGTTTGATGGCTGTGAACCAGAATTTTACTGATGCGGGGCTGGAATTATTGCCCTTTGAGAACAAAACAAAAAGTATTTGTGTTCTCACCAATAAGAGCATGAACATCCCCTGTTTTAAAGCAGGTAAGGTGCATCTGTGGAGTAGTTTTCAGTGGCCCATAAAGTCAAAAAGGGTCATCATGGTCAGGTGTCTGATGTGTCTTTTTATTTGTATGAGGAGCTGCAAGACATGATTGTGTAAGATGAAAGACAGGAGACTCTTCCCCAAATTAAAAAAAAAAAAAAATAACAATAATTGTTTAATTAAACATGAAAATTATTTTGTTTTAGTTTCCCAAAAGAGTTACAGTAAATCATCCTCCCTTTAAAAAGTAATTTCAAAGGTAGGAGAAATTTTCAATAGAATAACCACCAGCATTTAAAACTTCTCAGTGACTTTTTTCCCCCTCCTGCCTAGAATTCAATATTTAGTTTCCAACTCAATCAATACTAACAATTAAATTCTCTTGATCAATTTAGTTAACTCTTCCTGGTACCACATTCCAAATTTTTAATATTTCAAATATCACAACCTACATCAGAAGACAAGTCTAGAAGTTTGTCTGAAATGTAAACAAACTGATGACTCAAAACACATAACTTATTAAAATGGCAAGTGATCCATCATAGGCACAACATTAAAAAAATGATAAATGTGAAGCTTGGAAAGTCAATCATAAGAATATAGAGTGCTCCCTTTGCACATTATTTTCTCATTCCCTGCACACGAGAAGAACTCCCTGCTGAGTGAGGAGATACTCAGTGCTTCTTCCATTAGTTGTCAGAGGGTCTTCACTGCATCCCTTCCAGTTTTCTCTCAATGTCTCTGCCGAAGGCACATTCACAGACCTCTTAGAGTTGTTTACAACTTGGATGAACTGAGACAAATTTTCAAAACCAAACATTTACAGGACTGATATGAAAGAAGATTGTATCCTTGTAGTATGAAAGGAAGGCAGACATGAGATTTTTTTTTTCAAAAACAAGACATTTACAGCTGCTTCATGACCATGTGCGATATAGTTTAAATTTCCCAAAGCCTCTTCTCCTATGGTTTTGGCTAAATGGTTTGGACAGAGAATATTTTGTCTGTGCTGGAAAGAAATATCTGGCATGAATAACAACTGCTAGGAAACTTAAGCATGAGCTTTGCTGCCAGTAACACTGACTCTTCTAACACAAAAACCTGCTGCTGAAATAAAAAGCAATTTACAAAATTCCTAAAATATTTTCATTTGTAGGTGACAAACGGGTAACTGAAAACCTGGGACTTTCTGCAGTGCACACTGTCTTTCTACGTGAACACAACCACCTGGTTACAGAGCTGAGGAAATTAAATCCTCACTGGGATGGAGAAAAGCTTTACCAAGAGAGTCGAAAGATTGTAGTTGCCATAATCCAGGTACTGCTCACTGCTCACTGTTTACCATCTGCATGCTTAGGAATGGTTTTTCCTCCAGGAAAAGGAGGAAAACCATGCTTTGCAGATCTAGTGGAGTTATTTCTGGGAGGTGAAAATTGTGAATAAGGATAGTCCATCTGAGACAGCATGGTATCCAGAGCTTTTTTATCCATTATTTTACCAATTTATCAATTATTCATTATAGTAAATAATTTTAATATATTATGCCAAACCTAGGCCATTGCTACAGCTCTTTTTTTTTTTTATGAAGATCTTAATGAACTCTGCTACTGGATGGAGTCATGCTCTGCACCTGACTTTGATGACATTTCTGCTACAATTGCTGATGACTTGCTCTGCTTTTGTGCTTTTTCAGATAATAACATACAGAGATTACCTCCCACTTCTGCTTGGGGAGGAGACCAGAAAGTGGATCCCTTTGTACAGTGGCTACAATGACAGTGTGAATCCTACAGTCTCAAATGTTTTTTCCCTGGCTTTCCGATTTGGTCATACGTTAGTACAGCCTTTTGTGTCCCGTCTGGATGACAATTTTCAGCCTTTGGGTTCACTCTCCCATGTCCCTCTTCATTTGACCTTTTGCGCTACATGGAGAATTATAATGGAAGGTAAGAACATGGGGCAGTCAGCAGTCCTGGTCTGGTCCTGAAGCAGACACTCAGGTGGAGGTCACCTGGTAAGACACATGAGCCTAGACTACCAAAAATTCTTTATCTCCATTTATTTAACTTGCCTCACACAAATTACAAATTATGTGTCTACCCAAGGGGCTGCAGACAAATCAGTGGTCTACTAAATGTGGGGCAGCAGGACAGTCCTGCAGAATTGTCACCAAATAGAGCAGAACATTCGTTCTGCATTGTACCGTGGCAAAGGACCCTTGCCAAAAATCATGTGCTGTTACACTCCAACTATTGAATGTTATCAAGCACCAGCTCCTGCAGAGGCAGCCACATTGGAACAGGATTTAGCATCAGAATATACAGTCCTGTACCTTCTTTTGCACAGTTTGTCAGTGTTGTCTTCCTTAGTTCGCTGCACGATAATTGCATTCGTATTCTGATCATGTCATTAAATAACCAGAATATGTAACAGATTAAACCTCCTTCTCAAGTTGCCGTACATCTCTCAGCTCAGCGAGATCTGACAGTGCGAGCATTGCACATTCACTCAAATAGTGCAACTGCTCATGCTGCTGCAGGATGCATGAGGCTCATGCTGCCAAATGTCAGCCAACTAAAATTTAGGTCAAGGTAAGCTATTATATCCCTCTGTAATTAGTAGGCATTGCCAGAGGGTGGTGCATCCAGATTAACTGAGCTAAGGCAGCACAATTGCTTCTTAGTAGTGGCCTTCTCTCTTCATCACTCCAAAGGGAGTTATAGGATCCTGCTCTTATACAGCTGATATGTACAGGTATGAATCTTTCCAAGGAAGATAAATGTCTCTTCCAAAATGAGTTATCTGACTAATTATGGAAAACATACCAAATTACACGTGCAGCCAATTTTCCTGTGTTTTACTAATACTGTCTTCTTTATGGCTATGAAAAAGACATAGACAAACAGACATAAATTGATTCTATCATTGTATTTAATATTTTAATAAATATTTGTCAATTAATATCTAATTATAAACAAAAGCAACTGCAAAACCTAAACCTTGGACAGAGCCCCATGTATCAGTACATGCTGGGGACTGACAGGCTAAGGAGAAGCTCTGCAGAAAGTGACCTGGAGGTCCAGGTGGGCAACAAGTGGATTTAGGGCTGCAGAAGGGAAGGTCGAGGGATGGAGATGGGGAGGGGTGGAGACTATAGTTACTAAAGGAAGGCCTCATCTACTGGCATGTGCAGCTATGTACATATGCACTAGTATATGTTGAAATGGAAATATGGAGCTACATGAACCCCATACAGCCCAGAGTAGAAAAGACATCTCATGCAGCACTGTTTCAGCTGCACAAAATGGACCATTGAAGCTGAAACTTCATACAAAAAGTCTTTTCCTGTTTTGCAATGGATGCAGGTGGCATTGACCCACTGATAAGGGGCATGGTGGTTGATCATGCAAAACTGATGAAACAGAATCAACTGCTTGTTGAGGAGCTCCAGAACCACCTTTTTGAACAGACAGAGATAATGGGTCTTGATCTAGCAGCCCTGAACATGCAACGGGGAAGAGACCATGGCCTTCCAGGTAAGGAGACACAAGTCCACATGTCCTGTGAACAATATTCTTTTTTCTTCTGCTGTTTATAGTAGTTCCACGAATGTACTAAGCTTTTTCCATACCAATGGGCAGAAACAGTACCTTGATTTGAGGGCAAAGGATGGATAGACAGTCAAGCTCAGGGAAGAAAAGTTCTCAGTATTATAAAGATCTTTTTCTGAGGGATTTAAGACAAGGACAAAAGGCTTGGAAAGCAAAGATGATAGTTGGGATAATGTAATAAAGAGGGGTAGAAACAATGGTGTATTGCAAAGAGAGGTCATGTGGGGTACAGAAGGTACAGATGCAAACAACCAAGTTCAGCTTTTATGTGGGCTAGACAGACCATCTGTGCTTTGTTCTGTGCCCATCTATGCTTATTTTGTGTCTTCAGACAACCCAAAGCTTTGAGCAGAAGTGGCTTGGACCCGCAGGTATGGTTGCCCCCACGCACTGGAGAAGAAGGGGTGCTCTTGAGTTAAGCACAACCAAATGTTGCTCTTTTCTAGGACTTTGATCCTAGAAATTTTGCCTCCCAAAAATGCAAAGACTGGTGCCTTCCCCTTCAGCACTAGGTAGCTCTAACCAACAGGATGCAATGAACCTGTAGTTGTGTGCAAAGACAACCCAAATTGTGTGCATACAAAAAGGACTGTTGAAAACATGGCATTTGTTGTGACTGTCTAGACAATAATGTCTTCCAGATCCTTTAATGCCATGAGAAGAAGCAGACATTGCTCATGGACCAAGGGCTCTGTTTAGCTCCTGAGCCTAGGCAGATTGTGGGGAGACATGGGTCCTGATCAGTCACTGTTCCTGCTTTTGCAGGTTACAATGCCTGGAGGCGCTTCTGTGGGCTCTCCCAGCCTCAAAACGTAGATGAATTCTCTGAGGTGCTAGGCAATTCCGAACTGGCCAAGAAGTTCTTGAAGTTGTATGGGACACCGGACAATGTTGACCTCTGGGTTGGGGCAATCGCAGAGCCCTTTGTTCCCCAGGGCAGAGTGGGACCCCTGCTTGCCTGCATCATTGGCACCCAGTTCAGGAACCTGCGTGATGGGGACAGGTAGGTAGCTCTGACAGCAAACCTTCCCCGTGGCATTTATTATGGGAAAAAATGCTGACATTTCATGTGACACACTAATCCAGCCCATCTCCAACTTGCCAGTGAGTTCTCCCAGCAAGGCTCAAAATTTTATTTTAGCCCAGTTGCCAAAGGAGTCTTTTTTTCAGCCTATTCCTGCAGACCCATGTGGTTGAGGAGCACCAGCTCCAGGCCTGGGTGATCTGCAGTAGTCTTTGCCTGAGGTGACATTTGCTCTCAGGGTACAAAAGAAGAGGTTCAGTCACTGCAGCCCAGCAGCCTGGTGATGCTGCGTGGAAGAGGCAGGGTCTTTGCCCTGGCAGGAAAGTGGCAGAATCCAGACCTGGGCACACTGGAGACACCTCTTTCCAAAGGGGTGCGCCTGCTGCCTGATGAATCAAGGTGGATCTGAGCAGAGACTCACCTTGCCCAGATTCCCATCTTGGCAAGTAACCGGCACCAAATGCCTTCAAGGAGACTATAAACTGTTTCTGAAAATATCATTGCAGATTCTGGTGGGAGAAACCAGGAGTTTTCACTCTGCAGCAGTTGCATGCACTGAGAAAAATCTTACTGTCAACAGTGATCTGTGACAATACTCATATCAAAAAGATACCCAGGGATGTGTTCAAGATCAACAGTTATCCTGAGAACTTTGTTGATTGCCACGAGATCGACAAGCTCAACCTCTCACCCTGGAAAGATGAACCTGAAAGTGGCACAAAAGGTATGCAGTTGTTTGAGGTCTGTCAAAAATAATAAATGCCCTACAAGGTCAGACTCTTCCATGCCTAAAGAAATAAAATAATTAAGGTCATTGCAGTGACTCTGCCCCCCAAAAGACCTTGACCATCCCTCCAGCCCCACTCAGACACCACTGGAGGCAGAGATGCTGTTAGCCTAGTCTCCTTGCAATCCATCACCTTCATCATCCCTTACTAGACTGCCTCTTCCTCTTCAGCTAGATAGGAAATCCCTGAAAATCCAGTCTGTTCTGGCCTTTGTGAATGTGTCCTCTAAAAACCTTATTCCAGGACAACTGGAGTCTTACTTCACAGGAAGGTTGTCCATGAGGAAATTAATTGGAATTAGCCAACCTGCTCCAAATTCATACTCTGCTGCTCCAAGCCCCTGCTCTCCCCTCGCCTTCCCTAAAGCTTTAAAGCATTTTAAGGTATATCTGGAGTTGTATTGACATTGTATGGCCTGACACACCAGTAGTTTAACACACGTAGTCAGAGATTATGATGTACCACATCCTGAAAGACAGTAAAACAGTGTCTTCATTTAAGAGATGTGGACACTAGCTGTGTCCTCTTACTAATATGCTTTTGGCATAGGCTCTCCCAGTTGAAAATGATGTAGGGAGAACAGAGACTTGCAGAAGACAGGTATGACCTGAGCAGAATGGACTGCGTTGGACTTTTTCCTTCTGGCAACCCATTTATAGATGATCACAATACCTGGGGATCACCTACTCTGTCCTTCTGCAAGGCACAGACCACAAAGCATCTCTGTTCAGTTCCTGTATTGAGTTTGATTAACTGTATTTGAGAGGGACACTGTTTAAGAAAGATATTTGCATTTGATGGAAAGGCTAAATTATGGTGACTTCACCCCATTCTTTAGGAACCAACTCCAGCTGATGCTTGCCTTCTTGATACGATAGAGGCTTCCTGATTTCTTTTATTAACTTAGTCTTACAGTCAGTAAAACTTGCTGAGCTGATTCCTGTGGCTCTTTTATCACCAGCCTGGGAGGAAGCTGAACTGTGTTTGCATAATCCAGAAACAGTGAAATCCCAGGGTGTTAAAAAGCAACTGCTAAAAGTTTAACCTTTTCAAGTGCCAAGAAATTGCCCCAAAAGCACTCATCCAAAGGGTGTCTGATGTTAGGTCACTGAGGGTACCTTTTGACAAGGCTGGAAGTACTGCGATGTCTCAGAGGCACAAGGATACAGGAGTGACCTGGTTCTCAGTTAACCATTCACCAGTGATTACTTTAAGCTATAGAGTCAAATAAAAATGTGGGGAAAAAAACTGTGTCCCAGAAAGATTTTCTGCCTTTCAGTAGCTTTTTCTGCTTCATCGACAGTTTCTAATCCTGCTCATCAGACCAGCACTGGAAACTCCTAATGGTGGCACTGAGCTGCTCTTGGGAAAGTGCTGCCTGTGCATCATGCTCAGCTGACTGCTGTCGACTGGAACTTGGCAGATGATTTCCCAGAGAGGGGATCAAGACTATGTCTACTGTTTTATTTGCTGTACTGTAATTTTTATATCATTTATTTGTAAAAGCTTCCAGTAATGTAAGTCTTCAGGTGGAAAGGTAGTGATATTTTATTGTCTGTTGCCCTAAAAAAATGTTCAGAAGTGTCTAAGAGTTGGTTAGGTGCTATATGCTTTATGACTCTCTAAAGGCACAATCAAGACAAATTTTTTACTTCCCATTCTGAATGGGTGTCAAATCTGGAGGTTGATGTGCTTGCATTTAAAATCAAATTCCTTATCCTTTGTACCTGCTCAGAAATTTGTACCTGCTCAGAAATTTGTACCTGCTCAGAAATTAGCAAGTTCATGTATCAAAGCACAAATGTAAAAATCATATTAAGTTTCCATCTCTCCTTAGCACAACTGGGAGGAAAGGAGGGGACTGGGAGAAAGAGGGTGGCAGCCTAAGGCAGACTCACGAGACAAGCTTGTGAGTAAAGTAGGTGCCTCTCTGATGAAGACCATTAAAGGAGATGCTTGGTAAAATCCCATGGCTCCAGCATCAGCATACGCTCTTTGCCGTGGTGGGGTATGCTGGCAAGTCATGCTCAGCGCAGCACCCTACGCTGCCCACTCATGGCCCAGGGGGTCCGCAGGAGACCCGCTGGATTGCCAGGACCCCAGGTGAGTGATGGAGCTTGGGGACCATGCTGCTCCGTGAGCCCCCAGCACATGGGGAGTGGGGAAAGGCTGCAGTGACCCTGGTCAGAGGAAGGCAAGACATCATCCTCTGACACATAGAAGACAGGGCAAAACCAGACAGTATTCAGAAATCAGGAGCTGCAGCTCTGGAGTGTGTCTGAGTTTAAAAATATATAGGTTGTGTTAAAAACCATGACGTTATCAGTGCATGGCAAGGATGTTAAGCAATACATTTCTGCTGTTTGCCTCTGGTTTCTGAGTGCCCAGGCACGTTCCCCTCATACTTTCAAGATCTGCCCAAGCACTGAAAGCAAAATCTTGCTTTGCTTAAAAGGAAGGCTAGGAGAAACAAAGAAAGCACCAACCCCTGCAGACACATGTAAGGTCTTTAATTCCCCTCTCCCAAAGCTGTCTTGGCTTTCCACTCTTGTGGCAGAGGTACCTCCCAATTGCTCCCTACAGAAAGAGGTAGGAGACAGTGCCTTCTGCTGAGTGTGCTTCCAGGGAAATGTGGCAGCCCTCAAACCCCAAGACAGCCACTTCCCCAGGCAGGATGGTCACAGGCTTGGGATAAATACCTCCACCTTGTTGCTTTTGAATAGGAAAATGTGATTATAAGCATGCAGCAATGATCACAGGAAGCGTCCAGCCCTGCCTGGAGTCCAGATGGAGAGAAGTTCTCAGGGTTACAATTATAAAGAAATGTCCAGCTACCCACCACGTGTCTGTCCGTGCAGGTGGCACAGTTCTGTGGAAGGAACATGGCAAGCCTTTGACCAGCTCCACTTATAAGCTTTTCTTCCTCTGTGGACATTTTGCCTGTCTCTGCTATATCAGGGTTGCAATCCATGGTCATCTCTGCTGCAAGACCTTCTTGTGGCTGCCATGCTCCCCCCTTCAGCTGCTACACACACAGCTGGAGCTGGAAGATAGGATCACTAATGGGAAGTCCCATTTGTCATTCCTGATAACCCCTGATAGGCGGTGAGCATGGAGTCACGAACCTGCTCAGTGAGTTTGGGAACATCATCTGGAGCCAAGCCAAGGATTTCCACTTCTGGTAGGATCTGGATTTTGCTTTTTCCTGGAAGAGAGAGATAGGAAGGTCAGAGAGGGGCAAGAAAATGTGAGTGGTGTAGAAGAGCAAGAGAAGACATAGCAGAGGGATCAGTGCAAACCAAGGAACAAGACAGAAATGAAGGGAAATGCCCTCTTTCCCACACCAACAGTGGTGTAGCAACCCAGTCATGTCCCAGATGCACACAGCAAAAGCCCAAACCAGACTTTTCCCATCCACAGAGACAGCAGAAATCATAAATACAAGTGAATCTCTCCCCAGATACATCCAATGCAATGATTCATATAGAAGAAGTTGTCACAGCAGAAAGACCTCAGGGTCTCTCTAGATCATGGCAAAGAGAATGAGACCTCTGTAATACCACACATCCAAACTGACCATGCTCTGATCTATGTATACTAAATTCAGCAGAGTCTCCCCTTCCAGAAACATATTTTGGGATGACAGAAATTGCACCCAGGACTCCCTGCTTGGCCAAGGTGTGTCATACTCCTCTTGGGAAGTGTCTAAGCAATGGACTGATGCAAACAGGAAGAATATACTGGGGAGCTGTCATCATGGTTTTCTGCTCTTGCACCCAGTGGCCCTTGCTCTGGCCAGCAGAAATGAACAGATGCACAGACATGCACCTGAGGATCTGGGCACTGTCTGTGTTATTTTCTAACTTTCTTGCATGCCTTTACATGTGTGCTAGGAAATGAGATCCAGAAGTGTTGCTAGCAGAGCCATGCAAGGGAGGCAAAACAGAAGCGTAGATAAAAGCTTCACAAAGGAAGAAGGCATGCTCCCTGCCTGCACATCTTACGTCCAAAGCTAGGCTTGGTATCTCAGCAGTCTACTATGCTTCACTTGGTCCTACAGAAAAAGCTGAGTGATGACAGGGGCTGTGTTGAAAGTGTACGTCTGTTGGGGTAAAACAGA
This sequence comes from Aviceda subcristata, assembly GCA_026770115.1. Lineage (NCBI taxonomy): Eukaryota > Metazoa > Chordata > Aves > Accipitriformes > Accipitridae > Aviceda > Aviceda subcristata. The sequence continues at coordinate 12,737,233 of JANVCT010000074.1, read as the reverse complement.
CTTCCAGCAAGCACCAGACTTGCTCCATGCATGACAGTGTGCACCTGCTAGACACAGAGTTGGGCTTTCCAGAAGCTCATCAGCATGCCCAAAGCCACTGTGGATATGGTGAACTGTCCTGACCTGAGGATCAGCCTGCTCAATGTGCAGAAATCTTTGCCACGTGTAGCATCTCTTCAGAATCAGCCCTGGCAAAACTTGCAGGTGGGAAAAGTGGGAATATACAGGAAAAGCTAACTGTGGTTCTTTCTCCAGCAGTGAAGATCCTACCTCCTAGGGTAAGGTACATGCAGCCGCAAATAGTCTTTCCTAAAAGGCTCAGGGAGGTTGTAGAATCCCTTCCTCGAAGTTACTCCAAACTTGACTGGACAAGGCACAGAGAAAACTCATCTATTTTTAGAGCTGGCCGTGCTTAAAGCAGAAGGTTCAGCTGCTTCAGAGATCCCTTCCCATTGCATTTGTCTCTGATTTCCCAGAGTAGTGCTCTATCTTGGTTGCCCAACTGAGCAGGAGTGTAATGGGAGGAAGCAGGCTAGCAGAGCAGGGCTGATGTCCCTGCTCATGCTCCTATCAACACCCACCCACGGCAGGGAATGCTTCCAGTACCAAAAGGCTTTTGTGTGTCGCCAATAGGGACAGAATAGTCCCAGCAGATTAACAATTAGTAGAAACAGAGAATGCAGTGTTTAACATTTGCACCAACTCTCTCTTCCAGGTGTCTGCCTGAGAGGGGATGACTACACCCAGCCACAAGCAATGGGAGGAATGAGAATTTCAGATGCAAGTCCTCCCCTTAGGAAACAGCAGGGCTGGCCTGGGGGGAGGTGGAAAGTGACAGAAGCCCGTTTTGGGGTGGGCATCAGTAAAGGAAGTGGAGGAAAAGGTTGGGTTACCTTTCTTTGTTGGAGTTTGAAACATTTTTTCCTGCATTTTTCTTCTGAAGCCCAAGACTTACATAATTTTTTCCCCATAACATTTTATCAGTGACCAGAGAAATTTTTGTCACCATAAATGGGTGAAACATGGTAACTGGGAGGAGACACACTCTCAGGGTGACTTTTGCTGAAAGCTCCATGTTTGCTTTTGTTTCCCAACTCTCCATGCACCTGCAGATCCAAGGACAGCACGGTGGGGCCAGGGGCAGGACCTGCCCCTGGGCTCCGCTTCTTCTCCATGTTCCCTCATACATTGGACAAGCTGTGAGAAATCCAAGGGGAGAGGCAAAAGCGATGCCTGGAATCTCCCATTCCCTCTCCTCCCAAGAAGGCAGGAGGAAGGTGGCTCTCACCTGGGCTTTCACAGCCAGCTGGAAGGCCCCACATTTGAAGGGCAACATGGAGCTACCATGACTGCAAGTTCCTTCAGGGAAGATGAAGACACAGAACTGCAGGAAGGAGAAGATACTGAGACAGAGGGACCTCCAGTTACTATTCTAAGCCACTGCACAGGCATACTCCCCTGGGACTGATCTGTCTGCTCCTGATCATGCAGAGACATCATCTTCCTCCACTTCAAGCACTTTATGGACACACAACACACTGAACCCACCAGAGATGCTCTTACTCTCTTCTGCTCAGTGCCCAGCCCAAAGATCCCTTTCCAGCCACATCAAAGTTCCAGTGGCTCCTCACCAGAGTCCTACCCACTCACATTTTCTTTGTGGAGGGAGTATGCCACCTCTATCAAGGTAGTGATAGACTCTTGCCTCCTCTTGGGGTCAATGAAAAGGAGTCCTGAAAGCCAGCACACTAGGCCAAAAGTGCCCATGTAGAGGATTTCCTTCTTTGCAATGGGCATACAGTGACTTGGAAGGGGAGAACAAAGACAGAGCAAGTTGTTATCTGCACTGAGGTTTCCTCCAGATTCTGGGCTACAGCCCTCTGCTCTAGGAGATGCCATGCCTGCGGCCCCCATCCAGCTTCACAGGATCGGAAACATGTTGGGAAAGGGATTCTGGGGGTCTCCAGACCAACAACCCACTTAGAGGAGGACTATTGCCAACGCCAAATGAGAGCAGCTATGACACGGCTGTGGTCAACTGACACTCTCATCCCCATTCTCTTGGAAAGGATGAAGCTGATTTAGCTTGAAAATACCTCTGATACCCTGGAGAACAACCCTGGCTCTAATACCCTGGAGATGAGCCCCAGCTTGGGACTAGCTGGTAATGGACTATGTAGCAGCCGCTCCTGCTCCTCTGCCTGCAGTACTTGGTATTTTGTACTACCCTCCCCTACAGAAAACTGGAGCCAGGAGCAGGAGGTGGGATCACCACATACCCATAATGTCAAGGGAGGTCTGGTCATTCAACATGAGGATGAAAGGTTTCTTAGTCCTGAGATTCTCCTTGCCCTTCACCATTATCCTGAGACCAAAGATGTAGCTGAGGGGCAGGAATGACATGCACAAACACCTGGAAAAAGGGAGTGGACATTAGCCAAAGAGGTGCTGAAATAGGGTAAAGGGAACAAACACTGTTCTTCCAAACCAGCCCATCTCACAGACTGCTTCTGCAGAGTAGCCTGTTTCTTCACAGACCCAGATTTGACACATGACTTGGAGAAGAGCAGCTAGTATGTCTCTTCAGTTCATCATTTCATTAGAGAAGACAAATACACCTAGCAGGTTTTCTTCAAGCCACAGTAGACCAATGGCCTAGCAACTACGGATACAGCAATTACGTGGATCAGCCAAATATTAGATAATACTAAAATTCATAATGCACCTGTTTGTACTCTACTTCCCTGCTCACCTTGCCGAATCACAAATACAGGCTGCAATAAACATGCACCTAATTCTGCTATTGCCCAGGCTCTGGAAAGAGAGATGATTTTGCCTCTAGGTGACATTAGACTGCAATTCTGGTAGCCATATTTTAACAGATACTGGAAAAATAAAGAAACAAAAAAAGTCAGACACAAAAGTCAAGAACTGAAGAAAATTTCTTAAAGCGAAAGGCTGATGCTCAGTTAGGAGATACCAACTCCCACCGCAGCATACAACAACGAATTAGTAAGTCCTGCCTCTGCAGCACTTCAGGAGGCTACAAGCACTATGCTGCCATGTAGCAGAGTCAGCTTCTAGCCCCCGCTCAACCCACACCCCAAGTTACTAATGCCCCCCGCTGCTCATCACATGCATACACGCAGCTGCGCAGCCTCTGGGTAAGTCCGGCAGCTCGTTGCAGAGGCCGTAACAGATGGAGAGAGGGGATGGGCGGCGAGGGGATGGGCTGGGAGACTGCCAGACCTGGGGGCACCAGGCTGTAATTACAGTGATGGGGA
>JANVCT010000074.1:12699604-12725669 GCA_026770115.1 Aviceda subcristata | reverse complement strand
AGCTGGATAATTTAACTTGCTTTTCTGACATGGACATATAATAAAGATGCAATTGAATTAAAGCCTTGCGCTGTGTTCCCTCAAATGAGGCAAAGGCGCCCTCTTTCAAATAGAAAACTCTGCACATACTGTGCACAGACTGGTTGTATTCACATGACTGCCATGGTGGAACCAGCCCTATAATTACTCTCCTTAAAAAAATGGGTTCTTGTATCCTGCCATAAGAATAGGATTTCTAGATGTACAGTAGACTGTTTGCCTTTAAGCTCCCAATACTGGGGTTTGAGCTCATAGTAAGTCTTTCTAGGCAGAGAAGTTTCCCAGAAACACTGCTCATGATCCCATTTTTCAGGCAATATTGCTAGCAAGTACAGGGACCTTGCTTCAGAAATGCAGCTTAAAATGGGGTATATAAATCACTTCTGCAGCTGATGTCCCTGAGAAACTTCAAGCAGGAGGAAGACTTTAGGTATGTTGAAAGCACAACACGGCTCGAATGATTTTGACTGGCAAGCAAACCGCAACCCACTCACATCCTGGTGCAAGTGAAGACCAAATGCTGCTACATGTCAGACCACAGGGTTCCAACTCAGAACCAGGGTGGAAAGGAGAAATAGTTAAAAATCATCTCTAAGACCACCTGAGAAGTGCATAAGACACTGCAAGAGTGCAAAGCTGTGTATTGCAAACTCAGGAGATGGAAAGCGGACAGGTGTTTGACTTTTGCAGGGCACAGCAGCCCAGAAGGAGCAGTCCCACAGAGAGGGGTCAGGGATGCTGCTAGTGTCAGGGAAGCAGCTTGGGCTGAGCTGGGACTTAACCAAGAGAGAACAATTAATCTCTTTTACTCCCTACAAAGTCCAAAAGTGTGTTAGTCCTTCAGCAACATCCCTTGGTCTGCAGGCAAATTTTCAAAACTACCAAGAGCATGAGCCACCACATCAATGGATGCTGAGCATCTACTGTCAGTGCAAGCCATTTAGGCTGATTAAACTTGACAGCTTTTTTTCTAATTGGTGACATCAACCCATCTAGATCCTGGTTTTCCCACCTTCAGAGTTGTACCTGTTTTTCTTGTTAAGGTATTTAGATGTTTCCCTTTGCTGGAGTGAGCAGCTGTTTGAGCACACAGTAACATGGGCCTCCTTGAAACCACTTACCTTAGGGAGCAAAAGAGCTCAAACGTTCACACGGGGTGTGAACTGTCAGCACAGAGAGTAATGATTGGCAGCAAACAGGCTGAGAGTGAAAACACTTGCCTGGGAAGTGATCTTAGCCTAGGATCTCAACCATCATCTAGAAGGGGAATAACAACATCACCAGAAAGGGAAAGAAACATTTGGTGGAGTAATGATAAAAAGCAACAAACAACTGGAACAGTTTCCAAATCTGCATAAAGAAATCCACATAAACTCCAGTCTCCCTCTGTCCTTTGGGGTTTGAATACCCAGCTCCTCTCTTACCTGTCTCCATCACGAATGTTCCTGAACTGGGTGCCAATAAGGCAAGCCATGAGAGGCCCAACTCTGCCTCCATTCACAAAGGGCTCTGCAAGTGCCCCAATACAAATGTCAATATTTTTTGGTGTCCCATACAGCTGTATGAACTTCTTTGCCAAACCACGATTCCTCAACACTCAAGCAAGTGTCTTCAATCCAGAAGGTTGTGAGAGCCCACAGAATTGTCTCCAGGAGTTATAACCTGCAAGTAGTTGGGTATCAGAGCAGACAGATCAGTGGTGTGTTTTGCTCTCCTGGAAAGACTTTTTCCTCTCTTTCCCAGATTCGGGGCACAGGTAGGGTCCCAATATTTTAAAAATATTTTTCTAAATTTTTCTATATTTCTGTTAATGCCATCGACTTTCCACTCCTTCAGAACCAGTTCATCCTGCCTGGCATTTCAATCCAGTTTGTGGAAAAGCCATGTCTTTGCAAGTGATCTCTGCTAGTGGGAGCTGCTCCACCACCTTCCAGTACCATTTTGCTGTTCCACTCAGCGGCAATGCAGGTCCCTGTGCACAGGCTCCAGAGCCATGGTGTGTCTCAAACAGCCTCCTGGTGATGTGAACAAGGAACTACAGGAGACACACAGCCTGCTGAAGCTGCAGCAGAGAGTCAGAGGAGTGACCCGAGTGCATTTCAAATTGCAAAGGAGACCCGTGTTCAGGTAGCTGATCCTGTGTGTGCTGGGACTGCTACTAACCTTGTGCTGTGGGTGCTCAGATGAAGGGTCTGGGCATGCCTAATGGCTGCCTCATCTTCACTGTGACCCAGGAACCCTAAAGGAGCTCGGGGAGGATACAGTCTCAGATTCCTTCAGATAGAGCCACAGGAGAGAGGTCCTCACAAAACTCATTGATGTTGCCTTCATTGAAAGTGAATCAGGAGAAGATGTTGATGCTGCCTCTTTCTGTACAACAGGATGGTGCCCAAGTACTTCCCCACAGCTGGTCTCACTTGTGTCCCTGTCTAGCCACAGGGACAAGCCATCCCCCACTGCAAAGAAAGCTCTACATAGCCCAAGTTACTTCAGGTGGGAGAGGGCCACTGGACTTTGCCAGCTGGGCTAATTTTTCTGTACTGCAAACAGCTGAAAATCCACTGAGCCACAACTGGTGCATAATTCTCCATCTTGGTGGAGAAGGCATGTACCCAGCAAAGGGAAATTTGCAAGTCATTTTCTTATCAAATGACCAATTAAGTAGAGGAAAAGTCTATGGGGCACTAATGCATTCTCCTACCTGCCAACTCAGTGAACTGTTAGGTGCAGAGATGAGATGATGCTGCAGCAGCATACATCTCTGCTGTGAGCAGGATGTCTAAAAACTGGGGAGAATTCAGAGAAAAACATACAGTATATGGTGCCTGGATGACACCCCTATCAAACAATCCAAGGAGACTGAGAATTTGCTTTATCAGAAAAAGAATTAGGAAGCTTTTTCAATCTTGCTATATTGTCATCACCTTCACAGGTTGTCTAATATCAAGGAGTACAGTAGCACACAGGGGTGGGCTGAGACCCAAAGGCTAGGAGCTAAACACAAATTCATACTAGAAATACATGTCAGCTCCACCGCAGCAGATCAGCAGTCAAAGCTATAAATTCAGGATTTGTGGTTCAGATCAGGTTCTGCACAACAGCGTTCCTAGATAAAGCATGGAAAAATGGCAACCTTCTGTTGCAGCAAAGGCAGAGCAATTCTGTGACCTGACCATGCACCTGGATGTATTGCAAAGCCTCTGTTTGGGCTTAAAACCTGTGAGTCCGCCATGCTTTTCATCACAGTTTCAAAGTAAGCCCTGTTGCATCTCCCAGGACGTTACTGACACAGCAGCTCCGGGCACTACGTCATCCTTATAACACTGTTAGGCAATGACACATCCGTGAGCCAGTTGTAAAGTCCTATCAACAGTCTATTTCTCAAGACGATCTTGCAATGCCATTACACTGTTTTTTGTATCTTGCAGAGCCCTGAGAGGGGTTCTGACATACTTCTTTTTTTTTTTTTTTTTTTTTTTTTTTTTTTTTCTGGGACGCAGTCTTTATAGAATTATGGTGAGATTTTCCTCACACATTGTGATCTGTCCTTCCAGTCCTGTGTGGCTGGGCTGGACCACTATAGATGCTTGGAGAGAAGCCACGGGGGACTTCTGGCCCCAATTCCTGCAAACTTGTTGCTGAACTACTTTCCCAATTCTGTCATTTGAACAACAATACAAATAACTCAGTTACTGAGCACTTGACTCTGCTCTGTGCAATGCCCCATGTTCTTCTAGCCATGTGCCATGTGTCTCCTCCAGTTCCAGCCAGGCTCTGATGTCCCAAAGCAGAAAGGACAGAAGAATGCCATGGCTGGTTGCACCCACTGTTGCACCACACGGGGCTTCTTGAGAGGAGGAGACTCACAACCCAGAGGAAGTTTAATACAAATTTCCAGTACCATTTTTATCCTGTACCAAACACTGGTTAGAAAAACTTTTCCTCTGACTTTTCTGTCCCCATGTTTCTCAAACAAAAATGTGCGGTTAAAAACCCTATCGAGCAAACCGGAAATTAAACAGTAGAGGGACATCAAAGATTCAGGGGGGCCCCTCTGTGCTTGTTATTTCAGGTATCACCATGTGATTTTGCTTTGGATGAAAGGGACTGGTGGAAAGAGTTTGGTCACTTGCACCCCAGAATACTGTGCCCTTTGGACACCCCACATTAACATAGCCCATCACGTTAATTCTGTGAGACTGCAAAACAAGGCAGCAGAGCCAGGACATATGACATTGTGGCTGGTACCTGGATCATGGCACCCAGGATCTTTCGTGCCTCCTGGTAGAGCTTTTCTCCATTCCAGTGGGGATTTAGTCTCTTCAGCCCTCTAGCCAGGCAGTTGTGCTCTCACAAAAAGAGTGCGTGCATGCATGCCAGCTCCAGCATCTCGTTTGCTCAAGAATCACCTAGGAGTATCACAAGTGAGCAGACTTGTACTGCCAGTGACCTGCGTGTGCTTGGCTGCTTCCCACTGGAAGGAGGCGAAAGTCACATTGGGAAGCACTCACAGGGAAATTTTTACATGTCTCAATATCTGCATTGTGAAGAAGATGGGTAAGAAACACACAGGAGGAGAAGGAAACCAGGGTTTGGGCCCCGAGGGTTGGAGAGCATCAGTGAAAAGCCAAATTGCCACTTGGCAGCAAAAGCCAAGATGCCACCATGGTTGTGCTCAGTGTCACAGAGAGATGGAGAAGTGTTTTTAAAATAAGGGCTAGGAGCATTAACTTAAGAAGCTAAATACAAGTAGGTATTCTCCAGACTCCCATATAAGAAAGGCATTCTCACAGCTCAAGTGAAGAAATGAAAATGGGCAGAGGGAAGTCTGGCTGGCCAAGGGATCTCTGAAAGTCAGAAGGCATCCTTCAAACCAGTTGAAGCTATGGCCAAAGCAGGATGACAGTCACAATCAAGCTCTCTGGTGGGTAAAAGTAAAAGCAAAATGAGTCACAACTTGAAGGAATAAATTACAAACAGCATCACAATGAAATATTAAATCCTTCTTCAAACATCTAGGGCAGGAAGCCCGAGGGCAAGCAGGTGATGAGAGTATAAAGAGGCACTCAGAGAAAAGTAAATATGTTGTATTTACTCCCCTAGTCCCATAGTAAATAGAGGGATTTGCTCTTGCATTCAGCACAGAGCCCTTTTCATTTACTGTCAAAGGCTGTCTGTAAGAGACTGAAGAAGAAGAAACAAAAGAAGCACTGTGAGGTTTCCTCAAGCAGAATGCATCCACCCAGGGCTTCCAACAGAGCTCCAGTAGGAAATCACTGAACGCTATTAGACAACTGCACATATAAAATTTCCCCAGTTCTCAGGGACCGGAAAAGTCACAAATAAGATGCTGAATTTTCAAAGGAGCTTCCGAGCCAGTCTGAAATGTTCACTATAAATTCATTGATGGCTATGTACCCAGCTATGGAACAGCAACTGCTCCAGCAGCCCCTAGCTGTGGAGTCCTGGGGGCTGAGAGCCCAGCCTGGGAAGCATCCAGTACGCCTGCCCGATCTGCTTCTCACCGGGCATCTGCCTTTGGCCACAGGTCCTGCATGGTACTCACCAGGGAGAGACCTGCATGGGGATGCAGCTGAAGACAGGGAGCAACAGATGGGACAGATGGAGAGTTATAAGAGGCTGAAGGAAACATAAAATACCAAGTGCTTAAAAGGAGGGCACTGGAGGATGACACCAAGCAGAGCTCTCCCACCAGTCCCACCACCAGGTCCTGATGGTATCCAAGGACCATGGGGATGTTGTCCGGAGGAGTTTGGGCCAGATATGTAGGGGGCCAAGGGATAGAAATCAGCTCCACAGCTGATGAGATCTGTTGTGCCCTCAAGCTTTCTCTGGCAGTGCCATGAGCAGCCAGGTGTGGCCAGAGCCAGCAAAGTTAGCCAGGAGGTCCTAGTCACCAAAAGACAAGGACCAGCAAGTGAGACACTAATTCACAAGGCATATCAGAAACATCTCTCTCTCCAGTGCCGCAGGCTTGTGGCAACATCCTGGTCCTCACGAGCAAGGGCCAGGGAGAAGGGAGCAATGCTCAGGGCTCCAGGTCAGTTATTTTGTCTCTGTGTGCTGGGGACAGGAGAAGACAGCAAACGGCAGCAGAAGGGAAGGTTGCAGTGGCTGTGCAGTGTTTTGTCTGGAGGAGAGGTGTGGCTTTGGGAGGCTGTGCCCAGGACAAAAGGAGGTATTTTGGGTTGAAGAAGTGGTCAAGAGGATACCAAAAGTATGAATAAGGATAAATGGATCAGGAGGCTGTCTTAGTGGACTGAATGCCTATGCTGATGTTCTGGCTGGTGTGCTGCCAGTGCACCCCCAGCCTTCTCAGTGGTGGGGACACATCTTAAAAGGTCACGTTGATATGCAGCTAGCCTCATTCTCAGTCCAGCTGGGATCTAAGCTCCTCTCACAGTGCATCAGATGCACTCATGTGCAGCAGCACAGGCAAATGTTTCATGAAGGTGACCCAGCCCAACACCAACACACTTGTGCCTATCCCGATGGAAGAGAGACAGCCTCCAAATGACAAGTATGGACAAGCCATTGCCTTCTGGCCAGTCTGCTATTGCTGCATTTGCTTGGCTCCATCATGGCACTGGTTCCCAGGTCACCTCCAAGCAGCCCCATGTGCTCTCTGGGCCCTACACCAGAGCTTCTGAGAACAGACAGGGCAGCTTCACCCCAGGCATATAGTCACAAATAAGACTTGGAGATGGTGAAGACCTTTCTCCTACCTAGCACAGCCTGTTTCAGTCTTTCATGATGTTTTGCTATGCTCCATTTTCTACTTAAATAAGAAAAACAAACTATTTTTAAAAATGAACTAGAGCTGGTGGAATTTTTTCTCTGGATTTCAGGGTTAGGTGTGCCAGCACCCAACTTACCTGCAAGAAACCAAGGGATTTTAGCTTCTCTGCTGACTGTAAGACAGGGGCTCTTCTGCATGTTGTTAAAGGGCGTATATGCCTTCCCCCTAACAGTGAAATTCCGGTTAACAGCCAGCAAGCCCAGATGGTTGGTTTTATCCCTCAGTTTGCTGGCCAAAGGCACTTCACTGCCATACACCATGCTGCCATCAAGAAAGGAGGTGAGCGCAATTGATCTGATCTCGAATTGCTCTGCCGCTGGTACAAGCAGGAGCTGAGCGGAAGAAAGGAAGGCAATCTCTTGTGTTTTAATTCGTGGGTCATTGGGTGGGATCTGCAGGAAAATAGAAGATTCATCACCAGTTCAGGGGTGCAGAAACTGCACTGTGCTACTACAGCCATAAGAAAAGCCAGGCAGGAGACATTTCAAAGACAATCCCCATGCTAGATAGTGTGGAGATCACTCATATATCCCAGATATAAAGGGTCAGATTGACAGCAGAGATGCCATTTTAGGAGTCCAAGTCCCAAATATGCATGAAAGCCTGGAGATGTCTAAATTTTCATACAGTCCTACGGATACCTAAACGTTTTTCCCTGAATATATACATGTTAGAATGAATCTTTAAAGCTCAGGTGTTCTTATCTCATGTTGGAGTCTAGTGTCCATATCTACATTGTGGACTGTTGTCATCCAGAACTTGTAACCCTGCCTGCATTCTCAAAAGCACGTTGGGCAACTACTCAGTGATGCTCCATCCCTTTGCATTTTTCCTTGAAAAGATATACAGGTAGATGGGAGAGCCAGAGCTGCAGTACAACTTCAAAGGCAGGAGAGCAGGGTGGACGTGTACATCATTAAGCCTGTACTGGAGTGGAGACTGCAGTGTGACTATTGTGCTAATGCCTTAGCCACTATTGAGAGATGCTCATCACTTCCTTGCCCCCTGCACTACTGAGCATTTAACCATCAAATGGGTATGGATTTGCTGTGGTATTGACAGCCATCATCTCCTGTCTCTGATACACTTACTATAATCCAGGCATCAGCCATGTTGCCTTTGCACCATACCTCCAAAGCAAAACCATATCATTGAGGGAAATCAGTAAATGGTTAGAAATGGAGGAAAGACAAGCTGTGACTGTGCCTGACATCTGGGCACAGCCCCTGGGACCCAGCACTGCCACCTTACAGAAAGTGGTCTGACCCCTTGGCCTGCTCTGGGAGGATGTCCCTCCATGGCCAAGGACTGGGAGAGCCACCAACATCTCCTGGTTGGAAGGTAGATACCCTCTCCCTCTCTTTTCTGCAAGAAGAAGGCTGGCTGTACCTTGATGGGAAAGGAAGGGGGCTGCTTGGCACAGCTGGTGTCACAGTCCACCTTGCTACTGAAGGTGACTCTGACTGGGGTGTCCAGTCTGAAATCCAGGTCGTGGTCAATAAACTGTCCCCACTGCATGAACGTGAGTGATCTCTGCTGGTCCATCCTGAGCTGCGCAGGGGGGAAGCGGACAATCTCGTTTGACACTTTTCAAACCTGCAGGGGATGAAGGCAGAACATGTGCAACTTGTATGCATGGGTGCATGTTTGTAGGGTCATCAGCAAAAATTCACAAGGCATTCTTTAGACTTCACAGAAAAACCCAAATCTCTGTCTGAGTTGGAAGGCATTACTGAGTGCCCCCTGAGCACTGCATTGTTCTGGCTCTAGTCAGGTTTCTGAGCCTCTAGGCCAAGAGTATCCCTTGATGGACATATGGAAGCAGCTAAGCAAGAGACACACTGAATAGCCTGGGAAAGGGAGGCAAAAGATTTTAAAATACCACTTTTAAATAGAAGTGTGAAAAAAAAATAGTCTTTGGAAATTTCTGAAAGTTATCTCAGTAAACTCCTTCTAGCAGGACACTCTCCCAAAGCCCTCTTCCCTTCTCATCCCTTTCCCATCTATCACTATTCCACCATTAGTTCTTCCTTCATGTATTACTACAAAAAAAAAGTGGTCAAAACTCTGCTTAAGCCCTGACACTGTGCTGTAAAGCAGGGTTGGGAAGTACAATGAAAGCATGAGCATAAGGTACACAACCAGAAAATCACAGAGCTCCTCATTAGTGCTATTGTTGCACCAAGCCCAAGTGACCAGAAACCACATCACAGTGTCCTTGTTCCTGTCCAGGCACGACAAGAGCCACATGCACCCCCACAGATCACCCCACCCATGGACCCACACACAGAATTTCTAGCTGGATATTTTTTATTCTGAGGATTCACTTGTTTACTTTATCCTCTGGCATATTGCTTTTCAGGAGACAACCAGCTTCCACAAATCAAATCAAAAAAAGGTGAGTAAATTACTTTGGCTTAAATGAATTTAATTTAAAAGAAAACATTGTGTAATTCTTTCTTTATGCCGCACTTCTGCAGTAATCAGATTAATTTTCCTTTGCTGTTCCTGAAAGCACGGGCGTTGGAAAGCATTTCTGTTAGACCACCGTGGAGATTCTCCTGTGATCAACCTGAAACTGGTGAATTTAACTTCCTCCTCTTGATCACCACCATGCCAGTTGGTGGACATGCACTTTGATGCCTGTGATCTATCCAAGGACTGGCAATCCCTAAGCCCTGATACTGCATTTTCAGATGGCTGTTGCAAACGTTACCAGTGGAAAGGGGAATCCAGAGAAATGCTTTCCTTCTGTCCACCTGTGGAGGACTCACACACCATCCTCATATTCTGCTGGCAACCATCTGACCAGGGCTCTGTTTGAAGCTCCTAGTGATGGGTTTCTCCTGTCAGAGTGAATGGAAGACCAACAAACTATTAGTGTCATTAGGATCATGGCAGGGCCAAGAGCTTATGGATGTGGAGAGAGACAGGAACCTTGGAACGGGACAACACAGCAATGTACAATGGTTAGGGAGCTGCTGCAGCCCTATGGGTTTGGTGCTATCAGTAAGCCTCAGGTTTAATAATAACAACAATAGTAATAATACACGCCAAGCCTCAGCTTCTCCCAGGCAAGAACTCAGGTTGTTGGTGACTCCTTGTGTCATCCAGCCTGAGGAAGGACCCTCAGCCTCAGACTATGGGTGGAAAACAAAGGTGAAAGCTTAACATCAGAGAAAAGGGGCAGAGACTTATGCCCCTTCGTTTCACAGAAAGATGAAGCTTGATGACAGAGACCCTGGGCTAGAGAGTCAGTCCCCAACACAGAGCTATTTGCGTTTTGATCCAAGAGCTAGTTCATGTACAGTACCAAGAACCCTCAAAGCAACACTGTAACTAAAAGCTCCACACGGCTAGGAAACAACACTGTGGGCTGTAAAACCCTAAAGAAGGCATCCTACATGGATCATCCTTGGGGACGTGGGTCTAGATCTGCTGATGGAGGACCCGTCCATCCATCCTCCTGTTGACACAGCCCCCTCACCTGTTGTTGCACTCGCCAGTGATTGTTCAGTAGCGGCGAGAAGTGCCACAATTTATTTTCTTATCCTGCTGGTCACAACCACTTGCCTTGAAAACCATCTCCAGCTGAGCTGGCATCAGCAAGTCTGCCACATAACAACAGAGAATAAACATACAGGAACATACTGGCCCTGCTGAGTTTGCAGTGCCTCCTAGGCTCAGGAAAAAGTTTTCCTTGTACCCTTGAAAATGGTTTCTTACCACAGTATCATCTGGAAGAGGACAAGGAGCTGTCATTTAAGGTCTTCTTGCTCAAAGATCTGCTGAGGTTGCTCTCTAGAGCAGCAGATTGTTTTTTCGGGTTTGGAAAGCATTAAACCCAACAAAGCTGTGGTCACATCTTATTTATAATTACATGTTAGGCCTGTGCAGCTGTGGAATGATTTTCTAGCATTAGCAATACTTTTTCCTTCCTCTCCCTTCCCTTTTTATATCCACCATAAATTGCTAACAGCTACAGTCATCCTAGTGGTGTGTTACAAGATTTTTTCCCCCTGTGAAGCAGCCACCGGTGTGTATCACCACTGTTCAGAGCTGCCTGGAGAAGAAGCCATCAGGTGGCTGGGCAGCGCAAGGGGATGCCGGCTTTGCATTTCCATGGTGCAGCTTTCCCCATGCATGGGAGATAAGTTCAACCAGCAAAGCCTTCTTGGGTATTGCTGCTAGCACACCACGTCCTTCCTGAGTCCCTTGGAGGTTTCCTAGTCACAGCTGCCACCAACAGTTTGGGTCACAGCATGGTTTAAGAAGCCACTGCTGCCTCCTGGGCAGGCAGATGAGAGGTTGCACCTGGGTGGTCTGGCAAGTCTCTGGAGCAGTGCTGGAGCATCACTTGTGGATGGTGGGGCTGGAGCTGAGCACAGTCAGCCCTGCCTCCCTCTTCCAGTTCACCCTGTGCTGCAGCACCCCATGACGGATGTCTTGGCCTGCCAGTGCTTTACTGTAATGCTGAGGATTCCCATGAGTTCATCTTTATATGGCAGAAGCCCTCCCCGTGCCTCCCTGAACTGTTTCTCTTACTGCCCCTAATTTGCCTCCTGCTTCCAGTGAACTGGTCTTGCCAGGAGGCCAGGACTGCCACTTCATGGAAGACATTGCTCCTTCAAGACACGTGCTGAAATGTCCTTTCACATTTCTCTGTTCTCATTCTCTGTGCCTTTCTCACAGCATCCTGTGCCTGATGCAGAACAAGCTGGCAGTGACTTTGGCTATTGCTTGCTGAAGTCTGGCAGAAAAACTACTTGCCGTGGGGTTGAGCTATTGTGAGTCACATCCTCTCTGTTTGCTCACTCCCTACTCAAGCAAAAGAATATTATCTAGCAAAGTCTTACAAGCTTTGACCCATTGGTACATTAACCACTATATTACAGAAAGAACCAGGGAAGTGCACAAAGCACTTTCATCAACCAATTAACCCCCAAATAATTTTTTAAGATGGAAAAATAACTCGGCTTTTCCTCACTGCAGTCATGTGGGAGGGATTTGAGTCATGGCCCATCATAACCCCCTTTCATTCCCTCCTCCCAAGCCCCACAAAGCCCCAGTGACCAAGCCCCGTATCCTCCTCCTCTGCCTTCCTCCCAGCAAAGTGAGATCCCTACCTGTGATATTGAAGTCCCCCCTCACAGCCCACGGCAGCTTCTCTTTGAGGAGGGTCAGTGTAGTTTCCACGTAATCTGCAGCCCGAATGGCAGCCCGAGTCCCTGCCACTGGCTGTTTGAAATATCTCAGAAGCTCTACTGGGGCCAATGCATTGTTCTGCAGGTGCTCCTTTATGCTGCAAGGGAGAATAAAAAAAAATCTGCAGGACTGAAATGGGGCAAAGCCAAGAGTCCTGAAGGTTATCCACCTGAGCATCGGGCACCCCAGCTCTCCTGGTGTGTTACTAGTCTGAATTGCAAAGGCACAGTCATCTGCCTCCCTGCACGGTAGCTGGAAGAGACCAGGGCTGCTCCTGCCATCCTCAGCACGAGGAGCAGAGTGAGTTGCAGGAAGGGAATCTCTTAAATTGCCCAGCTCCACCTGCCAGAAGACAAATCTTAGGTCTTTACATCCTTGAGGGAACCAAACCTCACTAAGCTGTTACCCCACTCATCAATGTCTATGGGTGCCAGTCTCCACCCAGAGGACCCAAACATCTCCAAGTCACCCTGTCTTAATGCTGCTGGAGCCTCCTCTCAGATGGTGGGGTCCTTAAGGCGAGGGGTTTCGGAGGATGGCTACTGAAGGAGGGTATGTATGGGCTGGTAGGAAGACGTACACTCCCGAACCATGGTGGCAAAAGCTGGGGTCTCCTGGCAGATCCCACAAAACATCTTCACTGCAGCCTACAGTGGTTTGCTCCCTCCGTAGGAGGGAACCACTAGAAATCAGGAGGAGCCTGTGCTGGCTCCAGTCCTCCTTGGAGTATCCCTGAGGAATGAAACAAAGCCAAGCAATACTGAGCTGGGAGGAATGGCATGCATGAAGGAGGACAGAGTTACAGCTCTCAGTGACCCCACAGACTGGAGGTGTGATGTAAAAACAGGGGGAAGGCAGGCACAGTGCTGGATTGATGGATTACAGCCCACTGTGCCCCTTGGAGGATCTCACACCCTTGCCCGCTCGGCCGGAGCAAGGAGAAAAAGCCGGTGGCTCTGCAGTGCCAGTGGGGCACGCAGCGTATGCCCGGAGCTGAGCCCAGCCCCAACGCTTACCGGTCGCATGTGTGCTTGTAGGCTGCATCCACCAGCTGCTTGGCCTCATCCACGCTGCTCAGGAGGGATGCGTCTGACCGCTCCTCTGGCAGATCTCGGCAAGGGAAAGGAAAGAGCAGAGGTGAGAGCTCTGTCTCCCACCTGGGACCATCCCTGTGCTGCACTGGGGTTCTCTTCATGACTCCAGCACCCAGGGATATTGGCGCAGCAGTGCTGGAAGTAATTGCTGCTGCTCGCTCTCTAGAGAAAGAGATCTGTATATACATATATTCCTCAGGGGAGTCTCAGAGGGTCACTCCTGGGCATGAAAAGGGTATCTCCATCAGTGAAGGCTTCAAATAGCCACCATGAGAGATGTAGGCATCATCCCTCCTGCTGTTTCACAGGACAGCAGTTGCTATTTCTTCAAGATATTTTGCAACCCCAATCAATGTGATTCATCTTATTTCTACACCTCCAGCCATAGTTGCCTTCAGAGAGCCTGCACAGATACCTCTGGCTTCCACGACAAGCATTAAGAGCTCTCGTCTGCATTTTTTCCTCATCACTGTCTTTACTCCCCCACTTTTTATCCTAGTTTGGTTATAGCCATGTTGCAAATACACTTACTATGGTGAGTTTGGGTCCTTCCCCCTGGTACTAACTGGCCAAAGTTCATATATATCCCCCTATACATCAAGGCAGAAGGGTATGCAGCCCGATTTCCCCACTGCTTTCCCCAGTCCATCCTGCAACCTCCTGCCACCCTCATTGCTTCCCCTCCTGCTCAGGGGAGCTCCAAAAAATGAATCATGTCCCCATCATCTGCTGGTTGCGGGTCACAGAACAGGAGGGGACAGCCCCTGGTGGGCTTCTCTGAGTGACAGCATTTTCTACAGATTCTAGGGAAGAAGAATACTCCAGTAATCAGCACAAAGGGGATAAATATCTCGTAATTCTCCCCAAATTGTTTAAAATATCTTCTCTGATCAACCCAGAGTTCACCTCTCTGACAATCTTGGTGAGAAAAATTATTGCCAGGACCATCATTTGAGACAAATGAAAGGTCAGGCATGTGCTTTCCAGAAGGATTTTACCTTGCAAATTAACAGGCAGAGGTCTCTATATGTTTTGGAGCAGTGATTCCGGGCTGGAAGAGCACCAAGTGACTGCCCCATCCCCAAACTCCATAGCCCCTGGTAGCTCCAATTCACCAAACGCTGCAGCAGCCAAAGCGAGTTCACTTCAGAAAGAGATAATAATTCATTCCTCACTTTGAGAGCAGGAAGAGACAATAAATCATTCCTCACTTTGAGAGCAGGAACCAGCCCCGCCCCGAGAAGAGGGGAGTTCAGTTTTCAGCCTCCATAAAAAATAGCATGAAGGGAGTGAGGGACATGCCCACGCTCTCCCAGGAGAGGCTGCGCTCAGTGCTTTGCACAGCGTTCAGGGAGGGAGACCGTTGTACCGTGGGGATGGAGCAGTTCCCAGAACTGGCCTCTCCTTTAACATGATTTTAAGAAATCAGACAGGATGTTAACTGATAAAAACGTGAAACAGCCAGGATTGCTGTCACAGCAGATACAAACTGACTATGCTCCTTCTGACACCTCTTCAGGACTTCACTGCTTACAACAGAATAACCCAGGCTCTTCTAGACTTAACTTTATCTTTCGTATTCAGAAAAGACCCTGATCTGCAAAACCTAAGAAAAGGACAATACCAAAGGAAGAAGATACAAATGCCTGGAACAGGCTGAGGATCACCAGCAGATTTCTGCCTTCATCCCTGCAAAGAAATGCAAGAAGTGAAGAAAACCAAGAATCTGTGGATCTCACCGTGCATTGGAAAGGTCAGTGCCCACACTGCTAATGGCATGTGTTAAGGGAGCTCATGAGGGGTCCCCTTCCCAGTGCAACGCTCCCGAAGAGAGAGTGTGCTGCCAGGGATGTCCTTGCAGTGGCACAGGGAAAGGGAGCTGCCTCCTGTCCCAGGGACCTCAGGCACTGGTGGGAACACACTCCTTCGGGACTGTAGGGGCAACACAAAAGGGAGCAGGGGGCAGAACACACTGCCAGTGCTGCAGGCAGGCAGCTTGCCAGGGAGCCCGGTCAGCAACACAGAGCGTGCAGGGACCGTTGGTGCATGGGATTAGAAGAGCTGGAGGGGAAGAGGGATCAGCCAGGGCAGCATGGGAGGTCCTCTACACATAGACATTTGGGATGTTTTTGCCCAAAGCTGATGCACTTACCTCCCAAGGCTGCTCCAAAGCAATCAGCTTTATCAGCATGAGCCCAGAGCTGTAGGCTGTGCCTACTGCACATTGCCCACCACGGAGTTGCCGGCAAAGGTAGCCCAGAGTCCAGCCTAAAATGCTGAGCTAAACCCATTCCTTGTGCAGGAGCTGTGCTCCAGCTGTGCTTAGTGCCAGGCGGAGAGTGGCTCTGCCCGCCCTGGAGCAAGATGGGAGAAGCCATCACACAAGCAGTGGGAAACGCAGACCTCAGCTGAGTGCTCCAAACACAGCCCCAGTCCCCCCAGCCCCCATCCATGGTACAGAAATAAGTGCTCCATGAAAGCAAAAGCGTGCAACAGGCCAGGCTCTCACCTGTGATCTTCTGCTGTCCTCACCATGGCCCCCTCTGCGCCTGCGCTTTTATCTGCAGCAGGGTGTTATCTGCAGCAGGTGCCCCAGTGGGGCTGACCCACGGGGCTTGGAAACTCCCCCACGGGTGCATGAGACCAAGGCAGTGCAGCACCCACCTCCCATCCCACCTCCCTAGCAGGGAGGCTCCTGTTGCACCCACCTGAAGACACAGCCTGATGCTCAAGCAGAGCTTCCCTGGGTTTTTTTTTTTGGGGGGAAGATGCAAGGCAGCACTTTGCCGTGGTTTGAGAGTCTTCACTCCTGCTGATGTCTTACAGGGACAGGGTTCCTTCCCCCATGGTGGTCTTCATCCTTTGCTGCTCTTAAAGGGTTGAAAAAACTGTCTTCATATCCACCTACGGAGGCACCACCTCTGAAGTGTGTCTGCTTTGCTCAGCCCTCCCCATCCCACCTCCCTAACCCACCCTGCCCCGTGTCCCTGTAGTGGTCTGGAAAGGTCCACGAATGCTGCTCCTTCTGCACTTCCCTGCATAGGCAGGAGCAGCAGGAGGAGGCGCCTGGATGACGGTTTGAACAGGCTTCACCAACCTCCAGCTGCTGATCTTGAGCACAGGGCAGCTCAAGTAGGATCTCACCCTTGCCCAAACTACCATTGTACTGGGAGTTCATCTGGCAAAGTATCACCTCTTCCCCTGGCCAAAGCCCGTCTCCCTGCCCCAGTGCAAATCCAGCTGATGGGCAAATCCTTGCCGTGTTACAGCTAAGCCAATGAGGCAGGGTAGTGGGATACTGCTGGATCAGGCGAACAATGTGCTTGAACAAGCTGGTGTACAGAGAAGCAAAGGAGCTGCTCACCAGCACTGTTCCTCAGCTCACTCCTAACTAACTGCACCTTGCAATTGTGTTTTTCCTTCTGTAACAGAAACTCCTTGGTTTAGCAGCACAGACTGAGAGCACCCAAGTCTCTGCTACTCTTCCCCCAGGGTAGGTTAAATGAACGTCTATTAGCTGAACTCTTCCCTGTGTGGGACCCTCCAGGAACCACAGTGGTTGTACAGTGCCTCTAGCAGTGACTCTGCAGGTGCCCCTGTTCCAGAAACTGGGCTCCTTGCAGGTGAAGCTGTACTTTTTGAGACACTGTCTTGGTCCTTCAGTGCTTTAAAGAAAATCTGCAAAGCAAATTGCAAATCTTGTAGTGAGTCACAGGTGAGGCTGCAGCTGGAGCACAGGTCCTGTTTGCAGACCCCTAGTCCAAGACAGGTTTTGACAAACTGGAGGGACTCCACATAGAGCACAGAACATATGGGAAAGCTGGGTTTGGTCAGCCTGGAGGGGAGCCTCACTATTGGCTTCAACTGTCTCATGGGAGGGCTATAGAGCAGATAGAGCCAGAGTCTTTTCCAAAGTGCACAGTGAAAGGACAAGAGGCAATGGGCACAGGGCGCTGCAAAGAAAATTCCCATTAGATGTAAGAAACACACCTATAACAGTGGTAAAGTGCTGGGACACAGCCCAGAAAAGGGATGGTATCTGCATCCTTGGAGATAGCGCTTACTTGAAGAAGACCTTGAGCGACCTTGAGCAACCTTTCCCTGGCCTTTGAGGTAGCCCTGCTGTGGGCAGGGGGGGACCAGAGGCTCAGGAAGTGCCCCCACCCCACACCCTTATGTGATCCTGGGAGCTCGGCATGTTTGAAAGAGAAGCAGAGTAGCTGCCTGAGCTGCCACCATCACCAGCTGCTTGCACAACGGCAAGCGCAGCACTGCTCTTGTGCAAAGGGGAAGAGCTGGCAGGTTTCCAAAGCCATTATCTGCATGTTTCATCTGCCGTATCATCCAGCTCACCGGTTAGAAGAGGATAAGGATTTTTCAAAGGCTAGTGAGACAGTTAGTGCACATCTGTGCTGACAATTGCATTTCACAATTAGGAACTTACTTAATTGCTCTCAAAACTGCTTCAGAAACTGTAGAAGTGGGACGTTTTGAGAGATGCTTTGTCTCTTGAATGTGCACTTTCCCTGGAGACTGACCCTGCTTCCAGATAACAGTAGATGGAAAAGGCCAGGTGTCTGGGTGAGCCTTTTGTTGAGCATCAACACAAGTGCCATGCCCTCATCCTCACCAGCTTCAGCAGCAAAGGAGAGACCATGTGCTGCTCCTCCAGAGTGAGGAAACGAGTATGTCGATGCAAATAATAGCACCTCAGAGCAGAGATGTGCCATCAACACCTGGGATACAGCACGGCAGTTAAAAGCAGAGCGTACAAAGCAGAACATCTAGATTATATTTCCATTTTACCTTATTTTTTTTGTTTCTTGTAGACTTTTACGTTTATCTACCAAAGCCTGAAGGTCTTAAACCTTTCCCAAGAACGCTTCTCAGCTTTGCTGTAAAGTCTGCCTTGGAAGCTTTACAGCCTTGGAGGTTTGGTGTTGGGGAACCAACTGAATTAGGGTGACTTTGCTAAATGATGAGAGTCTGTGTTTATCGCAGCAAAATTTGCTGGGAGGCAGCCCAGCACATGCCTGGGGAGCAGAGAGACAACATGCACCTTCTGGTCACAAGGGCTCAGCTGAGGAGGGAGGAAGCACCAGGAGCAAGGGAGCCATCCTGCAGGCACTGGTTGCAGACACGGCCTCCAGCTCTGGGCAGACCCCAAAACATTACAGCCACTGCTTTTCTTCCTAAGGGTTTTGTTCTTCAGTTCATCCCCTTATGAACTGATAAAAGCAATGACAGGCAGTTTCTTTCAAAAGACCTTAAACAACTCGCTTAGGAAACTCCAGCTGGTAAATTCAGTTAGAACAGCAAACAACTTCCTCCATGGCAGGGCAAGCTGAAGATAAATTACTGGGTCGCTGATGACTTTCATGACCTAAGTCTTGTTTCAGAAATCATGGAAACACCTTCCAGCATTCACAGCTGCAGCAACTTTATTACTTCAAAACTTTCAATCTGTCCTTGCCCTGACTCCTGTCCACCACAGGGGACAGTGGTTCACTGCAATATCAAGATCCTCCTGAATCATTTCTCTCCAAGGTGTAGCAGCTTCCCAACCAAGTCCCTCCTGTCAGGGAATCCTGCAAAATCCCCAGAAAAGCCCACAGTGACTTTTGCCACGTTATCTGAATTCCCAGAGGACCAAGGTACACAACTGCCATTCCACAGAACTGACCCAACATTTATGGCAGTGGCCTTTGCAGAGCCCCACATAACACTGCAGATCACAGTTTGAAGTGCTCGCCTTTCCACTGATGGGACTATGAGGCATCAACTACTCAATGACTTGTAAGAGCAAGGTACAGAGCCAAGACCTGTGGTCTGACTGCAGAGCTTTTGGGGTTTCCTTATTTTTCCCTCTTTTAGCCAAAATATACTGAAACATATAAAGAGTATTATCCAGCTGAACTTTCCAGCTAGATGAGAGGGGAAAACCACCTTTTTTCTTCTCCTTTCTTGGGGTCAGATACCACAGAGAGCAGCTCTGCTCAGTTCCAGACATCTAGGCAAGCAGGCAGAAAAACTACAACTCCTAGCAAGACTGGAGGAAAGCTCAGTCTGTCTCCAGGATCTCCACCCCTCTCTTGCCAGATCAGAGAGACCACACAGTGTTGATGCCCTGCAGAACTGAGCAGCTAGCGCAGGTCCACACAGGAGGATTGGACATCAAGTAGCCCAAGACTCATGTGTCTGTTGTGGTGGCACTACAAAAATCAACACCAGTAATGGCATTTTTGATAATACACATTTAGACTTTTGCATAGGGCAGCAGTCCCCAGAGCAACTCCAAACTGGGAGACACAGAGGCAGCAAAGCCTCTTCTCTAGGCACAGTACTGATTCAAGGCTCTAGTGGTAGGCTGTTAATCTCTTGGGTAAGAAACATGGAAGAAGACCCTTGCAACAACCTCTGAGCAGCTGCTGGCAGTGTTTGGTCAGGTCCTGCTGGCTGGACAGGACCAGTCACTGCTGGCACAAGATGTGCCTGGACTCTCTGGAAGTTGCATCAGATATTTAAGAAAGCTGCAAGTAGGCTGTGCATTCCACCTACAAGATTGTTGTGGTGGGGCTGGTGTCTACTGGGGCCATTTGTTCTGACAAAGCAGACCATTGTCTCAGTCTATCGCTCGCATACAGCAGTGGCTGTGTCAGAAGACACAGTAACTGCAGAGAGTTGGTTGGTCTATCCCAGCACTATTAGCACAGTATGAAAAGAAGATAACATCTGCAAGGGTTACGCAGATCTTCTCCACAGGTATATGCTCCCAGCTGGCTTGAAGGTGGCTCGCTGTGGAGGAGCCAATTAAAAATGGAAAACGCCAAAGCATTTGAAACTTCAGAAATGAAAGCTGTACTTCTAACAAAACCCATAACTGACCTCTTAATTTTTGCTCTAGTCTAAAAATGAAATCATCAGGGAATGAAACACTGTGGTCTGGATGTAGCCACCATACCTGATGTTGCTTTCACTGCTCTGCTACATTGACACAACAGGGAAGCATGAGTGTAGCCCTATGGCCTGGCTGCTCCCAGCCACCTTGGGCCCAGCAACTCTCCCTGCTGACCTGCAATCCCTCTGCAGAAGGTGTTAGTATCAGGACAGCTGCTTCAGCCCTGTGCCCTTCACTTCACATCCAGGAGCACCCACATACAGGTAACACCAAAGAGCAGAGAACAGAGCTGCAGGAAGAAATCTGGCTGTGCAGGTCCCCCTGGGCTCGGTGGCACCCACAGTAAAGGGATCTAGTGCCCAGATGCAGGGACTAAAATGCTGCATGAAGCCACCCAGGCAGTGCAGCAGGGCTACATGCATGTGCAGCTGAGGTCTGGACATGGTATAACAGCACTCAGGCCCAGTATAACACTCTGTAACTGCACCTCGGTGCTTTCACCTCCAGGATTAGGCCTCTAAAACAGGAGAGGCAAAGACTTTTCACTCCCAGAGAAGGTAGCTCTCATCACAATGACAGGAAAGGCGGGCTCCTATATGAACTGCTGCGGAACATTCTCAAGGTGCATGTAATTGGTATCATTTTCCCCTCTGCACGCCCTGCCCCCAGAAGAAGCATCACTGAATCTTTTGCTTTTTTAAGGAAAATGTGTTTTTGTGAAAATATACTTTATTATAATAAAATTTGATATTAAATAAAAACATACAGTATCACCAACACTCATGGACGCTGTGCTGGCACCATTCATGTACCTCACATAACTGTCCTTCTCAAAACAAGTACCCCACTGAAACATGCAAAGAAAGAAACACAGAAAAGGATAGAAACCATATAATACAAAACTCTCCGTGGCTTAGAAAGGGATGTGTCTTAACTCAAGGAACACATCTTCTCATATGAAAATAGCTGCAAACTCTCCATCCCCAGCTCTGCTCTCCAAATGCTCCAAGTCAGGAGCAGCCCACTGAAACAGCCAAATAAAACTGCAAAGAGAGGCAGATGATAAATAAATAAATAAATAAACAGATACATAAATAAATAAGGCGGAGTCCCCAGACAGCATGTGGTCAAGGTGAACCAGCCAAGAGCAGCTTACAGCAGCCCACCCTACAGGCAGAAGTATCGACTCCCTTCAGGGTATCGCTCCTTCCTCCATGGGAATCCTCATGCTGAAACATGACTGAGGCAGTGTGGGATGCTCCTAGGCACAGCTGCATATTTACAGGTTTACAGTACAAATAACTCACTTGTCAGCCCAGAGACAGCAAAGGGGATTCATGGGAACAGAAAAGTGCAAATTTTCTTTGCAGGAAGTGAAGGAGTTGACACAACCTCCTTTGGACCAGAGAAATACCAGGGTGCGTAGTACAAGGGATCTCTTCCTAAGGGACTGGGGCTTTGCTGGGAAAAGCCATTTAGCTAACTTACAACCAGAATATAATTTTTAAATTAAAATATTTACAGGGAACCCATGCATTGAGGGCTGCATGGAGCAGGACACACTACTGTGGAGGTAGCTGTATCCTAGAGCTGAGGCCTCACACACCCCAGTGCCATGACACTGTGTTCAGAGCCACTACCCACGGCTGGGTGGGCACCCATGGCTGGGCTCTCAGCAGAGACCACAGCTCACAGACCCACTGAAGAGTCTTCTCTATTCAACATAGACTTTTTCCCTATGAAAATACTCTAATCAGCTTATTGCAGAGGGCTTCTCCTGAATTTTCAGCCCCTGTGTGGACTGCACAGGTAGTCTTTACAGAATAATAAATCCCTTGTTAATTTTTCTTACTGGACCCAAGTTTTTTGAAGAGCTCTTTTCCTTTGAAGAAGAAGCCTCTCTTCTTTTTAGTCTGACCAGGTACATCACTGCATTTGAGAACAGCCAGTGATGCCTGCTCTGGACACTGTTCACCCATGACAAGGCAGGAAGGTGTTAGAGTAGGAGGAGTTGGTGAGGAGTCACTCTGATCAACAGACCCATCTGGATTTAACTGAGTGGGAAGAAGAGAAAACAAAAGAAAAAAGCAGAAGTTAGAGCTGATAAAGGACATCACACCAACATAAACCTCAGACAGAGAATCCTGCCTTCTCCCTGCCAATCTGTCCCTCACCCTGCAAGGCTCAGCTCCTCTATGCAGCTGCAAATCCAGCTAGGAAGTTTCCAATGGATTTAAACTTTTTTGTACCCACTACCCAGACTCTGCCTGAGCTCAGACATTCTTAAATTCCTTAACTTTGGCTAAGAACAGGACAGCAGAAAAGCCCCACTGAGGACTTGGTGGAAGATGCTGCTTCACAGCTGAAGACGCTGTTAAGTAAAGCACCTCCTGAGAGAACAGATGGATAGATACTGATGCATCCACATATGCCTGCTGGCTGCCTGGGCCAGGGAGCCTGGTGGGCTCCCAGCACACTCTGTGACAGAAGGCAGGACATTAAGAAGAAATCAACCTAACAAGAACAAAGGCTGTGCAAGACCTTGAGAAGTTCAAGGAGGCTGGCTAAGCTGGGAGGCTTCTACAACAGTGGCCATGCTCTGTCGTGGTAAGAAGAGAAATTTGGAGTCTTGCAAGGCTGCTCAGCATCCACCAGATCTAGTCACAGGAGGGTCAGAAAGCAAAGTCTGATGTTCTGCAGTGGCACCAATAACAGAGAAAATGTTCATGATGGAGCAGGACATGGAGAAGTCTTGGATCAAGTGGCACAGAGCAACTGACATGTACTCCTAAGTCACCCGAGCACTTGAGAACATTATCCGGGATGCAGAGTCCCAAATGATGCACTGTATACTGCTCCTTTTGGAAAGGGCTTTTAGAAGTCAGAAAGTGCCCTAGTCCTGGGCTCAGTTTCCTCTTCACAAGATACTAATGGCAGGTCAGTTCCCAGCAGCATTCCATGATCTCCTTTCACTGTGTTTAGGTGTACAGACAGTGACCATTTCTGATCTGGCAGGGCAAGCTTTCCCAAGAAGCTGCGAAGTTCACCAGGGAAGAGGCTCTGGGTTTCTGCGGCCTAGGAGAGCACTTGTCCCACGGCCTTCTCTTTGACACAGCTTTCACAAACTAGCATCTTCCAAGCTCCCAGCTGTACACCCTATCTCAGCATTACCCAAAACACAACATGACAGTGGCTGGAGCTGTGCCAAGGAAGAGCCCTCTTCCTTGGCACATTGAAACATCATGCCATCATCATC
Source organism: Aviceda subcristata (assembly GCA_026770115.1). Taxonomy (NCBI): domain Eukaryota; kingdom Metazoa; phylum Chordata; class Aves; order Accipitriformes; family Accipitridae; genus Aviceda; species Aviceda subcristata. Next base: position 12,702,357 of record JANVCT010000074.1, on the reverse strand, counting down.
TCTCTGCTTGGGTCCCACTAAGTCAGGGAGAGTTGAGTGCATGTCCCTTAAGGGTCTGTAAGCAGCCACAGCTCCAACAGGGAAGATGAGTTAGGGACACTGGCAGCAAGATGCTCTGCCTGGTGTGGAAGCATTACTGAAGAGCAAAGACATTAGCCCTGCACAGGAAATGCATGAGAATGGCAGCAGCTGCTTGCAGTTCACCGGTGGGAGTGGATGTGCTTTGGTCCTGATCCCACATCGTGCCTGGGGAAAGCTGCTGAATCAAGCAGATGCACAGACATAACATTACTGCCATAGCTATAGCACAATCATACTTAATGTGCTGTGGGTTAGTTTATTTAAAGTTTCCTGGGGTCAAAAGCAAAAGCAGCACTGCTCTATCACCGTACTGCTGTTTCAGCACCCCATCTCCTGTGTGACAAAAAGCACAAAAAGTAGCTGTGACCTCTCCTCCCCTCACAGGCAGATGTTATGCTGCTGTATTCCAGTCGCTTCACTCCGCTGCAGGAAGAAAGCACTTCTGGTGCAAGACGAGCAGAAACCTCTTCTCTACAGTCAGACTCAATACGTGCAATACCTATCAAGTCAGTCCTGAGCAGACAGAAGTACAGGACTTTTGGAGAGCTCTGTCTTGGTGTGAATATATGACCCTTCCCAACTCCAGAAAGTTGAAAGTCCACTACTGTCTTGCAGCAATCACTTTAAACTGTCCCAAGTGACAGTGCCATCAGACTTTCTCCTACCTGAACTAAGGTCTCTGGCTACAGCGATGGAGATGTAACTCCTCTCCACCTCTCCTCATTACAGTAAACAATACAGTGGCTGATTTTTCCTGAACTCGCACTCTATTTTCACCTGAAAATCTTGTTCCACATGCTTTCAGAGGTATTTCTGCAACTGTCCAGATATGCAGCACTGTGTTGAAAGGCCAGCTTCTGCCAAGGACATGCTGCAGAGGGCTTGATGGCACAGCCTGGCCCTTGTGAAAGTTGCACTCTGCCTGTGAGGTCCACTCCTCCAACTAATGCTGCAGCATCAAGTGCAGTCTTTCTATCTTCTGGCAGTATGCACAGTGCAACACTTGGTGTTGATGGCCCAAGTGCTAGTCAGGGCTGAGAAATCTGGAAATAAATCTGAATGAATCTAGATGAACCATTTGCAGCCAATAATGCAAGATTTATGGAGGCAAAGATAAAAAGTAAGCCAGATGAGGGCTAACTTGGTAGCTTATTGGTTTAGCTGTGTGCAAAGTAAGAATCCCTGGGTTCTGCTCCAGAAACTATTTATGCATCGTGCAACGAAGAATCCTTGGATAAAATGCATGAAAGCATTGGGCTAATCAGAAGGGGTCTCACCAACATGCAGTGAGTGATCTCCCCTATGAAGCTCAGGCCTTGGTCTGTCTGACTCAGCAGCCCCAAAGGATGTGGGAGTGATGGAAAGACCCCTGCGCAGCTAGGGCAGCAGAGGCTTGGTACCCATGCAGCACTGGAAACCATTCTTCTGGCAAAGGTGGGACAGTTTTATGGCAGATCTGAAGAGGCCCAACAAACCTTATACAATTTCTCCTGTAGAGCTATGCATGAAAGACTGCATGCAAAATGACAGACAGGTACCCAGAGGAATTCACAAATGTCACAATTATTTACTGTAATAAGGATATTGCAGTATCAATGTCATTGTCAAATGTGGAACAGTTTAAAAAAAAAGTGACTAGGAGTTTCCTGTCTTTGTGGCTGAAAGTTCTGCTGATTCCCAGCTGTGGTACACAATGCCCAGGCAGATTTCCACACACAGAGGCACTCTCACACACAAGCATGTGCAGATATTCTCAGAGGTCTCTATATGGCAGAAAAGCAACAGAACCAGTTCACAGATTCATCTGGTAGGAGACAAATGATACTAAAATTAGTGTTTCTTCTCTAAGAGAAACATGAAGGAAAAATTGCTCTGTCAAGATCCTGACAAAAGCTATTAGGGTTGATAAACAGAAGAGTTATGTTAGTTTTCGGGGGAGTTTTCAGTGCTGTCTCAGGTATTACTGATTTGCACAATTTCAGGAAAACAATGTTTGAAACTAAGAAAAACACAGATCTGCTCCCACTGCCCCCAAAACCAGGGGTCTCACCCCCCCCAGCCCCAAAATTGTTTCTTTAATTATTACCCCAAAAACTGTTTTTTTAAATATTACCAGACATAACAATTATCAACACCAGGTTGGTTTTAGGGACTAAATGTTACTACTTACTTAAGTTGATGGTGTGCAGGGGTTTTTCAGGACTACAGTCAGGAAGGAGTAAAATCAAGAAAGAAAAAAACCACAGGCTGAATATGGGGTGTGCTCAGCCTGAGCAGGATCTTGCAAAGGCTAAACAAAGCTTTGCCTGTTGACATGCTTGAACAGTAGTAGAAGGGCCAGGCTGAATTACAAAGCAGGTCTTTTCTAAACCTGAATACCTAGCCCAGTCCCATCATGGTCCCCAAAACCACCAGATAATTGTTCCAAACAATTGCACTTCAAGTGCTGAACAGATCATGGCTTGTCTTTAATATAGAACCAATCTGGCAGGTAAAGGTCTGCCACCAGAGGATTTGAAGGTGGACTTGCTAGCAGAGCCCCAAACCAACCTGTCAAACTACAAGCAAGAAAAGGAGTAAACTACTAAGGGTGCAGGACCCTTTAATATGCTAGGCTGGGTGGGAGATTGAAGAGGTCTTCTCACATAAACTTACATGGTTGCTCTCTCTCT
>JANVCT010000074.1:12664122-12674964 GCA_026770115.1 Aviceda subcristata | reverse complement strand
TTCTGTCCTTTTTTTTTTTTTTTTTTTTTTAAATTTACAACCAGAATTATTTTGGTCAAAAACTTTAATTCAGGATTTCTGGGCTGAAATTTTCTTAATCATTAGAATAAGATTTTCTTGGAGAAAATTTCTTGGACTATTCTGGAGAAATCTGACATTTCAAGGAATATGTCAATTCAAACTCAATTTTCCATCCAATATCATATTAAAAAGAAAAAAGTTTCACACAGTGCTGTTCATTGAACAACAAATGAGCTTACCATGTTTTTGTTAAGCTAAGCACATTGGATTTGCTTGTGCAGGAAATAACAGGTCTCAAAATCCTATGGAGGAATAAGATACATGGTCTAACTTAATATCCACCCCTAAGAGTGGTGAATCCTAGAGAAGAGTGTAAAGCACGCAACTATGAGATAACCCGTCTAACCTCATAGACCACAAGAAATGGCCCAGTACCTGTATCGAGCTAAGAACACCTGGAGCTTTGCAGGGCCTTGGCTGCTTGGCTCTGGCATTAGAGAGATGCTGTCAACATCCAGTTCTTCCATTTCACTTGCAGTGTCCACCTAAAAACATTAAAGATGAAGGATACGATATGGCCCAAATCAGAGTAAAGGAACACTCAAAGGACTCGAACATTAGTGAACAAGTCCTCTAAGCTCAAGTATTGTGCCAGTATGGCCACTAGGCTAAGGACCATCTGTAAGAATGACTTTTAAAGGTGAAGAAGTAGTAATAAGAGGCAACAGCTCCAAGTTACAGCTTCAGGAGTTCCAGTCAGACATTAGGAAAAACCTGCCCAGGTGGGTGATGCAACTTTGGGACAGGTTCCTGCTGAAGTGGCAGATCTCCGTTCTTGAAGAACTTCCGAGCCCCAGCTTGGCAAAGCCATGGGCACACTGATCTAGTGTTGGTGACAGTCCCACTTGAGTAGGAGATTGGACTAGAGACTCTGAAGGCCCCTTCCATCCTACATATCCATAATTCAGTATATTCATTTCTTGCTACCTCTAAATGGTAGCTGTAGCTCTATTAGATGTCTAAGTCTCCAAGTGCTTTTGTTCAGGCAGCTCCCCTCCAGCACCTGTAAATACTTCAATATGATTTTATGTACTTTCAGAACATTAGACAGAGCTTTGGTTGGAACTGGCAGGGTCATCTAGTCCAAACAGCTGGCTCTGATAACAGCCAGTAGCATGTGCTGAAGGAAGGTGTACAAGAGACAGGGCAAGCATGATACTAATTTTCCTGGTATAGCCTCTCACTTTCTAGCAATCAGCTACTTATGGACTTCCTAAGCTGAAGACTGTACCCTGAATGCATTTGGTGTCTACTGGCTGAAGCACCTTTGAGAAATTTGCCTCAGTCTTTTTGATCCCATTGATATCTTGGAATTTTACACCCAGTGGCAACGAGTTATGTAATACAATCATATGTTTTGAAGAAATGCACTTCCCTTATGTTTATTTGAAATGGTGCCAATGAACCAATTCAAGCTGCCTTTTTAAAGCAGACCTCAAGGCAAATGTATTATTGATGAAGACCCATCACAGGACCAGAAAACAAAGTAGGTTTTTTTTCTAGTATATGACCTGCCAAAGTTAATCTTTGAGAGTTCAGAGCACCACTTCAAGGCAGCATACTCCTCATAATGCAATCTTGCATCATGTTCTAAGGTAACAAACACCTGCACCCCGTAACACCCAAAGGTAGATCCAAATGGAGTAGGTTTTAGTAGCCTGGCTAACACTGGAGTGTTCCCATAACCATGTGTTGCTGAAGCCAAATGCTCTACACACTGGCTCTTTTCCAAGGATCCCATGCTGACCTCTGTAGGCACTACCGGCTTTATCTCTCCATGGAGGCATGGTGGCTTCCAAGCTTTCTCTTGAACTAAAAAATAATAATTTTTCCCACTACAGAATTGATAATTGTCACATACCATTCCTCCCCAGGTGTGATCTTCACTTTGTCTCTGAGCATGACAGCTTCTCAGAGTTCTTACACAGTGACAGGCACTGCCTGCCACAGCAGCATCCCTTCACCCTGGCCTCAGCAGCTCAAGACTGCAGTGTCCTCCACATGTACAATGAGGCATTCCATGTGGCCTCAAAGCTTTTAGCACTCAGGAAACATCAGTGGACCAAAAGAGCAAAAGCTGCCTTCCATGCTATCACACCTAGCCCCACTCGCAGCACTACTCTAAATTGTCACATCAAGTGATGTACAGCAGGGAGTATGAAAGACTGCTTAAGTGAACCCTACAGTACTACATAAGAGCTCCTGGGGAGGAGAAGCAGCAACCGTCTACAAGCTCTTGGTCACACAAACGAGCAAAGCCTATTAATTTCATCCCTCTGCTTGCACAAACTCAGCATCTTTTCATTATTTCTTTCACCAAGTAAAATTTTAATACTTAAAAACACCAACAAAGAGGTTTGAGCCCCTCACCCACAGCTCAAGGCCAAAAATAGTCTGGACAAAGTTCCTCAGCATGCTAAAAGTAACAGTAGCCTTTGTGTGTTTTAATGGTAGCTGAGATGTCACAAGGAAGCTTAGAAAGAGCTTTCCTATACTTCCCGCCAATTGACCTCCCCACCCCACTCCTTCTCCAAGCTCCCAGCACTCTGTCTAGCCAGTTGTTTCCTTCCTGGAGCACAGCAATATGCTCAAATAAGCATTAAAGACATGGCCATCCAAGGCATTTTCAATTTTTTCCTACAGCTTTTCTCTTGTTTTTCCCCTGTTTTCTTCAGGCAGCCAGGAGGAATGAATGCAACACTACTAGCGCTCTCAGCAATGCATTTATTCCCTTGTGGCTAGAAAGCACAGACCACAGAGGGACTTCCATACTGACCTCTGGAGTTGGGCAGGATTTTGGACTGTTCTGCATGGATTCTGATTTTGAAGAGTTTGACTGAGATTCCACTTTCTTGGCTTGTTTCTGAGAACCAGTAGTAGCAACTGGGGAGCCAACAGTGGCATCAGGTGCCCACTGTGACAACTCCAACTCATCAGCCTCTTCATTGTGAACCTTCTTTGTGCTCTGGTGAGTGAGCAATCCAGGAACAGTTGATTCTGCAATAAAATATCTGTCCATTACTTTTCCCCACAGGCAGAATACACGATCATCAGTGAGCATCACAATGAGCAAACACCCTTTAGAGTAGCTCAAGTCTCTAAAAATGTGACTCATTTAACAGTCCAACAGACTGGACACTCTGGACTCTCTTTGGTCTAAGTTCTCTTCATGACTACAAAATGAACCAAAGGTATTTACAAGGAAGAGAGACAGAGATCCCAAAAGTTAACTAAACATTTGCATTATTTCCTTTACACCTTTCCATTGACACAAATAACAACTCATTTGTCAAAACACTCCCAGGCACCTCCAGCAATTACCCTTCTCCCAGTGGGGCTGTGGGGTAGAGCTGCACAGAGCAAGAGGAAGCTCAGAAGTCACCAGCGTAGAGGTGAGAAGGTCGATTTTTCCTGTCTGAAGCCGGAATTGTTTGAGTTCCTGAGACAGGAGGCTGAACTGCTCTGTTTGACTGCGACACTGATCTTCTAGATCTTTCACCCGGGCCTGACAGGAGAGACACAACATGAGGCACAAACCCATATCAAAACCACCAGTGAGGCTCCAAAGAGCATTTGCCTTAACTGCATCTTTTCAGTGGGTCTCAGACTCCCAAGAACCTAAAGGTGTGCCCTGCCCAGGAATAGTAATTAGGAACTGGCAGCTCCGCAACTATAGTATCTTTGAAAACCTGAAACTCATCGTCTATGAGGAGACTGACTGCAAGCTCAATTAGGAATTATCCCCGAAATGCTGGGTTTGAACTTCAATATCCTACTCAAGCCCTGCACAAGACCAGATGAGATAAGTCAAAGATAAATAAGCCTTAAAAAGATTGAAAAGGCTTTGCACATTTATTGAAGCATTAAAATCACATCTGTAAAAGGAATTGCTCTCCCAATGCTCTATCTCATCCATCACTCCAGAGGCTCCAGCAAGCTCCCAAAACCTTACCCTGGCCTCCTCACCATTCTGGGCAGGACTCTCAATTGTCCCTCCAGATCTTGGCTCCCCCAGGCACTAGGAAGGGCAGAGAGCATCAGCACACTGGCCTGTGTTGCAGACCATTTCTTTGATGCCTCCCTAGTTGCAGGCGTATCAATTCCTAGGAAAATGCAACTGCTCCTTTCCCTCTTCTCACTCTTCCACTGTGCAAGTGCTTATTCTGGCTTCCTAGACAGGTATCCCTTGTAGACCCTGCTCATGCACTTCAGGTGATAAGTAAACAAAAAGCATTAGCGCTGGATGGGAATATATCATCTAATCAGCAGTTCTTCAACTGAGTTAATGCAGACAATATTTAATTTGGCATTAGGGCATCTGGCTGAGGTACAGGCTCTGCCTTGCAGGAGATGACATTTGTTCCCTTTTTTATCTTTGGGCTGAGATCACACCAGGCTTTGTAGTCACTCATATCATCATTTTGCATAGGTAAGATGCATCAAAACAGATGACTGCATGGTGCTCTTCAAAATTTTCCATTCCACAAAAAGTTTTTGAAGTGTCTTTTTCTCCTTCCAACTCAAAAAATAAATCATGCCTTGAAATATTATGTGAGACAGAAAGTCTGGGTTTTAGGCAGCTATAAAAATAACACATCTGACCTGGAAAAAGCTTTCTTTCTGATCTCAGAGTACAACAAAATCTTTCTAGCCCACTCCCTACCAACTTACAAGGGTGCATGCATTTTTATTTTATTGTGACATATCTGTTTTAAACATGTCAGTTTATCACTTGTTTCCTTCACAACTAGCTAGGTGCTCTCAGTCTTTAAGGGAAGCCTGGTGAAGTCTCTGAAGTCTAGCAAGAAATAAATGTCTATGAAAGAGAGTATGAGATGCTGTGAGCAACTTCCAGAAGTGCCTGCATTCTCCACTTGCTCAGAGTCAACTCCTTGTTCACTAAGTCACATTTTACAGGATTCCTCTGCAATCATGACTGTTTGAATTTACTTACAGTTAAGACCTTTCACATAAATGCTTCTCCCCTACACATCACATTTTAATAGAGAAATGAAACCATGAACAGTAAGAACAATTGCACTGGATCAAAGTAGAGCTTCGCCTAGACCAACATCTGTCCCCGATCCCACCTTGGGACACAGCCTACGACAAGAGACAGGTACAGAACCAGGACTGGACACAGTTTTCCCCTCTTGTCTAGAGACCTGAGCAAGCAGATGCATCTGGATATTGTGTCTAATAGCATCATAATAGTACCTTGGTTCTGTAAATTTATTAACCACAGTTTAAATCCATTTATACTGGTGGCCAAGCCAATAGCTTGGATAATCCACAGTTTAATTCTGAGATACCTAATTAGTCAGGCATCTTGTCAGATCTCGTGTTATTCAAAACAACATACAAATATCCCTTAAGTATTACTGCCACATCATACACAACATGGACTTCTAGCAGATTTCTCATAGAGGTTCACACACAGCTGGGCAAGCAGCAAGTTTCCAGGGCAGTGCTAGGAGGTAGGGGGATAAGGAAGAGGAGCCTAAGGCCATGGCCAGGAACTTCAGGGAACCAGCAGGAATCAAGCCCCAGACACAGAAGAGAGAGGAGACTTTTGTGTCTATGCCCAACCCAAAACAGGGAGAAAGAGGCCTCACACCAACTGAGATTGAATAGCATGATTACCAGAAGAGGCTGCAAGAGCAGGAAGCAGAGCTTGGTGGGTCAGTTTAACCACCAGTTCAGGAACTCACTCTGATTTTCCACACCAAGGTAGACCCAACCACCACCAGCTCAGCCCTGTCCTCTTAGACACTCTCCTTCTTGGCTGCTCTGTTACACTTTTCCTACAGATGATGCTCCTCATCCAGATGTCCCTTGTTATCTTTCTCTGTGTCTTCTGCTATATGTTTCTGAGGTCAGAGAATCATGATTTTGCTAGAAGGGAACTCTACAGGTCAGCAGTCCAACCTCCTGCTCAAAGCAGGGCTAACACCAAAGGGAGTAAAGGCACATCCATAACTCCAAATAGATGTGGATGCTACTTGTACAGGATGTGCGCATACCCTAATAATGTCCTTGGGCTGTTCTCAATTCATTTTCTAAAAGTTCCCAACACTGTACTTGCCTTTTTGACCAGACTTGTGCATTAAGCTGACATTAAAAAAAAAAAAAAAAAGAAATCACTCTATTTCAAACACTGCATTTCCTGTCACAACAGGTAGTTCAGAGCCCACCACTATGCATGTTTAGTCACGGCTGCTTCTGCCTTTGCACAGGCAGTGTTACCTGTCATTTAATCTCCCCACTACTTATGAGATCTCCTCACAGCTCTTTGCAGTCAGATCTGAAGGTGACTGTTGAAAGAAGTTTTCTATCAGCTATAAACCCTATTACTTCCATATAAGCCTTCTTTCCAAATCATTTGTGAATAGGTCAGCTAGCACAGCTCCCAGGCTGTAATTTCATTAGTTACTACCTCTTCTGTGAAAACTATTATTCACAATCTCTGTCTCCCATCTTCCAAACAATTACAAAGCCAGCATGACCTGTCTTTTTCTCCACAACACTTTCATTTGCAATGGTATTGCTATTGCTTTTGGATTTTGAAGGAAACACTTCACTCTTGGACTGCAAGCAGTTCCCAAAAGACCTTTAAATGTATGTGACACATGAAGAAGGTGCACAGTTGGACAATTCTAGAAATCTGGAAATGCTAAAAAAATAAAGCTCCTAATTCTAATTGGTTGCAAAAGCAAAGCATTTAAACAGAAAAGCAGCTGCTCCATCAAACTCATAGTGGTAGCTCCTTTAATTATATTTATTTCTTGGAGGTGACACTCTTGCAATCTTTTCCAGAGTATAGTTAAAACAAGAATATCAAGCAACTGTCAAAGTCAGAACAGAGGAGAAAAATGTCCTGTTTGACAGGATTATAGCAGTACCTGCATGCAATCCAAAGTACTCTGGTAGCAAGAAGAAAAGCAAAAAAGAGATTTAAAACCACATCAGTAGTTACACTAGCCAAAGATCAACAATCTGTCAAAGATAATCCAACCCTCAGTTTGAATGAAATTGTCTTCTCACTGACTTACAGTGTCTGCCTTGTTCCATACCGAGATCCCCACCTCATTCCCAGAAGCATCTGCTTCCTAAAAAGCCAAATCCCACATACCAAATGCATGAGTAAGATAACCGTGAGCTTTTTGAGGGCCTCCAAATCACAATATGCTTTGAGCCAAATATATGGTTTGAGTACATATGCCAGATATGCTTTGAGTATCAGTGCTAAATTTCAAACCCTCTTTTCCCACTACATTGCAACCACCCATAAAATCAACAGTATGGACGCTTTGTGTCCAGACCTTTCCCCAGGTCTGAGACCAAGGAGTGCTGGGAATCAAGGCACAGCTCAGAAACTGGCTTCGACATGATTTCAAGCAGCTAACAGCCTGCTCAGTCATGCACCCTGCTCCTAGGTCAGGGAAAACAAGCAAAGTTGAGCTCTGTTCACTGTACTTCCCAACAAAATTCTACACTGGATTCCTGAAATCAGGCTGTCACCTTTTGCAACTATGCAGTGCAAAAGGCAATTGAGAATGTTGTCTCATGTACTTTGGAACTGCTACTGAACAACTTCATTCCCATGACCATAACCCTCAAGGTTTTCTTTCTAAGCTGAGACAGTCCTTCTATCCGTGGCATTTCTGCACACGGAAACCATCCCATACCTCTACTCACCCTCACCACTGCCTTATCACAGAACTACAGAATAGCTGAGGTTGGAAGGCAGCTCTGGAGATCACTTAGTCCAATTCCCTCAACTCAAAGCAGGGTCAGCAGGTTGCCGAGAGCTTTGTCTGAGTCTCCAAGGAGGGACACTCCACTTAAGACAATCATATGACTGAACTCTTCCAACAGGGAAATGGACCACACTCATTCTTCACTAATATTACATCAAAAAGCAATCCAAACACAAGTAAAAATGACAATACACAGTGTAGGCACCCCAAAGCCCCTAATTTTGCCCTACACTGATGTTCTGCAATGACTATGGTTATAGTTAAGTCATTTAAATGACTGTTGCTCCACATTAAACTAGCTTTTAATGACAATTTCTCTTTCTTTGGTCCACCTGGTGTCATTAACTTGTAAAGCATCTCCATACTAGTGACATGAAAGCAAGAATATTTAACTGATGAGGCCCTTGCAGAAGAACATGACCACCCTCTCAAACATAGAACAAAATGACTGTCCCTTTCTTCCTTTGCACAGGTAGATGTCTAGTTTAAACCTAAGCAGCTTCCCTAATCCTTCAATGAATTAGTTCAGAAAACGTTTGGCAAGCATCAAACCTCCATTCCCTTAAAGGCTGCTAAGAAGTCAGATAAACATCAACTGCCATAAGAGCAGCACGTATATCAGCTCTGATCCTGTCTCTGCAGCTGAAAGCAGATGTCCCAGAAAGGACATGGCAATGGGGCAATACATAATGTCACTTCCCCATGATATTCACCCAGCCTGCAACAATTTCAATCCCATTCAGTAGGAGCCCAGCACTCTTATGCTTTACAGCCCAGATGCAGGTCAGGCCCCCTTCAAAGGAGATGCTATTTGCAGCCACGGAGCAATCTCCTCCATCAAGGACGCTTACCATCTCGCTAAACTATTCTGGGCTCCTAACAGCCACAGAGCTGCTGCATTGCAGTGGACACAGGCAATTCAGGCTCCCTCTGACTGTATGTCACCACTACAGACAGGGCCATGGCCTCATCAGCATGAGATCTCACTGTCCAGGTGTTGTACAGTGAGGCATTCTGCTCGGTCTCAGATGTTTCGGTACTCAGAAAACTTCAGCGGACTGAGAGAGCAGAAGCTGCCCTATTTGCCATCACACCTAACCCAATTCTCTGGCAGCCACTAAATCACCACATCAAGTTCCAGGGTTTGGTGCTTTGCCTTTGCAACTCCAGTAATCCACAGCCAAGGTTTTCTCCAAAGTCATCCTGATAAACACTGAGATAATGCAAATCAAAATCAGAACAGTGCTCATCACATCTGCCAGGCTGCACCATTAGGCCGTCTGCCACCATGACAAAGTGTGTTCTGTGTGGATGTCAGACTCACACAGCTGGTCCCAGCCTAGCAAATAGGACAAGGGAGCTGCCTCAAACTTCATTACTCGTTATGCTCACGCAAAGGCCACATTTATCCTTTTTTGCCTAATAAAAAGCATAGAGCACATATACACAAAAGAAATTTCAAATCGCAAGTATTCTTCCTCCTTGCAGAAGATCCTGGAAAATGGAGCAGACAGATCTGACGTTGGTAACTCAATCATCCCTGGAAGAGTTTTTGGGCACAATCTGGATGAAGTAACCTATCTGAGGACTGAGCAGGCCAGGATTTAATCCCCGAAAACTTTGACCCCAAAGACTACTCTGCCAGCACAACCGATACCTGTTCACAGCAGCAACATGTTGCATCCATTCAAGACACTAAAGCATTTTGCTCAAGAACCAACAAAACCCAGAGCATCAAGAAAGCTGACACCAAGAACAGAACATACCAAATCTGCAGCCACTAAACCATCTTGTTTTCTTCTGTCTTACCTCTAGAAGCTGTACTGCTCCTTCATGTTCTCTTTTTGCTTCTGCCTGTGCCTAAGAAGAAATAAGAAATAGAGTAAATAAGAAAGCAGCCTACCTAACTTCACTTCTGCTATCATCCCACCTTGATAGATCATTACAGATTTAAAACACTGTACAGACTGAAAGCATCTCTGGTCTTTGGACAAACAGCAGCGAGAGATCAGAACTACCATTCATGAGAAAAGCCCTTCACTTTGCTCAGTTACCAGAGTTCACCTAGATGCAGTCACTTTTCCCTGGTTTACTTTATCCTGTAAACTCACATATATCTCCTTCATACACTGCACTTCCATGGAAACAAGGTGCAGGAGACCCATCACTTTCCAGGGATTCAGAGACTAAAACATCCATTCTCTCCCACATTGCATACCTGCTGCAACCGTCTGACTTCCTCCTGCTTCTCCTGCAGGACTAGCAGCGCTTCCTTGTGCTCAACTTCCAGCTGCTGCCTACGCTCAGCCACATTTCTCATGTGCTACAGAAAATTCACAGACAGATGAAGGGGTGACATTACATTACTGAAATACTGTCCTGTGTCCTATCATGAGCCACAAAGTCAAAACATGGCTTGTATTTCATATCACCAAACAGAGGAGAAAGTAAGAAACTCTTACCACAAGCCTGAGTAACACAATCAAAGAAAATCCCTAAATCAGTGATGGCCACCTTATTTCCTCTCCCACCCAAATCCCTGAAGCAGCCTTTCTAAAGCACCTCTGCCTACTTTGGAAGGCCATGTTCCAGGATCCCACAGAAGCAGAATTCTCCACAGAAGAACAGAAACAAAAGAATGGACAAAAAAAGCAAAGAGACAACATGCGCCATCCAAAAGAAGCACTAAGTGTCTGGACAGTCCTTCCAGCCATGTGGATCCTACTGACCTTCAGCACCTGCTCTAGATTCTCCAGCTTGGTTTGGAGTCCTTGATTCGTCTGAATTACTGAATCCCGTTCCTTAGTAACCAAAACAACCTGCAATCTCAGGTCAGCATTCTCAGATTCAACCTGAAGAGAAAGGATTTTCAATTAGCACAAGTAGCCATAGGTAATCCTTTGTCATGGTTTAACCCCAGTCAGCAACTAAGCACCATGCAGCCACTCACTCACTTCCCCCCCTGCCCCAGTGGGATGGGGGAGAAAGTTGGGAGACGTAG
>JANVCT010000074.1:12633771-12652261 GCA_026770115.1 Aviceda subcristata | reverse complement strand
CATGTATCGATGCCCCCATTACTGGTGCCTTGGCGGTTACACAAACAGACCATCTGGTCTCACCTGCTGAACCAGGGTGGTCACCCAAGCCCTAGCAAGGCAGCGTCTGAATTCATCAACCCTGAGGACTGCACCCATGTGTATTTCCTTGGCTAGTAATAAATCTTGCTCACCCGCCTTTGTCACATTCCTCTACAATTTGTCACTCCTGTCCCTGGCAGATTCAGTTTGCCCAGCATGCCCTGCTAGGAAAACCAGACTGTTCTGCAGAGGGTCTGTTCCCACTCCTGTGGGGGTCTGCGGTGAGAAATCAAGAGGACAGAAAGGGAATTTCTTCTTGGTGACACCATAGAGCACAGTCAGACCTGGATAACTTTCTCCTGTGTTTTAATGCCAGAAGGGATCAGTGGGGCAGCCTGTACAAACAGCAAACACCCGATCATTCTTCTGATGAGATCTACATTAGGGAAAGACTGAGAATCTACCTTCAAACCATAGTTAAAGTGAACATATGGGGAGGTCAGGGACAGAAATAAAACTGCTTTCAGCGAGGAAGTATTTGTCACCTACATATCATGTAAGTAGGGTAGGTAGAAATGTAAGCATTCAGCTCAGCTGGATGCTGGAACATAAGGTTGCACTTGACCACCTTTGCATTAGCAGAACAGAGGGAATCCAGTGCAAGCCCTACTGTTACTGAGCTTCTCATGAGAGTTTATTAACTGACCTAAACTAAAAACATCCAGCTAATGAACAAAAGACATATGTGATATGCCCAGAACAGGTTGCTTTAGTCACCTTGAGTGGGAATCATTTCACCTAGCTTCAGATGTCTGCAGAGGCTCCTTCCAGAGTCATCGCAGAGAAGTTGTGCTCTGAGGGAACGACACATCCAACCAGTTTTAGACACCTGTCTCGGGATCAGCTGAATTATCCCTTTTATCCCATCATTTATATTGGCAAGTTCTGTGCTGGTGCTGAGGGGAACGTGGTCACCAGCCCAGGTGCAGGCATCAGCATTGTAGATGATTTCATGAACACCCACCCATGTCTAATGATTTGTACCCTTAGTCATAGTCATACAAGGATGCACCTGGTTGTCACCAGTCTCATGGTGGCTGTGAGCACTCAGAAACCTGCATCTCAAGACATGAGATTTAGACTGGTTCTTGGGAACATGCTTAGCTGGTTTACTTTTTAAAGAAACACTTTAAAAGGAGGTCCTGCTTCTACATCTTCCTTGAAGCTCAGCAATGTGAAAAAAAGTCATCCTGTATTTGTGGCTTCTTGGGGTTTTCCAGGGGGGGTGGTTTTAGTCACTGCTAAAGATGACAGCTCAGACCCATGAATTCATGGAGGGACAACTAGGGTGTCCCCCAACACACTGTTCTGGAGGGGACTGGACACCAGCTCTGCCACACACTCACCCAATGCCTGCCATCCAGATCACACATCAAATGCCCTCTGTTTTCAATCTGCACGTGGGGCTAATTGCCCTCATCCTGATTCCTGGAGCCTGGTTCCCATCACTGTCGTTGCACTGCTTGTCTCCAGCCACTAAGTGATGTCCCAGAAAGTGTCTCACCTTCCCTGCGATGAGTTTAGCTTGCAGCTCCCGGCACTCCTGCTGCAGAGCTTCAATCTGCTTGTCTTTTGCAAGGAGAGCACTGGCTTGCTCTGTCAGGTCCTTGGCACGCTGGCAGGCAAATGCTTTTTTACACAGCTGCAGGCTGGAGCCCTTCAGAGGCACCGGAGCAGTTACCTACATCAGAGAGAGCAGCAAGGGAGAAAGCCACATGCGTTGGTGTTCGTTAACCACCACCCCATCACTACAACAGCCATCAGGCAGGGAGCACTGTCAAGAAACGCAGCCTAGCCCCAAAGGACAGACAAGCAGAGGAGCATGACAGATGTATGAAAAAGTGGGAGGAGAAAGGAAAAGCTGGATGGAGAAGTGGATCAGAGAAGAGGTGGGAAGGAGAAGGTGCTCAGCAGTTGAGGCCAATGGGTATAGTCAGCACACGGGATGCAGGCAGGGCAACAGCTGGTGGGGAGAGGAGAGAAAAACACAACAGAGGCAGAAAGACAGAAGGCAGCAGAGAGGAGGAGAGGAGGATGGCAGGAATGATAAGCATGGGAGCGAGGATGGAGGTGGCCAAACTAGGAAGAGCAATGGAGCTTCTGTGGGTTTCTAGGCAGCAGGAAAGAGGGCTTCAGCATGGATGAGTGGAAGATACAGGCAAAGGGGAAGGCAAGAGAGAGCCCAGGAAGGGCCAGCACAGCCAGGGAAGGACTGGGGGATGTTCAGCAGGAGAAGCACTTCAGTTTCACATGCTCCCTGCGAGTGAGGGAAGAGCCAGGGTGGGGACAACAGTGTCCTACAGGGGCAGCAGGGCTGACAGGGACAGGCAGCTGGCTGGGCACAGGCTCTGGGCAGAGGCCTCGAGAAGGAGCTGAGGCTGCCCGGCTGCAGTCTCCCTGGGATGCCTGCTCTCAACATGTGCCCCCATCCATGGGGCCGTCTGTCCCACTGAGTACCAGCACCACAGAGCTGGAGGAAGGGGCAGCTCATGCTCCCCTGCTCACCCCAACCCTCTGGGCAGTGAGCCCACATCCAGCCCCTGGGTTTATCAAACCCTGCCTCTTTCTGTCCAGCTATTTTTGGCTGCACAAAGCCAGACAATTTGGCAAGGGGGGGACTCTCTCCCCTGCCTGATCAGGAACATGGTATCCTCTGTGCAAACTTTTCCTCCCCAGGTCTTCCTGAGCATCTTGCCCACATGCAGAAGCTACATGCTGGGCCCTGGCTCCATGGGATCTGTGTAACCAGGCAGTGAAGGCAACTGCTGCCAGATTAACCCCAGCTCCTCAGGGCCCCTTCTCTGGGCATGCAGCTGCCTGGTCCTGCCTTCAGCCCATCCTCCACAAGCCTCAGCTGTCCAAGAACTTTCTGCTCTTGGGAGATCTGAGCCAGCCCAGGAGCCCAGCAAGTTGGTTCTCCCAGGGCTCGCACAGGTCTTAAACTGTCACCATCCCAAAGTTTCACTCAGGAAAAAAAAAAAAGAGTATTTTTATGGTTGCTGGAGGGTCTGCATAGCTGTTGGATGTATATCAAATGATTTCTCTTAACATAGTATCTGGCAAGCCCATCTGGCAGCAACTGTTGACCTGCAAGTACGAAAACCCAGTGACAGAGGGATGGTGCGGTGCCTGGGGGCAGAGAGGGCAGGCAGTGCCAGGAAAACCCCCTACCTTCTCTTCAGCAAATCTTTCACTTCCTCCTTTCTATCCTAAAGGGCCTGGATTCCCCATCACAATCCCTGGTTTCCTTCCAACAGCAGAAAGGTTTTCCCTTACTCCACTGCTATTAGGAAGCTCATGGAAGATCCCACATCCTACAGCCATCTCCCACACTATGTCAGGTACTACAGGGTTTGCAACAAGCTGCTGTTGGGCTGGAGAAAGCAAAAACCATGCAGCTTGCACAGCAATGCAAACGAGGTGTGGATGGGGCAGATCAGAGTCCCTCACCCCTTCCTGTTTTGCTTTACCACACTCTTTTTCTTATTCAAATATTTCCTGTTTCTGTTTGGTGAAGTCAGATGAATTATTTTCACAATTTGCCCAGGGAAAGCTGCGCTAATTACCTTAAACTAACAGCACAAGGTAGCACATTTACAGGGGGAAACCAAGCAGGGGGGAATTGCTCAAAGCTAGCACCCCACACACAAGCAGAAGCAGCTGGTGATGGCGGGGTTTCGTGATTCTTGCCCTGCTGATGATGTGCAAAGCACATTTGCTGCAGGTTTAAGGAAGGGGAAAGAAAAGTCTTCTCTAGCTCAGTAGAAGTAGCAAGTGAGAAGTCCCAGAAATGAGGTGCTCTCCTAGATCAGCTTCCCAGCAGTGGCAAGCCCCCGCACTCACGACTTTGAGATTTGCCTCCTGGAGTTTCCGGGCTCTCTCCTCCAGGCGCTTGGCGATCACTGCCAGCTCCGCGTTCTTCCTCTTCAGGTGCTTCACCTTCTCCTCTGTCTGGGGAAAGCAGCTCCTGCGCTAGATAACAGAAGGAGAGGTTCAAGGTGAAGCCCCTGCTCAGCTCGAAGCTGCGTGCTGGGTTATTAGGGGAAGCCAAGGTCTCCAGCCCTGCCTGATCCGCTCTGCGCCCACAGGGCTTTTCCCACCCAGGGCTCGGCCTGTTCTCCTATAGCTGTCTCAGCCATTAAACACCAACCTCTGCTCTTGTCACCTCTCCAATCACTTAAACCTGTGTTTTTCCCATTATTTTTGTTAACGTGACTTCTCAGTCCCTATGAGATGCCCCTCACCCCACCCTAGGCCATCCTGCAAGGTCCCTCTCCATCCGCAACATGCTCATTGCAGGCTCTGCCTTTGCCAGCTGGGACTCAGCACACCTCCAGCATCAATCTGGCCTGGCCATCCACCCTTTGGGCTTTCTCTTCCAAAGTCTTCACAGTTTATTTCCCTGGGGTTACAGGACTCAACACATCACTGCGGATTTTTGCTGCACTGCCACTGCAAGCTTCACCATTGTCTTTTTTCTCATGACACTGAAGCATGAGTTGTGGGGAAATGGGAAGAAAGTGGCAAAGGACTTTATGATGTTTGCAAAGCAAATTTCCCTTTTCTTCCTATTGATTCTGTTTGCTCTTAATCCCCTTTTGTTTGTTATCTGTCTGTTTCGATAAGCTGCCACTTGCCAATGGCTCGTTCTCTCAAGGTTGTACCCAGATGTGTTGTGCTGTCTTTTCACATCAGCAAAAATGTCAGGTCAGCTGATCCTTCCAATTATTTTCCTCCCTAGCCCTGTGAGATCCCACCATAGGCACTTGCTGCTCTCACTGCTTTTCTTCAGCCAGAAGACTGAGGTTGATTTTTGAGAGTAAGATTTGATGAGAGCTTACACGGCAGTGCTTTGCTAAAATCCAGATGACTGATAAGGGGTAACCCCCCAGCGTGCAGGTCATACTGGATTTATGCTTTTAGTGTAAGAAAACTATCTACAATATGCATTTTGAACTTGGTGATATAAATCTGAAATGCTGAGCAATCAAATTTTCAGGGGCCCAAGGAGGCTGCATCCCCAAGCCGTGGGCTGCGCAAGGGGCTGATGCTGTCCCGGGAGGATGCAGGAGGGGAACGTCCCCTCTTCGTGTTTCCTGAGGGTCCTGGCTGCCCACCATGGGCCTGGGGAGCCAGGGGTGGGGAAGCAGGGCAGAATGGGCAGCCCAGGCTGAATGGGCAGCCCAGGCTGTGGCAGCCTGGCTTGGCTTTGGGTGCTGGGGGCGCAGCTGGGGAGGACCCGGGTGCGGAGCTCCCATGGGAGCAGGGGGCAGTACTGCACTATCACCCAAAGCTGAGGCCGAGTGAATCAGTGTTTCTGCTTTTCCAATTAAAGAGGAAACAAGAGCGACTTCCCCCTCCCCTGCTGTCAGCTCACTGCTGCCTTGCTCTCTGCCTGCTCTCGGAGCGGCTGCCTTAAAACCTCTTGTGGTTTCCAGCAGCCAAATAGCACCAGACAAAGATGGCAGAGAGGGCAGCGGAGGGTCCTGGCTCTGCTCTGCATCGCAAGGAAGGGGTCCTGCTTGAGCCAACGATGCACCCAGGGGACGCAAAGCGCCTAGGCCCCCTTTCCCCTCTGGCTCTGCCCAGCCGATCCCATGTGCTGGCATCTCTTGGAGTTGGCAGCAGACAGCAGCTCACCCTGGCCAGGACTCCCTCCCCACAGAGCATCCAATGCCAGCAGCCGGCCCAGCACCCAGCCAGGGTGCGGGATGGGGCCACATCCTCTGCTCACCAGCAAGCTGTTCTCCTCGGCCAGGCTGGAGCAGCGGTGCCGCAGGTCCTCCAATGCACTCAGGAGCTTCGTGTTCTGGCTCATGAGGAAGCCGTAGTCAGCTCCACTCTGCAAAACAGCGCGGGAGAGGCAAGGCAGGGCTTCACCTGCCTGGGGCAAGGAGGAGAGGGACTGCAGCTGCACACCTGCCCTGGACCCACAACGAGCCCAGCCTGGCTGCATGGGAAGGCTGGCAGGGTCAGGGTGCAGGCAACAAAGGGGCAGGGTGGGATGCAGAGGCTGATTTCAGGAGGAGGCGAGGGGCTGCATGTCCTTTGGGGGACGAGTGGCCTTTGGGGCCAGGCCATATCACCTGTTGGTGACAGCTACTAGCTCCATAGCTTTAAAGATGCTTTCAACTTGCACCTGGGGAAAAAGCCCAGACCCTCATGTCATCCTCAGCCACTTGCATTTTGCCACAGTACCATCTAAACTAGCTCAAGTTAAACACTAGCAGAGCCAGCAAGAGCCAGGCAGACAGCACAAGCCATTACACCCCAGTCACGTGCACTGCTCCCCACGGCTCAGGGACCTGGCGGCCTCCAACACTGCATGGCTTTCAGAGGTGACGAGAGCTTCTCACCCACTTCCCCATGCCAGCTCCCCTGGTTTGGCTCAGTAGCCAGGCCCCAGGCTCTGCCCTCTCTGTTTCAGCGTCAGCTCCTGAAGAAGGCGACACGCTGGATTTCTCTGCAAAACACCACCTTAATTTTGTCACATCAAAAGCACCAGCAGCTCTGCTGGGAGCTGTATATATAGCTTTGTGGTTACTGTTTCCTGATCAGAGCAGCTCGCCACAGGCTCACTGCTGAAGCAGGCTCCCAGAAAGTATTTTTGTGTGTTAGCAACGCTCATAGCCAAGCTATTGCTTTACAGCTGCCATATGGCAGCAGCAAGCCACACATCTCGGGAAGACCTAGCCAGATGTTTTCCCAGCAACCAGGCAGGTCTTGCAGTACCCGCTCCCAGTGCCCAACAAGTCTTCACTGGTGCTGAACAGCCATGACCTTCCCGGTGCACAGCTCTGCTACTGCCGTTTGCAAGCCAAGGCTACAAGGGAAACATCCCTTGGCTACCGAAGAACTGCTGCCCAAGCTTTCCTGGTAGCAAAAGTCAGACAAGTGACTCACAACACTTGGGTGCTGCTAAGTTCTTGGAGGCCTGAGGCTGGCTAAACGTCACTACGCTTTGGACCAATACTATATTTTGGCTTCTCAATCACATCCATTGGAGAAATAGGGCAGGAGACCAGTGCCACAAAGTCCACCCCCTTGAATACCCCAGCATGGCTGCCATGCCCATGCCATGACTCTCCCACCTCTCATGCCTGTATGGAAATGCCTTGGCAAAGCAGCGAGGGAAAACACAACGGAAGGAGATTGAAAACAACAACAACAAAAAAGTCAGAAGATAACACCCAGCCCTCTCCATCAGCGTCACGTGGTGTTCCCAGATTCCACCAGCCCTCTGAGACACCATGAGGGGATATTGGGTGCCAGGAGTTGACAGGCCTTTGTCAGAGTGGTTTGTAGGTGTTCACCCCGCAGAAATCCCAAGGTTTGGGAAAGCTGGAGTGAAATTCCCAACAGAAAGAGATTGTACCACTTTCCACTTGTGGGAAAGCAAAAATGTATTTTCCTCTTTTTTTTTCTCCCCTAGGCACAAAGGCACAGTAACTGCTGCAGTCCCCGGGGACATCACACCACAGTACCCCAGGCACCTGGGTGCCCTCTCCCACGCTCCAGTGACTCAGGGCTGCTCCCATGGTGATCAGGGCAGGCCCAGGAACCAAGGAGCTCCCCAAACTCAGCAGCCTGGGGCAGCCAAGAAGCTCCCCTGAGAGCCATGCACCCTGCCCAATGCAGTGCTCTGGGCCCAGAGATCCAGTACCAGATCCTGCGGCATCAGTCCCATCTCTGCAGCTTTACAGCGACAGTGAGGTGTCCCAGAGAATGTTTCCCCCATCACCAGCTCCAGGAACAGCAAAGCACTTCCTTAGGCTGAGCACACATGCAGGGGATGCTGCGGGTGCTGATGGGGTGACAGAGGAGGGTGGGTGCATGGAGGTGTGTGTGGGGGGTGTCCTACCAGCATCTCCCATGCTGTGCATGACAGCACCTTGGGCTGGTTCACTGCAACCATCCCCAGAGGCAAGCAGGTAGCTCCTGGGGTGAAGTCAAAATGCATTATTTCCATCTCCTTGCTGCTGCTGAGAGTCCTCGAGCTTCTTGTCTGTGGTCATTTGCACTGAGACAGGCTGAGCAAACTCAGCCAGCAACCCCTGCACTTGGAATAGGAGCTGGAGAGCTTTTCCAGAGGAGCTGATGTGTTCCTGCCTCTCCCCATCAGGCAGCCAAGACTTCTGGTGGCATCAGCACTGGGTTTCTACAGGGGACAGTTAGCACTTCCAGCATGACAGGGGGGACCTTTTGGAGACCTACATTCAAATTTCTGCAGTTGAAACCCCTTTTCTGTAGCTATAAAACAACATCTTCATTGGGGTGGGATGCAAAGACTCACAAGCACTCACCCCCACCCTACCAGGCTGTCCCCAGTTCAGCCCAGATTTCATGCCATGAGTCCAGAGCCCATGGTGTGGCAAAGGCTGTAATGTCCTAGACCATGCAGAGACCTTTCTAGCTCCCTGAGTGTTGCAGGACCCCAGGGTGAGGTGCCACAGAGCAAGAGAGCGTGGCTGCGTGCTCCAGGCTGGAGCCAGGCACGCAGCCAAGCCTCCCCCTTGCCAGCACGTCCCACTGCAGCCACAGCTCCTTGGGGCTTTGCCCAGAGAGGCGCAAGGGGCATCTGCAGCGAGAAGACGTGGAGGCAGGAGATCCTTGCTGTGCCAGGATGTCTGTCCCATGCAGGACCTCACTGCCCGGGAAAGCTTTGCCAAACCTTCCCCCCGGCACTGAGCCAGCACTGGCTGCATCGGCTGAACCCTCCTCCAAGACCGTGTAGAGCCTGGAACTGAAGGACTGTCTAGACGTCATCCCACGCTCATTAAACATTCATTTCCTTTAATGAAATAGCTTTTAATTTATTAACTGCTCTGCTGTTCCTCAAGTTTCCCATGCTGCATGGTGCAGCCTTGCTGCAGGCCGTGCTTGTGGCCCCCATGGACAGTGCTTTTCGAAGGGAGATGAGGAAATCATTTTGGAGAAGAGGCACAGAGGCTGCCCCTGAAGCAACTCTTCTCGATAAACATAAGCAGAAGTGCTGGCAGGAGCTGAAATCCAAAAGCATCCCTTGGTCAGGGAGGTTTTCGGTGAGCTGGAGTCAGCAGGAGCCGAGGCAGAGCTGGCACTGCGGGGCAGTAGGGAGGGTCTCTGGGAAGTTGTGTCCCCCAGATCAGGAGCACCCTTATCCACTAAAAAAATTAACCCAAGTGACATGTTCTTTGGCCATAGGGGAAATTTTCTAAAATCAGAGCAAGGCAGAAGAGCAGCAGGGATGCTGAGGGAGGAGAGCAGACAGTGGCTGCCCTGTGCAGCAGGCACATAGCTTTGAAGCCTCCCGTTACAGGGAACTCGTTATCATCTGTCACCTCTTTTGGCAGGCAGCGCCCAAAATACAGTTTCTTCGGGATGCATTGAGAATGAGCAAACAAAGAAAAGCCTCAGCAAGGCAGCTGGAAGAAAGCTGGTGCTTTTTCACCTGAAAACTTCAAAAAGCAACAGAGACCTGCAGCAGCTTTTGCAGGGAGAGGTGCCCAGCCAGGCTGCTAAATGGGTCACGCAGTCAAAATGCCCCTGGAGTACACAGTATCCAGCACAGTCTTCAAAGTCCTGCGGAACACTAGCAGGAAGCCATTTGTGGGACAGTAAATCAAACTGTAGAGAGGACGACAGACGCTGCCTGCAGCGGCTGCTCTGCAATGCGTCTCGGGCTGCCGGTGCCTTGCGGCATGGCCTGGCATGGACTGGCTGAGAGGGCTTCCCCCACGCCAGCCCTGGGGAACATGCCAAAGTCTAAGCCCAGCTTTGTTTTAAAATCCCTGCGGAGAGCCAGACGGGGAGGAGGAATTTGCCAGGTGGCCCCATAAGCGGGAGGTCTCAGGTGGCCTTTGGAAGCAGGTGGTCTCATGACTGATTTTGAAACATACACAATCTCAAGATGTATAAAACATATACAGTTTCAAGATGTCCCTGCAGTGACTTCCCCATCTGCAGCAGATATGGGTCCAACTGCTGGGTTTGCTTCGCAAAAGCCGTCTCTGAAAACAACCCCCCCCCCCGGAGACAGTTTGCAGACCTATTTCCTAGGTGAAACTACACCAGCTCTCCTGCTATCTTGGATACATTAAACCCACCACTTCTC
The DNA here is from genome assembly GCA_026770115.1 of Aviceda subcristata. Lineage (NCBI taxonomy): Eukaryota > Metazoa > Chordata > Aves > Accipitriformes > Accipitridae > Aviceda > Aviceda subcristata. Next base: position 12,642,087 of record JANVCT010000074.1, on the reverse strand, counting down.
CTTCACTTGAAATCATTGTCAACAAGCCTCCACCATGTCAAAGCCCTTTAGTTGTTCATTCCAACTGACTCTGGTAATTAGCTTCCTTAAGTTCTCAATCCTCACCACTTGGAAATGAAACATGTCATTGCCAATCCATTTTCTTCTCTTCCACCCAGTTTCAAGGGAATAGGCTCCCTCATAGAACAAAGCTATTTTCCACTGGCTGCTCTTCTGCAGTGCCCTCGCTGCATGTCAAAAGCAAGACAAAAATAGCATCACCTCTTGTTCGGTCAGTGAGCGAGAGCAAAACCCACCCGCTGCCACAGTGAGCATGCCTCACGCCACAGTGAGCATTGTCCCAGCAGAGGTAAAAAGGGTATTTTTGTTAAAGGTATGGGAGAAGTAAGAGACACGCCTGGGATGCAGTCGTGGTTATTCTGCCAATCCTTTGATAGGCAGTCTGTGTCCCACAGCACTTGTTCTGCTTCCTTCATTTTGCGCCGGGTTCCTGGTTTCAGACACAAACATCTCTGTTCTTCTGTCAACTTCATGGCACTTCCCCACCAGCTCCTTGCTCTGCACATTGCCAACTCCCATTTACATGAGTCAGCATTTTCTCCTGCTGCCCATCCCTCTTCCAGCCTACTACTTGCCCTTATTTATGCGATTTCCTCATTTATCTGATTTTTATCACCCCATGTAACAAATTCACGGAAGAAAAAATCCATCCAAGGCTATTAACTTCAAAGATACTGCCTCTAGCATGGGGAGTGCTAGAGCCACAAATTGCAAGATATTAAGAGAATATTCAGAGGAACATTCACTATATATTTGCTCTTTCTTACACTTTCCCCAGGCATCCTCTCCTGCACACCCTCTGACCACTGCCAGCTCTTTGTATGTTCCTTACAGTGTGTTTAAAATGAGATACGCAGCTAAAATTGGAGACTCACAAATTCGGGTCCTCTCTATCTTTAAAGCCTCTTATGAAAGCACCATCATCGGTCCCAGGAAAATACTCCAGGAGGAGAAAAATCAGCTCAGTAGCCCTGACAGCCCTGGCTTGGCTGTCCTTTGATGAGCTCAGCTTCTCCAGTCTCCCCAACCAGGGAGAAATTAATGTTCCTGCAAAATTGAGACAAGGAGGAATGTGAGTGGAAAATAAGCTCTCAGGGCAGAGGCAGAGCGTCAGCGCTCCAAAATCCAAGGCTGCAGCCAGGTCCAGCATGCAATGCGGCGCAGTTTCTCACCTTTAACAGCAAAGCCAAAATATGAGAGGTTTTGCAAGCAGACAAGAGAAAATGACACCGAAATACCACAGGGCTGCTAGAAAGGCAGCTCTGAACCTCTCCTGATGTACTGCGCACGTGTTTCTTCATCTTTCACAATTGGACATAAAATAGGGCAGTCAGTTGAGAGGGATAGAGGATTTGGAGAAAATCTTTCCTTTCCCCCAAGGCCAGCCTGTCCCCATGCCGCAGAGCCCAGCACAGAGATGCAGAGCAAGCAGCCCTCCAAGGGATGGACCCAGTGGGGACTCTCACAGGGGAAAGGTCCTGCGCAGGGTGCACGTGCTCATCTGGCTGAACATAATCGTGGCTGGTATCTTAAGTCCTCAATTTGCCCCTCGCTCTGCCCTCCAGTGTGGTACAGAGACCTGTAACCCATCCTCCTTCCAGCTGGCCGTCACCTGCCTGAAGCAGAAGCATGACAAGGCATGTGTGGCCCCGGACAGGCTTTCCCCAGCCGTGACCCACCTTCTCTCCACATTAAACACAAATCATTTTGCAAACCTAGGATGTATGCAGCCAGAAACTGCAGCTGATGATTGCTGGGATACATTCCATCTTGGTTACCAGATAACCTGCAGCACGGCATTGTGCAAAGCAAGCTCCTCAAGTATGACAACAACATCACCTTCCTGCCCTTGGGTCATTCTGTGACCCCTGGGCACCCCATGTCCCTTGTGGGGTCTTTTACCACCTACACACCTTGTGAGAAAGATGTCTGCACATTGTAGGATGAGAAACACCTACAAAGCCTGTTCTTCCAACTACCATTTTAACACTGATGTACAAGCTTCTCCCTTGTCTCTTATCAGCTTTCAGAAAGATTGGGCCTAGACCAACTCCGGTAAAGCAGGACTGTGCTGCATCCCCACCACAGTCAGGGGACACTAACGCCATCTCTGTTTCATTGCACAGCTTGGAAATGTATGAAAGCCAGACTATATACCATAAAATGTAGTTCAGTTGTAAAGTTCAGGTGCCCGATCAGGAGCCAAGACAGCCAAGCTACCTTTTTTCCCCATTGCAGATTCTTCTGGATGCTGCTGAGCAAGTCATTGAATCTGCAGAGAAGTAGGCAGAAGCAACAGTATTTACACTAGAAAAAAGCAAAAAGTAGAAGTGGGAAGTAAATGTGTTAACAACATCTTCACTGCAAACACAGAAAGACTTTGCAACTGCCTCTGCTTCTTGCGTACTCATGCACGTTGCCAATCATTTGAGCTAAGACATGGGTATTGGCTTTCTATAGAAATTGCTGGGGCTTTTTATTGTTTAGGTCTGAACAAAGGTCAGCCTGCAGCTCCCAGCACTGCAGGCTCAGGCCCAGGCAGCCCTGAGGTCTTCACGGAGCATCTAGACTCTTTTTGGATGCCATGCATCAGATAATTCTAGTTTGTAAGCATTAAAAAACAAACAAAAAAAACCAAAAAAACAAAACCAAAAAAAAACCAAACAAAAAAAAACCACCACAAAAAAAACCCCAACAAAACAAAAAAAACAAAACCCTGGGGAAGAATGATAAAATTTAGCTCTTTCCAGGTTTGGTATTTTGATGGTTGGAGCAGGGACGATTGTTCTCTGATATCTCATCTTTCTTGTAACAGAAACTCTAATCCAAAGAAACACTCCCGAGAAAGACATGAGACTTTGGTACTGACGAATGCATTTGGGAACAAAGTGCCTGTCCACAGTGCATGGCCCTGGGCTGTGTCAGGGCTTCACCCTGGGAAGCCACAGAGATGCATTTCAGTAAATCCCCTGCCCATACAGAAGTGCCACTGCCCTCTACCAGGATCATAGAGGTGCTCTTCCACCTTGGAAGATGTATCAAGAAGCTAGAGTGGCTGATTTTGTATGCACAGCTCAGTTTTTGCCCAGATATCTGCTCCACAGTTCTCGCCCTCCTGTACCTCTTTTCCAAATTACTTGCAGTTTCCCAGGGTCAAGAGCACCTTTTCTGCTTGTGTCGCATTGGCTTAAAACCTGTTCTAATTGCCCAGACTCTGACACATCAGGAACGGCATTCTTTGCCTCTCGTAGTAAAGCAAGAACTCATTTGGGGCAATTATAGGATTTTGTCCTGGAATAAGAAGCCCCAAATCTCCAAGGGCTTTAACAAGTAGCAAAGAAATGGAGGGAAAAAATCATCCCCTTGCACCACTCACAAGAGCCAGAGGTGCTGTTCAGTGGTCACTATGGAGATGTGAACAGCAACAGCAGCACAAGACTTACAAACTGATGCCCGAAATGGTATTTTCCCAGAACTACTAAGCAGATGGCTGGGTTGCAGAAAGCCTGCACTCACAGCAGGAGGAGGGCAACAAGGCTGCCAGCACTGCACATGCTGTTCGTCTTCATGTTATTCCAGCAGGAAGGAAGACTACAGCCATAGGACACCCAAAACAAAGAAGCAAAGACATAGGGGACTCCCCTCGCCAAAAATTTGTGGAAGATGAAATGAGAAAGGTGCTGCAGCAAAAGATCACTGTGCAGTAATGGCCAACAGCAACATGGTGTGACAGCCCTGTCCCAAAACTAGTTTGTCATCACCAGTCCAGAGGAGCCAAGGACACAGTGAGTAGGCAATGGCTGGTGTCCCTTGTGCTCTATGTCCCACACAAGTGACCTGGCCAAGCCATTTGGACATGTCCTTATACAGAGAGTATGAGCTTACTTAGAGAGGCAGTTAAAATGAAAATTACCTTCCCTTCATACAGTCTCACTTTGTGTTTTCTTCCATTCTTTCCTACAAATAAAGTCACACTGGCTTTTCATGGCAGGTGGCTATCTGAGGTTGGCCGTACATTCATAGTGCTTGCAGAAAACAGCACTAAGTCATTTGCATGAGGCTGAACGTTGCCAAGACAAGAAAGATTAATTTGCTCAGATTTTGAGCAAGATGAAGTACAGTCTTTTTCTAATTGGAATTGTAGGAAATGGTGCCTGTAACAGCAAGAACTGGCGTCATTTCCCAGGAAGACTTTCTCGCCCTAGTGCCATCTTTTATTCTGCTGACCTACCCTTCTAGTCAAGGGTACAGCCCTACGCACCCTCAGACATTAAATGAATAGTTTTCCATCTTTGCCAGTGGAAAATCCAAAGCTCTTGAAATGCCATGAATTCCTGCAAAAGGCACTGAGCTTGTTGTTATATGCAGCTTGGCCTGACCACTTGACATGGAAGGTCTTCACCAGCATTTTATAATTCTTACTGTGTCTGTGCTTTGTGTTATCAAGCCCCACTGGGAGCAACAGGTTATTTTGTGGATATTTAAATTCCTACTGACTGGGGGAGTCCTTGGTTTAAACATTTTCATTTGGGTTTTACAGAGTTATTGAATATTCTTAGCTCCATCTGACCTCAGGGGAAGCTGAGGCTTGGCTTTTAAGAAATTCAGATCCAAAGCGACTTCTTAAGATTAAGAAGTAGTCACAACAGCCAACCATGAGCACTCTAGCTGTGCTCCTTGCCTGTGTGGCTCATGGGATGCCAGGACAGGGATATGGTCAGCCACTGAGCTTACCCCTTCTGTAAGCACAGCTGGGGAGGTTGGGAGGGGCGAGTAATCCTGGAAGTGAACGGCGCAGGGAATATACCAAAACTGAATTACTTTGCTGCTCTCCTCTCTACCAATTTAGGACATCAGGAGCATTCACTTCAGCAACCTGCTCCCCAACCATCCTGAGTTTCCAGGGCCAAAGCAGATCCCACTGGCACAGCATCCCTTAAGAGATGCAGACAACTGAACTCTTGTGGGAAGTGCTCTAAAATCCACCTGACGGCATTATGGGAACTTTCCAATTTCCAGCCAGATTGTATCTGTGCCACTTTAACCCCATTCTTCCTACACGGATGTCTTTCTCCTTCTCTAATATTCATTATTCTGACTGGGATCCTACACCTGCAGTGCCTGGAGATTCTCATCAGGAAAGTCATTTCTCAGCTCCTGTGTCCACACAGAAATTTTGGAAAGCAAGACCAGAGTGATTTCAAAGGCCCAGGACCAAGAATATGTTTGTGACAGCAAGACCCCAGGTAGCATTATTCAGTGGTAACATGGTGGGACACATTACTCTGCAGAGGAGCTAGGAAATCCTGCAGTGCGTTGCAGGATGCAGAGACACCCAGCAAATGGATGGGAAGACCTGGGTAAAAGTCACAACAAGGGAAATTCTCACCAGATCTATGGAGAACATTCCTCTCCACGAGAGTGCTGCAGCTTCAGGACAGGGTTTAAGAGGTGGTGGGATCCCAGCCCTTGGAGATATTCAACACTTGCCTGGTCAGGCCCTGAGCAACCTCTTTCAGCTCTGGAGCCAACCCTGTGCTGGAGGGTACAGGTGTGTCCCCCCAACCCACCTCTCTAACTCCAGAGTTCCCTTGCCAGCTCCCAAATGGGAGAAGAGCAACAGCTCTCTGTCCTCAGCACTCAGGAGGGACCCAAGCAAGAAAGCTGAGATTAACTTGACCTACGGGTAGTCTTAACATCTGCCCACAGACTGTCCCTGAGGGAATGGCAGAGCAATAGTGGCAGAGGCTGGGACACGCAGCAAGAGCTTCATCATAAAATCAACACCTTTAATCAACTCTGTCAGAGATGAGCCCTCAGGAGGCTCTTCCCCGCACTAGGAGATTACTCCCTGGAGGCAGCTGTCCTGTTTGCATAATGCAGCACTGACATGTCAAGGACAGATGTCCCAAAGGAAGCCCAGCTCCAGCAGCAGCACATATGGTAGTGCTTGTCCTAGCCTGGCCAGGAAGGGCCATGCTTTTGGAGGGGAGCTATGTAAGCATCCCCTTGTCCGCAGCTGTAACACAGCACCTTGCTCCCTAGGAAGTGGGTTTGAGGATGTGGCTTCCACAGCCCAGCAGCACAGGCGCTTGCTCTGACAGGGACAGCAGCACTGAGTTCTCTCCTGGGTCTGAACTGGAAGCCTTTTACATCATTAAAGCCACTTGGCTTCAGGAGGAAATGCTGGATTTTTTTTCCAGGAAAAGACAAGTTAGCCTTTCTGGGGACCAATGTCAATGTTAAGGATGGTACTGCCATGGCACCACCAGTACCACCACAGCAACATCATGCTACTACTATGGCACCACCACAGTACAGCACAATACCACCAGGTACCACAGTACCATTGCTCTGATACCACCATGGCACCATCAGTACCATCAAGTACCACCACGATACTGCCCCAGTACACCAGTACTGTGATGATACTGCCATGATGCTGCCACAGCCCCATGGGAGTGGGAAGGGAAATAGTCACCCACCAAGCCAGGAGCCTGCCGGATCATGGGCAAACACTCAAAGCAGCCCAAGAACCAAGGGAAGATGAATAGCAGGTGCTCAGCAGTCACCACCATAGAAACCAAGCAGGGTCCTCGCCCCCTCCACCACCACCCATGTGCACGGACAGTGCATGGGGGACCCACTGCAAGGGTCAGCTAGAGCTGGGTGCACGGCCCCCACTCCACAGGATGCTGTTTGGCTGCTGGAGCACCCACGAACACCCCTTTGCTTCAGCCACCTGCCTCTCCTGCCACTCCCAGCCTTCCCACCTGGGCTCCCCCACCAAGACAGAGTACCTACCCGCTCCCTCACCAGCCAGCTTTCCCAAAGGGAGAGAAGACAGTAAGTCTGGCACAATTGATTTGACTCTTGGGATGGATGGAAAAGAAGGATGGGAGCAGAAATGCTTCCCAATTTGGTGCTCCATTTGTTGGCTGAGGTGCTTCTGGAACGGCTAGGGGCTGTGGTCAGAGGCAGACTGAGGACTGCCTGGTTAAATATGTTGTTTCCCTACACATCACGATAAACAGCCCTTCAAAAAAGACACATAACAAAGTGTGCTTGAGTGAAACCGTTTTCTCTCTCAGTGGTTTTCCAGCAGCTCTGTTTCTCCTGTGGGCTGGTCCAGGCTGCTCTTCAGCCAGATTCAGGAGCACAGCACAGGCTTGGCTCAAAAATGTCCTGCTAAACCCCCATCAGCTCTGCTCAGATCTTCCCCCTCATCCTCAAGAAAAACAGGCTGAGAGCTTAGTCCTCCCCTATTTTAAAAGCACCATGGAGCTACCCCACACCCCAGAGGATCCCAGGAAGATGACTGATTTTACCCATGGGAAAGGAGGGCAAGCTGTCCTAAGCAGGATAAGCTGATGAACTTTTGTGGCCTGGATCGAGGAAGTGAGACTCTGAGGGAGTCTTTTGGGCTGTTTTTAGAGATGTGCAAGGGGCTGGGCATTGCATTACCCCGAGGTGCCCCAGTGCTGTCTACAGGGACAGGTTCTGCCTGCAGTGCAGGTGCCCCAAGTCCTCCCGGGCTACCCTGAGCAGAGAAGGGGATACTCTGGAAAGGGGTGGTAGTGAATCACGTCCCTGCCACTACCTGCGGAGCCATTGATGCTGCTGGAGCAAGGAGCCGCCGCAGGGACAGCTCAGCCTTTGCTGGTGCAGCGGCTGTGCCTGCATCAAGCGGGGTCTGCCAGTGCTCCGGTGAGACCCCGCACCGGCTCCAGCACCGGCCAGGGGAGAGGCAGCTGGAAATCCCTGAGGAAGGACAGCGAAGGCAGCAGCTCCTTCTCTCGCATGCCGGTGCGTGACAGCGGCTCTGGCAGCTCCCAGCCCCACAGGGAAGGTTTCATGGGTGGCTCAGCCACAACCAAGCGCAGCTATTTCCCATGCCCGTCTCGTACCAAGGTTACATCCGCCCGGTGCCTCCACCCCCCAAAACGCGCACCGCCGCACCCCGCCTGCCAGAAAACGCACCCCGGCAGCCGCCTTACCTGGGGGGGTCTGTCTGTCCGCTCGCGTCCGAGCCCATCCATCGCTCGCAGCGGCCTAACGAGCTCCGGCGCGGAGCGAACCCTCTGGGGGTCTGCAGGGGGGCCGCGGAGGGTCCCCGAGGGCTCTTCCTGGGGTCGGGCTGCTCCGGCCCCCTCCGGCCCCGGGGACGGCTGGCAGCTCGCCCCGTCACCGTCACCCCCCACGCCTTTACGCGTGTCCAGGTCCGGGCAGGCGGAGGCCGCGGGGACGGCATCGTCC